>JBAIZL010000005.1:26688574-27081074 GCA_036971475.1 Prosapia bicincta
TTGATCGTGATGTTTTATTCAAACACAAAGTGCAACAAAAAATTACTAACTTTTTCAAGTAAAACTTTGAAAACTAGAAACGATTTAAAAAGTACCTATACGAGGTTACTGTATTTACAGTACTGTATTACTGTACATCGTATTTTATGTTCAATTTAATACAGTATGTTTTTCTTCGGATACGGTCTGTGTAGTGTATAAAACAGTTTGTGTTGTTTGAAATTAAATTGTGTATATAAAAATAAAATACTGATAGATTGTGTGTATTCAAATAAAATCAATATAGGCAGTTAATAAATACGGTTAATAAATAATACAGTTACTAAATTACGGCTTACTGAGTTTGCTTCGATTAAATTCCACTAAGTTCAAGTCATGCTTCCTGAAAATGAATTGGTGAGTGTACTTATTTATCAGTAAGTTTTCATAAGCATTAGATAACTTATCATAATAGCCTCTACAGAGTAGACCCTATGAAAAATACTGAATATGGATATCTAATACAAAGAAGAAACATTCTGAAAACATCAATAAAACATTTTTAACAACTTGATTTTCAAATAAATTGAGACATTATAAAACATTATCCTATATTAACATTGGCCTATTACACTAACTACTCTCGCGATATTATACTGTATCCCTTTTATTACCGCACGTAGTGCGGTATGCGTAATGCGGTAAGATCAGTAAGATGGGGTGGGAGCATTCTCGACAATACAACCTCTCAATAACGAATACCTCTCTACAACGAATTTTTTCTTTGGATAATCGACTTTCTCATACAGAGGTTCGACTGTATATATATATATACATATATAAAAACAACAAAAACCACTTGTCTTCAAAAAAATTCCATGTTATGAAATTTGACATTTGTTAATAGTTACTATTATTTTTGTTATGATAGCAGACTTAGAATATATCGGAGATGGACGAAACCTCAAGTCGTTGAGCTGAACCAAACAAGAGTATACAATGAAATTGTTCAACACATGTTGTTCCATATTGCAAAATTAAATTACTCACTTGAAAGCGTGATAAGAAAGAACTAAATACAATTAGATCAAAGAATAGTTTTGTTGCAGTAATTAAATTAGTATAAAATGTTGAAATATACTGAGCAATTTCTTGTTCTGCTATTTCATTTCATACAGTTAATATTCCTTCTCCTACGAAACATTCTTTTAACATAACAATAAAAAAGCACGTTTTATCAATTTTAAAATACTTTTACGAGATTGTTTTTTCTTTTAGTGGAAAACCAACGAGGATTTTACTAGCTCGAAAGACAAATTACAGTATATTTTTTTTAAAGAAAAACAAAAATTTTAAAAAGATTATTACAAAAATGGATGGCAAAATATATGAAGAAACTCATTTATTAAAATTTAAATAAAATATTACAATTGTCAGTTTTTACACTTGATTAAAAAAAAACATTCAGATTTTTTAGGGGGGTGGCGAAAACCCAGAAAGGCTATCACAAAATCTTACAAACTAAGAACTCCTACTATTAAATCTAGACTACTGCTACTGATATAGAACTAAACACTTATCCTAGATTAACCTAAACCTTTAAAACTAAAAGAAAATTAAAATTATGTAATTAGATCAAACTAGAAGGTTGGCAGTATAAGGTCCTAGAATCAATTGTGCTTTTTTATAGAAAAAAATCCAGCTAAACTTTGATTTTTGCGAAAAACTTGATATTATTGCCTGGATTGATTCGATTAGTCAGTCAATTGTCATAGCAACGGAGTTCCAGGATTTTTTTTTTTACTACGCGAAAAACCTATTAAGGCTATCATCGCCTAACGAAAGTTTTATTTTAAAATAAATGTTATATAAATAAAACTAATCAAAATAAAACAAAATAAAATAAATGTTTAAAACTAATTGTAACTATTTAAAACTAAACAAACTAAAATTATACATAATTTAAATATTATTACAGGTCACAGCATCCTGCTAGAAATTAATTTTTGTACGGTGAAAAACCGGATACGATTAAAATCGCCTATATATATATATATATATATATATATATATATATATATATATATAAACTAATCTAAAAATAGAATGGTTACAACTAAATCCCTGAACACTAATTCCTACTATTATATAGTTACGGATAAATTGTTTTAGAACTAAATAGTTAAACTCGAGAAACATAGAAACAATAATTAAAATTAATAAATGAAATAAACTAACATTAACTAAAACTGAAAAAAATATTCTTGAATTAGTACATTAAGTTCGGTGAATCTTAATCACTTTAACATTAGTTTATAACTATCCGAACTTTAAATTTTGTAAATGACTATCGGAACTTTAACCTTATTGAGATAGAACGTTTTCGATCGACATATTCTTCTACATATGCTTGTATCTTATTCTTTAATTTGATACATCTCTGTCATTATTTACCATAAAAACCCCATGGTTTTTAGAGCTTTTTATATTGGTAGGTTTGAACAAAAAAATATTATAAATTAAAAAACTAATGACTACGCCATTTAGTGAATGCAAATATGAGACATATTAATAACATTATTTGCTTTGCTTTTTGAAGTCGAAACTTTCCTTAATTCACTGTGACTTTTTCGTTTGTGTAGGAAAACGGACATTTTCCGTCGATGGAAGGAACCTAAAGTCATAGAAATCAACACAACAAGAGTATACAATGAAATCGTTAATAAGATAATCCATCACCTTAACTCATCCTTGGAGTTTACTTTTGATTACTAATGACATTAATCTAACTAAACGTGGAAACACAATTTATATTTTAATTGATTAAAGTACAAATTTTGTAATACATAATTAAATAATATATTAAACAGATAGTTAGGGTTTTTCTAAAATTCATGTTTTTATATATTTCATGTAAGTTGTTTTTTACAAACGAGACTACTACCTTGTATTACAATCGCCAATTCACAAGAAATGATGTGCGTTGGACATAAGGATATTATTTATTGGCTTTAGAAATTATAAAAAAGAAATAGTTAATAAAACTTGAAAATGTGTTATTTATTTTATTTATAAATTATAATAAATCATATAAGGATTTATTCCTAATTTTAGGACTAACTACTCAGCCTCAACGAGGAGACTGGAGATTGGGATTGATCTAAAAGCATTTTTTCAGACGAAAAACCTATCATGATACAAACGATAGTGAAAAGATCGAGATTGAATAACATTTAAGGCTTTTAAAATGGCAAATAGTTCTGCCGTGAAAATACTGCAAGCTGAGGGCAATCCGTACGCTTAAAACGCACACCCAACGCCATTGTCCAGTTTAGATCCATCAGTGAAAATAATTTCACTGTGTTGGTGAGATTTATAAATGGATAAAAATTCCTGGTGGTAGACCACAACAGGAGTATCGTGTTTTATATAACTGGACAATGAGAAATCGAAGTGCGGCGTTTTTATTATCCATGGAGGTAGATAGCACATTTGTCGTTCAAACATAGTTGGAAGTTGCAACATTGCGCGGTTATTTATTAAGCGTGACGTCCGAATGCCGAACGTTCGCGTCGTAATTAAACGCGTCGAACGTTCGCGTGAATTATAACATGGTTCGTACCTGTTATTAAACACTACATTAAATACCGGTTTGCTTCGAAGACCAGATATATTCGAAGACCAGATATATAAGATATTTGTAGCATCTTTTTTTTCTCAAGGCGAAAACCCTAATAAGGTTATCATCGCCTAACTAAAGTGGTATTTTAAAATAAATGTAACATAAATAAATAAAACTAATCAAAATAAAACAAAATAAAATAAAATAAATGTTTAAAACTAATTGAATCAGTGATTTTAAAAAGGGCACATATCACATTTTTTCGGAAATTCACTTTATAATGAAAATGTGTTTTTGAGGTAAGAAGCTATTAGTTTGTGTAGAAAGGGCACTAGTCCAGGACATGTGCCCTTTTCAAAACCAATACACTAGCGCTTCATGTGACCAATAGTGGAACATTGTCGCGCCACACAGCATTATTTCATTTCAGTGTCTTTCGTTGTGAGAAGAGGTCAGGTAACTATTCAGTTCAGAATTATGGATATGATGAGGGCCATGTTAAAAAGCGAAAAAGAGGTGTTTATAACACTGATACTTATAAAAATAATGTCATCAAACGTGCTAAAATTAAAGGCTTAGAACATGTTAATTTCGTTATGAAGACAGTACCAGAAAGAACCACAGGAGCAGACTGCAAGTAAGTGGATAACCTAACCTTAATAGCCATTTTTCATTCTCAAAAGTAGGATACATAATTTATACAAGAGAATAATTTAATCAATTAATTAATACTAAGTATCACATGGTTACACTGTTTTATTATTGTCATGCATATAGGGCTTATATTGAAGTCTCCCAATTCATTACTAAACTATTTTATCTACACGTAAGATTACACGCAGGTGTTTCAGTTGGAAGATGAAGTGCTTCGAAAAGTTTAGCGATGAAGACAAAATATCAATACTAAGTTCAATAAATAATTTTGATACTAAAAATGAACAAGACATTTTTCTTCAAGCACTGCTGACAAAAAAAAATGTCCGACATAAACGGCCAGGAGTTGGTATTAAAAGAAAAACCCGAGCCTGTCATGTTCTGTATTCTGTTTTATGTGAAGGTACAAAACGTGATGTGTGCAAGAACGCTTTTCTGAGTTTATATGGAGTATCAAAAAAGAGAATAAGACGTCTCATCACATTGTTGGTAACAGGTGAAACTCCAAAAGAAAATAGAGATAAGAATGTACATAGTAGAACTAAGGCTGTACCAGGAGAAACTGTTGAGAAAATACATAAGCACATTCAATCATTTCCTGTTAAGGAGGCAAAATATGCCAATCGTGACATAAAATATCTCGATGCTGAACTTACTGTTAAAATAATGCATTCTCTTTTCTATGAAAAATATACAGATATCAAAGTAACTTATGGTTTTTATTTACAGCATTTTAATGAAAATTTTGGTTATGCCTTTGGAAGGCTACAGAAAGATGTATGCGCCACATGTGAGGAACTAGGAGTTAAACTTAAAAGTAACTTCCTCAATGACAATGCTAAACGTGCAGCAGCTATTGAGCTTTTAGTACACAAAAAATAATCAAAAAGGTTTTACAATGAACTTTTTTTTTTCAGGCGAAAAACATATCAAGGTTATCATCGCCTAACTAAAAATTTTTTTAAATAATTATTTCAAAATAAAACTAACCAACTAAACAATATAAAATAAAATAAATGTTTCATACTAATTGTAACTAAACGAAAGAAACTAAAATTATACATAATTTAAATATTATCAAATAGATTCAGGTGGCGTAAGAAAGCGATGACACGGTCGATAGCCGTGACATCGTCCCTTAAAACAACCTTTAAACCACCTCGAAGATCGTAACGTACATACAAATCGCTCAACTCATCACAATCAAGCAGGATATGCTTGATTGTAATATTGCTTCTACAAAACTGACATAGTTGTGGATCCTCACGTCGCATCAACCATCCATGTTACAATAAACTTAAACAGGTCAAAGAAATGTGTAAGATAAGGAACGATGTACTTTTTTTCCAGGCGAAACACCTATTGAGGTTATCATCGCCTAACTAAAGATAAGTTTTTTAAAATAAATATTACATAAATAACACTAATCTAAATAAAACCAAACAAAATAAAATAAATGTTTAAAACTAATTGTAATTATCTAAAACTAAAGAACCTAAAATTATACAAAAATTAAATATTATTTTTTTTTTCCAGGCGAAAAACCTATCAAGGTTATCATCGCCTAACTAAAGTTATTTTAAATAATAAGTTTTTAAAATAAATATTACCTAAAACTAATCAAAATAAAACAAAATAAATGTTTAAAACTAATTGTGATTATAATTACCTAAAATTAAAGAACCTAAAATTATACAAAATTTAAATATTATTAAATTGATTAAGGTGGCGTAAGAAAGCGAGGACACGGTCGATAGCCGTGACATCGTCTCTTAAAACCACCTTTAAACTACCTCGAAGATCGTAACGTATATATAAATTTGTCAACTCATTACAATCAAGCAGGATATGCTTGATTGTAATATTATTTCTACAAAACTGACATAGTGGTGGATCCTCATGTCGCATCAACCATCCATGTGTTAACAAAGAGTGGCCGATGCGAAGTCGAGTAACCACCACTTCCTCCCTACGATTCGAATTAACAGATGTCCTCCATGGTCGGATGGTATTTTTTATGTCCCTCAGCTTGTTTCAATTTACATTTTGCCATTCTTCGTTCCAAACAGAGGATAGTGTAGATTTAACTTTGCATACAAAATCTGATGCCATCACACGTTGTGTCGATGGCAACATACCTCAAGCTAATTTTGCGCCTTCATCTGCTTTAGTGTTTCCAAATATTCCGCAGTGACCAGGCACCCAGAGAAACGACACCTCGTAATTGGAGCCTGTGTATAGAGCACAAGATGTCTCCAACTAAAGGGTTCTTAGTGTACATTTCCTGAATAGCCTGGAGAGCGCTTTTGGAATCACAACACACAAGATATTTAGATTTTACAGACGGAATTGATCTTAAAGCTTGGAAAATTGCATAAAGTTCTGCAGTAAAAACGCTACAGGCTGAGGGCAAACCGTAAGTGAAAGTTTGTCCTTCCATATAAAATGCACAACCTATTTCATTGTCCAGTTTTGAACCGTCTGTGAATATAGTCAGTTTGTTGAATCTAAATATTACATAAAACTAATCAAAGTAAAACAAAATAAATGTTTAAAACTAATTGTAATTATCTAAAACTAAAGAACCTAAAATTATACAAAATTTAAATATTATTAAATAGATTAAGGTGGCGTAAGAAAGCGAGGACACGGTAGATAGCCGTGACATCGTCTCCTAAAACCACCTTTAAACTACCTCGAAGATCGTAACGTATATACAAATTTGACAACTCATTACAATCAAGCTGGATATGCTTGATTGTAATATTATTTCTACAAAACGGACATAGTGGTGGATCCTCATGTCGCATCAACCATCCATGCGTTAACAAAGAGTGGGCGATGCGAAGTCGAGTTACCACCACTTCCTCCATACGATTCGAACGAACAGATGTCCTCCATGGTCGGACGGTATTTTTCATGTCCCTCAGCTTGTTTCTATTTACATTTTGCCATTCTTCGTTCCAAACAGAGGATAGTGTAGATTTAACTTTGCATACAAAATCTGATGCCATCACACGTTGTGTCGATGGCAACATACCTGTAGCTAATTTTGCACCTTCATCTGCTTTAGTGTTTCCGAATATTCCACAGTGACCAGGCACCCAGAGAAATGACACCTCGACACCTCGTAATTGGAGCCTGTGTATAGAGCACAAGATGTCTCCAACTAAAGGGTTCTTAGTGTACATTTCCTGAATAGCCTGGAGAGCACTTTTGGAATCACAACACACAAGATATTTAGATTTTACAGACGGAATTGATCTTAAAGCTTGGAAAATTGCATAAAGTTCTGCAGTAAAAACGCTACAGGCTGAGGGCAATCCGTAAATGAAAGAGTGTCCTTCCATATAAAATGCACAACCTATCCCATTGTCCAGTTTTGAACCGTCTGTGAATATAGTCACAGTATGTTGGTGAGTTTGTTGAATCTGCAAAAACTCCTGACGATAAAAAACGTCAGGAGTATTGTGTTTTAGGTACCTGGACATTGAGAAGTCACATTTTGGCTTTTGTATTGTCCATGGAGGGATGTGGCATGATGTTCGTTCGAATATAGGTGGATGTTCTAAATTTAGATTGCTAAAAATGCGCAACGTTCTTATTCCGAAGGGAGCAGTTGAACGTTGAATGACGTTGAACCGTCATTTAGCAGGTATAAATCCAGTTCCGAACTGATGCTTTCGATCAGATTACCTCGCGGGTTGCATTCTGGGGAACCCCATGAAACATGGTGGGCATTGAAATCGCCCACTAATAAAAACGGAATCGGTAACTGATTTATAAGGTCTACAAGATCTCTCTGTTGCAGGTTGTCACTTGACCCAACAGAGAGTGAGTTTGTATGGAACAGCTGTTTGAATTGCTGCTGCTTGTAAGGGAGTTATTAAGTTCAGAGAAACGGCGTCGACACAGTCACGGGCTAGAATGGCTACACCACCCCTAGCTCGATTTTCTGTAACGAAGTCCGATCTGTAAACTGAATACTCCCTTAGATGGAAATTGTGCGATTCATGGAGATGTGTCTCCTGAATACAAATGTACATAGGAGACACATCTATTACAATTATTTTGAGATCCTCAATGTGACTTCTAACACCGTTAATGTTCCACTGAATCACGGTTTGTTTAGGTGTGGACATTGTATTTTAGTGAAATGGATTCACCTGGCTCTCGTTACTGTCATTGCAAATTCGCTGGCCTGGAATGTTGGACGTTCCAGGCAGAGAGTCATCAGATTCCATCACCACTATTGTAGTGGTGGAATCTGAAGAGTTTTTTGACTCAGAAGAGGAGTTTGAAATGGTCCTCTTTTGAGTCGCTTGTGGTTTTGCACCTACTTTCACAGGTGCAGCTTTGTTATTATTTTTATTACTCATATTAGGAGTAGTTTTTAAGATTTTATCACTTGTCTCTAATAGTGTTTTATTTCTTTTAATTTTCGCAGAGGTAACTGGCAATGGAGATTTTTCCGCACATTCAACATTAGTCTTTGAGTTGGAAACCAAATTTTTAGTCACCAAAGCTAATTACTGGCTAACTTGCTCAGTGAGAACTTCATTTTTCTTGTTTATCTCAACGCAGTTGGAACACGACTTCTCAGTGGTGGTAGCTGAGGCATAAGATTTCGTTTCAAGTCTAGGTTGAGTTGACTTGAACTTCTTTTTCGCTTCGTGGAAAGATGTTTTATCCTTTTCCATTATGCTGAGGATCGCTTTCTCCTCCTTGAACTTTGGGCAGTTAAAGGAGCTAGCAGGGTGATCACCAGCACAGTTTGGGCATTTCGGAGCACTTGTGCAAACCTTCTCAGTATGGCCTTCAGATGCACAGTGTCCGCATACCTCTGGCTTGGATCAAGAACTTACGTGTCCAAAACGTTGGCATTTAAAGCACCGGCGTGGATTGGGAACGTAGGGCCTAACAGAAAGCCGTTGATAGCCAGTATATAGGTATTCCGGGATGGATGGTTTCCCGAATGTCAGGATTAATGATGTTGTTGGAACTCTCTGACAGTTTTCGATCCTTATAATTCGTACGACATCTGTTACACCTTCAGATTCCAGTTCAGATTTTATTTCGTCCTCATGGACATACAAAAGATCTCTGCATGATATTACTTGCTTTGATGAGTTCAAGGTTTTGTGGGGAGCCACCGAAACCTTGACCTGATCAAAGAAGGAGGTCATATTCAATAATAACTGTGACTGTTTTGAATTACTTGTTTCTAACAGCAGTGTTCCGTTCCTTAACTTCCTTATGGAAGATACATTTTTTGCTGCGCATCCAGTTATAGCCTTTTGGATTACAAAAGGCGATACCTTTGAAAGATCTTTGCCAGCTTCTGTGCAAGACACAATTAAGAACTTTGGTGACTCTAAATCCATTTCTTTCCACATCGTAATTACTTCCCTAGGCATTTTCGGAGAAACCTCACGACGCCTCTTTACTTTCAACTAGTTGGACATTTGTTGGTTTTCCATAAGGTGTTTTTAAGCTAACCATCGTGTCAGGCGTTACGGGCGAGACTATGAGAACGGGTACACCCATGGATCACTTTCGATCATTTCCAACCCCCGGAACTCTGGGGTCCATAGTTTCCTCCTTAGCTCGACTGGATGGGCATCAGTCGATTTTTTTTTTTTTTTTTTTTTTTTTTTTTTTTTTTTCCAGGCGAAAAACCTATTGAGGTTATCATCGCCTAACTAAAGTTGAGATTTTAAAATAATACTTCATAAATAAAACTAATCAAAATAAAACAGAATCATCCGCTTTTGTGTGTTTTTTCCAGGCGAAAAACCTATCAAGGTTATTATCACCACCTATTTTTTTTTCCCGGCGAAAAACCTATTGAGGTTATCATTGCCAAACTAAAGTTAAGAACTAATTGTAATAATCTAAAACTAAAGAACCTAAAATTATACTAAATTTAAATATTATTAAATAGATTAAGGTGGCGTAGGAAAGCGAGGACTGCGGCGGGCAGTATTCTCTTGGAATACATACCGCAAAAAGATAAAATTTAAAACAAAGAGTTTAAATTTCTTTTATATAAAACAAACCGAGCCACCGTAAGAAGGGTTAGAAACTTTAATTTAAGGCCGTTTGCAAGGGGAAGATGGTCAAAATCGACCTAGAGCTACCATCGACATTTCCAGAGATAAAGCAAGACGAGAAAAATCAATAACAAAGAATAATAAAACTTCATCAAAGGCACCCTTAAAGAGTTATACGGCTTGAACGAAAAAGTGGATAGAATCGATTGGTTTTATAGATTCTGTGAGCCGTTGAGCTTTTGTACAAAGGTGATGCGCGCGCCGATCATGACGACATCGATAAGGTTTCTTATTGGTTGATAGGCTCGTGGGAACAGACTGGCTTCCCGTGGGAGACAAAAATTAGCATCGTTTTACACCCCAGCTAAACCAGGACTCTTGAAGTGTACGGACGTTGTCGGGGTTAGCTCCGGTAAAACAATGAATAGTAGTTTTGTTACCGTTATTCGTTCAAAAACTATGAGTGGCTAGGGAAAGTTCGTTTCGTTGAGATGTCGTGACGTTGTGTTTCCGAAAATGGGGCCCTTTCGCATTCAAGATCGCGCCGAAAGAGGTTTCCCCATAAAATTCCATCAACAATGTGCGAGCGTCTTAAAATGTGTGTGTTGCAGCCTTACTACAAAGACAAGGCGAAGTGAACAGTGATAACCTAGCAAACAGTTTTAAAAAAAGTGATACTAAATTTCTAACAAAATTAAACATAATTTAACTAACTTGGTAAACGTTTTAAAAAATTTTCTTATTCTTTTCTGTGTTATAAAATGCCCAGTTAAGAACTGTGTTAAAAAAAGGGCTTAAAGCTAAAAATTTTATTAGTAACTGTCTAAAATTTAAAAGAGGTGCAAAAGTCATCGAAGAAAGAAGATGGGAGAGTTTCAAACAAAGGGTGACGCAAGCAGATCTACATGAGGCATACCAAAAGCACAAAGGGAAGGTGGTTCCAAAGATGGCGGCAACGCGTGGGAAGTCATCCAAGTATACCTGCGTGAGAAAGATGCAACATCCAAGCCGGACCTCCCCCACCCCACTGGAGAACAAAGGGAGAGACGAAGAAGAGAGGGAGAAATGGGCAAGCCGTGCTTTGTGGTGGATTTCAGATTAGGTCTATTTTGTCTTCCCTTTGCAAATTAGAAATTTTTAATTTGAAGAATTTTTTCTTAATGGGAAAATGTTATAAAATTTAAATAAATTTTCAAACCATTAACAGTAAACTTTGAGATTCAGAAGTAAATACTGGTGGCTTTGTTTTAAAGAGTGGGGTTTTCAAGATGGCAATGCCATAAAAGCAGAAATTATGTTGCATTTCATGAAAGAAAGGGAAATAGAAATTTTAGATTAGAACTTGTGTAAAGGGTTAGGTTTTTAAATAAACAAATCAAATAAAGGGATTTAAATTATTTAAAGAATTAAAATCTTAGGAAGGTGTAAGGAATTTAAATAAGAGATGGGTTGTAATAAAATCAAATATGATTTGCTAAAAGTAAATATCCAAGATGGCGGACAAAGGCCATTGTTTACAACAGCTGATTGGAAGGTCATGCTTTAGTTTCAAGTACTCCTATAAACGGGAGTGCTATTTCATATAATTAAATTAAACTAAATTGTTATTTTATCTAGAAGGAGTCATTATGACATTTTTCCATATGAAACAAATTGACATAAAATGTTCTCATTTAAAATAAACAAGGGTTATATCAAATTGAAGCTATTTAATTGAAATTATTGATTTTATTTAGAAAAGGGTGAAATATTTTTTTTTTTTCCAGGCGAAAAACCTATTGAGGTTATCATCGCCTAACAAAGGTTTGTTAAAAATAAATATTAAAGTATTACATAAATAAAACTAATCAAAATAAAACAAAATAAATGTTTAAAACTAATTGTAATTATCTAAAACTAAAGAACCTAAAATTATACAAAATTTAAATATTATTAAATAGATTAAGGTGGCGTAAGAAAGCGAGGACACGGTCGATAGCCGTGACATCGTCCCTTAAAACCACCTTTAAACTACCTCGAAGATCGCAACGTATATACAAATTTGTTAACTTATCACAATCAAGCAGGATATGCTTGATTGTAATATTATTTCTACAAAACGGACATAGTGGTGGATCCTCATGTCGCATCAACCATCCATGCGTTAACAAAGAGTGGCCGATGCGAAGTCGAGTTACCACCACTTCCTCCATACGATTCGAACGAACAGATGTCCTCCATGGTCGGACGGTATTTTTTATGTCCCTCAGCTTGTTTCTATTTACATTTTGCCATTCTTCATTCCAAACAGAGAATAGTGTAGTTTTAACTTTGCATACAAAATCTGATGCCATCAAACGTTGTGTCGATGGCAACATACCTGTAGCTAATTTTGCACCTTCATCTGCTTTAGTGTTTCCGAATATTCCACAGTGACCAGGCACCCAGAGAAATGACACCTCGACACCTCGTAATTGGAGCCTGTGTATAGAGCACAAGATGTCTCCAACTAAAGGGTTCTTAGTGTACATTTCCTGAATAGCCTGGAGAGCACTTTTGGAATCACAACACACAAGATATTTAGATTTTGCAGACGGAATTGATCTTAAAGCTTGGAAAATTGCATAAAGTTCTGCAGTAAAAACGCTACAGGCTGAGGGCAATCCGTAAGTGAAAGTTTGTCCTTCCATATAAAATGCACAACCTATCCCATTGTCCAGTTTTGAACCGTCTGTGAATATAGTCACAGTATGTTGGTGAGTTTGTTGAATCTGCAAAAACTCCTGACGATAAATAACGTCAGGAGTATTGTGTTTTAGGTACATGGACAATGAGAAGTCACATTTTGGATTTTGTATTGTCCATGGAGGGATGTAGCATGATGATAGTTCGAATATAGGTGGATGTTCTAAATTTAGATTCCTAAAAATGCGCAACGTTCTTATTCCGAAGGGAGCAGTTGAACGTTGACGCACATTGTAACGACCCTCGAGGTGGTTATCAAAAACTGCTTTGAATGCCGGATGTTTAGGTTTACTTTGAAGACCAGTGTAATATGAAATTTATAGCATTTGACGTCGCATTGAGAGAGATGGTTCTCCAGCTTCAACTAGAAGGCTGGAGATTGGGCTTGATCTAAAAGCACCAGTAGAAAGTCTAAGACCAGCGTGATGTATTGAATCCAGGACTTTCAGAACCGTAGGTCGAGCAGATGAATAGGCTATACAGCCGTAATCTATGCGCGATCTTACAACGGCGCGATAGAAACGGAGCATACAGGTTCTGTCTGCTCCCCAATTTGTACCACTTAGAACTCTCAACATATCCAATATCTTGCTGCACCGGGTCCTCAAATCACGCACATGCGGATTCCACGAAAGTCTTTTATCCAATAAAAGACCCAAAAATCTCACATTATCCGCGGTTTGAAGCCGCGTACCATCAAGATAAAGAATAGGTTCCTGGTGTTGCCTGCGACGACTAAATGCTATACACTGGGTCTTCGAAGCCGAAAACTTGAAGCCCGTAGATTTGGTCCATTCTTGCAATTTATTAATTACTAATTGTAAGGATCTTTCCGCTGTTGCCATACTTCTAACAGCCATATATATACAAAAATCGTCTACAAACAGGGAACAGTGGACCGGTGACTGTACGTTTGAAGTGACGCTGTTAATAGCAACAGCAAACAGCGTCACACTCAAAACGCCACCCTGTGGTACACCATTCTCTAGTTCGCAACGATCAGAATATATGCCTCCTAGACGTACACGGAAAGTCCTGTTATTCAAATAATTTTGTATAAAAGCAAGAATGTTACCTTGTATACCCCATGATTTCAATACGTTCAAAATTCCTCTTCTCCATGCCATGTCATATGCCTTCTCAAGGTCAAAGAAAACAGCTACCAGTGTTTGTCGTAACATGAAGGCATTCTGTATAGCTGACTCCAACAAAACCAATTGGTCAACTGATGAACGTCCTTGTCTGGAACCACACTGAACGTTAGAAAGTAGTTTGTTTGTTTCTAGATACCAGACAAGACGACGGTTGACCATCTTCTCCAGTAGTTTACATAGGCAGCTGGTCAGAGAGATGGGTCTGTAACTACTGGGATTAGTTTTGTCCTTTCCTTGTTTTAGAAGAGGAATTATTGTCGCTTCTAACCATGCATCGGGAAAACCGTGCTCCTCGAATATACGGTTGTATATCCGAAGGAGAACTAATTTTGCCGATGGTGGTAGATTTTTAATCATGGAGTATACAATATCGTCCGGGCCTGGAGCTGAATCCTTCGTTGACGAGAGAGCCGACTCTAATTCGTCGATAGAGAAATGGATATTTAAACGAGAATCTCCAGACAATCCAACGGTGAAAGGTAAGGCTTCCTGTTTATGTTTGAAAACCTGGAAAGCGTCCTTGTATGCAGAAGATGAAGAATGTTTTGAAAACGATAACGCTAGCACATTGGCAATTTCCTCACAGTCCGTGGTCAAAACACCATCCGAATGCCTTAATGAAATTAATGGCATCGGAACGGCAATGCCACAGACTGATCGTAATTTCTTCCATACTGTGGATGGACCTGTAGTTCTTGTAATTGAGCCAATGTACTGCGACCATGATTCTCGTTTACTTTGCCTAAATATTCTCCGTGCTTTCGCACGGAAGATTTTATATTTTTCCAGGTTTTCACTCGTTGGATGTCTCTTGAACTGGTTCAGAGCTTTTCTCCGTTGACGAAGGATCACAGTGCACTCATCATTCCACCACGGAACAGGTGGTCGGGGACACATCCCTTACAATTAATTTGAGATCCTCAAGGTGACTTTTAACACCGTTAATATTCCACTGAATCACGGATTGTTTAGGTGTGGACATTGCTGCTTAGTGAAAAGGATTGACTTGGCTCTCATTGTTGGCATTAAATGTTAATTTACCTGGAGCGTCAGGAGACGCTTCAGGCAATGTATCATCGGATTCCATCACCGCTATTGCAGTGGTGGAACTCGAGGAATTTGTATGCTCAGGAGGTGAGATGGAATGGGCCCCTCCTTTGGCCTTTCCATTTTTTTCTTTTTTCTCCCCAACTTTAATTGGGGCATTCTTTTTTGAAATATCAAAATTTGTTTTATTTTTCGTACCCTCTGATGGAATTGTTCTAATTGTCTTTCCTTTGAGGAGAGATACCTGTGCAGGAATGCCTGTATCGTCTGATTTGCTACGTACTAGCAGATTACTCGGCGTAGTCGCTGGTTGTACTACACTTACTTTTTTTTTTTTTTTTTTTTTTTTTTTTTTTTTTTTCCAGGCGAAAAACCTATTTAGGTTATCATCGCCTAACTAAAGTTTTTATTTTAAATAAATATTGCAAATAAACTAACCAAACTACGAAGTAAAATAAATGTTTAATACTAATTGTAATAATCTAAAACTAAAGAATCTAAAATTATACAAAATTTAAATATTATTAAATATATTAAGGTGGCGTAAGAAAGCGAGGACACGGTCGATAGCCGTGACATCGTCCCCTAAAACCACCTTTAAACTACCTCGAAGATCGTAACGTATATACAAATTTTCCAACTTATCACAATCAAGCAGGATATGCTTGATTGTAATATTATTTCTACAAAACGGACATAGTGGTGGATCCTCATGTCGCATCAACCATCCATGCGTTAACAAAGAGTGGCCGATGCGAAGTCGAGTAACCACCACTTCCTCCCTACGATTCGAACGAACAGATGTCCTCCATGGTCGGACGGTATTTTTGATGTCCCTCAGCTTGTTTCTATTTACATTTTGCCATTCTTCATTCCAAACAGAGAATAGTGTAGTTTTAACTTTGCATACAAAATCTGATGCCATCACACGTTGTGTCGATGGCAACATACCTGTAGCTAATTTTGCACCTTCATCTGCTTTAGTGTTTCCGAATATTCCACAGTGACCAGGCACCCAGAGATATGACACCTCGACACCTCGTAATTGGAGCCTGTGTATAGAGCACAAGATGTCTCCAACTAAAGGGTTCTTAGTGTACATTTCCTGAATAGCCTGGAGAGCACTTTTGGAATCACAACACACAAGATATTTAGATTTTGCAGACGGAATTGATCTTAAAGCTTGGAAAATTGCATAAAGTTCTGCAGTAAAAACACTACAGGCTGAGGGCAATCCGTAAGTGAAAGTTTGTCCTTCCATATAAAATGCACAACCTATCCCATTGTCCAGTTTTGAACCGTCTGTGAATATAGTCACAGTGTGTTGGTGAGTTTGTTGAATCTGCAAAAACTCCTGACGATAAATAACGTCAGGAGTATTGTGTTTTAGGTACATGGACAATGAGAAGTCACATTTTGGCTTTTGTATTGTCCATGGAGGGATGTAGCATGATGTTCGTTCGAATATAGGTGGATGTTCTAAATTTAGATTATTAAAAATGCGCAACGTTCTTATTCCGAAGGGAGCAGTTGAACGTTGACGCACATTGTAACGATCCTCGAGGTGGTTATCAAAAACTGCTTTGAATGCCGGATGTTTAGGTTTACTTCGAAGACCAGTGTAATATGATATTTGTAGCATTTGACGTCGCATTGAGAGAGATGGTTCTCCAGCTTCAACTAGAAGGCTGGAGATTGGGCTTGATCTAAAAGCACCAGTAGAAAGTCTAAGGCCAGCGTGATGTATTGAATCCAGGAGTTTCAGAACCGTAGGTCGAGCAGATGAATAGGCTATACAGCCGTAATCTATGCGCGATCTTACAACGGCGAGATAGAAACGGAGCATACAGGTTCTGTCTGCTCCCCAATTTGTACCACTTAGAACTCTCAACATATCCAATATCTTGCTGCACCGGGTCCTCAAATCACGCACATGCGGATTCCATGAAAGTCTTTTATCAAATAAAAGACCCAAAAATCTCACATTATCCGCGGTTTGAAGCCGCGTACCATCAAGATAAAGAATAGGTTCCTGATGTTGCCTGCGACGACTAAATGCTATACACTGGGTCTTCGAAGCCGAAAACTTGAAGCCCGTAGATTTGGTCCATTCTTGCAATTTATTAATTACTAATTGTAAGGATCTTTCCGCTGTTGCCATACTTCTAGCAGCCATATATATACAAAAATCGTCTACAAACAGGGAACAGTGGACCGGTGACTGTACGTTTGAAGTGACGCTGTTAATGGCAACAGCAAACAGCGTCACGCTCAAAACGCCACCCTGTGGTACACCATTCTCTAGTTCGCAACGATCAGAATATATGCCTCCTAGACGTACACGGAAAGTCCTGTTATTCAAATAATTTTGTATAAACGCAAGAATGTTACCTTGTATACCCCATGATTTCAATACGTTCAAAATTCCTCTTCTCCATGCCATGTCATATGCCTTCTCGAGGTCGAAGAAAACAGCTACGAGTGTTTGACGTAAGATGAAGGCATTCTGTATAGCTGACTCCAACAAAACCAATTGGTCAACTGATGAACGTCCTTGTCTGGAACCACACTGGACGTTAGTAAGAAGTTTGTTTGTTTCTAGATACCAGACAAGACGACGGTTGACCATCTTCTCCAGTAGTTTGCATAAGCAGCTGGTCAGAGAGATGGGTCTGTAACTACTGGGATTAGTTTTGTCCTTTCCTTGTTTTAGAAGAGGAATTATTGTCGCTTCTAACCATGCATCGGGAAAACCGTGCTCCTCGAATATACGGTTGTATACCCGAAGGAGAACTAGTTTTGCCGACGGTGGTAGATTTTTGATCATGGAGTATACAATATCATCCGGGCCTGGAGCTGAATCCTTCGTTGACGAGAGAGCCGACTCTAGTTCATCGATAGAGAAATGGATATTCAAACAAGAATCTCCAGACAATCCAACGGTGAAAGGTAAGGCTTCCTGTTTATGTTTGAACACCTGGAAAGCGTCCTTGTATGCAGAAGATGAAGAATGTTTTGAAAACGATAACGCTAGCACATTGGCAATTTCCTCACAGTCCGTGGTCAAAACACCATCCGAATGCCTTAATGAAATTAATGGCATCGGAACGGAAATGCCACAGACTGATCGTAATTTCTTCCATACTGTAGATGGAGCTGTAGTTCTTGTAATAGTGCCAATGTATTGGGACCATGACTCTCGTTTACTTTGCCTAAATATTCTCCGTGCTTTCGCACGGAAGATTTTATATTTTTCCAGGTTTTCACTCGTTGGATGTCTCTTGAACTGGTTCAGAGCTTTTCTCCGTTGACGAAGGATCACAGTGCACTCATCATTCCACCACGGAACAGGTGGTCGTCGTGGTTTGGATGAGGTTTTTGGAATTGCCTTTCCGGCGGCATTCAAAACGGTTTTTGTAAACGAATTGATAATGTCATCAATGGGAGCCAAGTAATCCACGTCCAGTGATTCTAGATCTTGTGAAAATTGTTCCCAGTTGGCTTTTTTCAGGATCCAACGGGGATGTCGAACACAACAGGGTGAGGAGTCACACAAAGAGATCTCAATAGGAATGTGGTCGCTACTGTAAAGATCAGGCAATGCTGACCATTTTAGCCTTGTAGCCAAGGCAGGACTGCATAATGACAAGTCTACAGCTGTCCATCCACCTGTTGACGCTGCTAAATGTGTCGGAGAACCGTCATTTAGCAGGTATAAATCCAGTTCCGATCTGATGCTTTCGATCAGATTACCTCGCGGGTTGCATTCTGGGGAACCCCATGAAACATGGTGGGCATTGAAATCGCCCACTAATAAAAACGGAGTCGGTAACTGATTTATAAGGTCTACAAGATCTCTCTGTTGCAGGTTGTCACTTGGTGGGAGGTAGACACAACAGAGAGTGAGTTTATATGGAACAGCTGTTTGAATTGCTACTGCTTGTAAGGGAGTTATTAAGTTCAGAGAAACGGCGTCGACACAGTCACGGGCTAGAATGGCTACGCCACCTCTAGCTCGATTTTCTGTAACGAAGTCCGATCTGTAAACTGAATACTCCCTTAGATGGAAATTGTGCGATTCATGAAGATGTGTCTCCTGAATACAAATGTACAGAGGGGACACATCCCTTACAATTAATTTGAGATCCTCAATGTGACTTTTAACACCGTTAATGTTCCACTGAATCACGGATTGTTTAGGTGTGGACATCGTGTTTTAGTGAAATGGATTCACCTGGCTCTCACTGGTGTCATTGCAAATTTGCTGGCCTGGAATGTTGGACGTTCCAGGCAGGGAGTCATCAGATTCCATCACCACTATTGTAGTTGTGGAATCTGAAGAGTTTTTGGACTCAGAAGAGGAGTTTGAAATGGTCCTCTTTTGAGTCGTTTGTGATTTTGCACCTACTTTCACAGGTGCAGCTTTGTTATTATTTTGGTTACTCGTATTACGAGTAGTTTTAACGTTTTTCACACTTGTATCCAATAGTGTCTTACTTCTTCTATTTTTCGCAGAGATAACTGGCAATGGAGATTTTTCCGCACATTCAACATTAGTGTTTGAGTTGGAAACCAAATTTTTAGTCACCAAAGCTAATAACTGGCTAACCTGTTCCGTGAGAACTTCAATTTTCTTATTTAGCTCAACGCAGTTGGAACACGACTTCTCAGGGGTGATAGCTGAGGCATAAGATTTCGTTTCAAGTCTAGGTTGAGTTGACTTGAACTTCTTTTTAGCTTCGTAGAATGATGTTTTGTCCTTTGCCATTATGCTGAGGATCGCTTTCTCTTCCTTGAACTTTGGGCAGTTAAAGGAGCGAGCAGGGTGATCACCAGCACAGTTTGGGCATTTCGGAGCACTTGTGCAAACCTTATCAGTATGGCCTTCAGATGCACACTGTCCGCATACCTCTGGCTTGGAGCAAGAAGAACTTACGTGTCCAAAACGTTGGCATTTAAAGCACCGGCGTGGATTGGGAACGTAGGGCCTAACAGAAAGCCGTTGATAGCCAGCATATAAATATTCCGGGATAGATGGTTTCCCGAATGTCAGGATAATTGATGTTGTTGGAACTCTCTGACCGTTTTCCATCCTCATAATTCGTACGACATCTGTTACACCTTCTGATACCAGTTCTGATTTGAGTTCATCCTCACGGACATACAATAGATCCCTGCATGATATTACTCCCTTTGATGAGTTCAAGGTTTTGTGGGGAGCCACCGAAACCTTGACCTGATCAAAGAAGGAGGTCATTTTTAATAATAACTGTGACTGCTTCGCATTGCTTGTTTCTATCAGCAGTGTTCCGTTCCTTAACTTCCTTATGGAAGAGACAGGTCCTGCTGCGCATCCAGTTATAGCCTTTTGGATTACAAAGGGCGATACCTTTGAAAGATCTTTGCCAGCTTCTGCGCAAGACACAATCAAGAACTTAGGTGACGCTATATCAATTTCTTTTCTCATCGTAATTACTTCCCTAGGCATTTTCGGAGAAACCTCACGACGCCTCTTTGCATTCAACTGGTTGGACATTTGTTGGTTTTCCATAATTTGTTTTTAAGCTAACCATCGTGTCAGGCGTTACGGGCGAGACTATGAGAACGGGTACACCCATGGATCACTTTCGATCATTTCCAACCCCCGGAACTCTGGGGCCCATAGTTTCCTCCTTAGCTCGACTGGATGGGCATCAGTCGAGAACTCGTAATACTGTGCACAGGCTCCGACACCTGTGCACCGCGGACACTCCCTGACCAAGGACCGAAGTGGCTAGCGGACCAGCAACCGCGCATACGTCTTCGGCAGAGCAAGCTCACAGCAGCGTCCCAGACCAGAGTTTGTCAAGCTCTGGACCTTTCAGCACTCCCAACGCGCAACGATTCTGACCAGTCAAGTTCCCTAAGAGAAGATGTAAGTGTTGAAATGTGTATAGATTGTGTTTATGTGTGTACGTGTATGTGTATGCTTTGTGAGTGGTGTAGTGTTAGGCTAGGGTACCGCGAGGGACGCCAAATCCCTCGTAGGTGCGGCTAGTCCGCACCCCCCTGCGGGCTACTACACTTACTGAAGGTCCATTTGTCACTAAAGACAGAAGACGTGCAACCTGCTCAGTAAGGGCTTCAATTTTTCCGGTAAGGTCTGCGCAGTTGGCACAGGACGGCTTCGTTGCGCTCGCGGAAGCAGCATAAGTTTTAATGACAACATTTGGTTGGGAAGCTTTAAAGATCTTCTTAGCTTCAGCAAATGATATCCTCTGGTTAGCCATAATGCCAAGGTTTGCTTTCTCCTCCTTAAAGTGAGGACAGTTGTAAGATCGCGCCGGATGATCGCCCCCACAGTTAGCACACTTCGGGGGGTTGCCGCAATCTTTTTCATCATGACCTTCCATGCTACACTTGCCGCATACACCCTGTTTAGAACACGCAGAACTAATGTGCCCAAAACGCTGACACTTGAAGCATCGCCGAGGGTTAGCTACGTAAGGCCTCACTGACAGCCTTTGATAACCTGCATTAATATATTCTGGAATCTCTGGTTTCCCAAAAGTTAGTATGAAAGAGGCTGTTTTAATTTTCTCGCCTTTTTCAGATTTCATAATAACTGCAACATCCGTGACAGACTGTGACGAGAGTTCGGCCTTGATTTCATTTATTGGGACGTGCATCAGGTCCCTACATGTAATGACCCCCTTAGAGAAATTCAACGATCTATGGGGAGCCACAAACACCTTGACTTGGTCAAAGAAGGAAGTCGTTTTTCAAAGAGATCGGGTCTGTTTTTCCCTACTAGTAGCAACAAGCAGTGTCCCATTTCTTAATTTTTTTATAGATGAGACAGGACTTCCAGCACAGGCAGTAATTGCCTTATTTATAAGAAACTGAGAAACCCTGGACTAATCCTTTCCATCTTCGGCACTAGAAATTACCAAATATTTGGGCGATGGCAATGCTTGATACGTTGCCACCATCAACTTTTTCCTCAAATCATCACATTTAGGCTCATCTGGTGAATCCTGACGAGTCCTTTTTAAACTCAAAAATTTTGACGTAGTTTTAGGATCCATAGAATGCTTTTAGCCAACCATCGTGTCTGGCGTTACGGGCGAGACTATAGGAACGGGTACACCCTTGGATCACTTGCGATCATTTCCAATCTCCAGAACTCTGGAGCCTATAGTATTCTCCTTAGCTCGACTGGATGGGCATCAGTCGAGAACTCGTAATACTGTGCACAAGCTCCGACACCTGTGCACCGCGGACACTCCCTCACCAAGGACCGAAGCGGCTGGTAGACCAGACACCGCGCTTACGTCTTCGGCAGAGCAAGCTCACATCAGCGTCCCAGACCAGAGTTTGTCAAGCTCTGGAATTTTCAGCACTCCCGACGCGCAACGGTTCTGACCAGTCAAAAATCCCTAAGAGAAGATGTAAGTGTTGAAATGTGTATAGATTGTGTTGGTGTGTGTATTTGTGTGTGTATGCTTTGTGTATTCGAAAAGGTAAAAAATGTATTCATTAATCATTTAACAGTAGAAGTTATTTTAAAATATATAATTTGAACGTAAAAGAATGTGGCTTGTGGATTGTGTAAACAGTTTTGTAAAGATAGGGGAGAAACCAGTTATAACCTGTTTTTACTTGAATTGTAAAGTGTAGAGTTTCAAGGTCAGATACTATTGTTGTTTAAAATATAAGTCATAACGTGAAGTATAAGTAAAGGTTTAGATATTTTTTGTAAGTTTGTGCAAGGCCCTGAAAGCCGGTTGTAGAGTACAATGTTTACACAGGTGCAAGTCCAATGTTTGCATAAAGCGTGTTTGAACATTTCGAGTGTGCTTGACTTTCCTGTATGAAGAATATATTCTCGTTAATTTTCTGAAATCGATTTTATTAAACAAAATGGCTTTAAAAATAGACCTTTTGTCAAAAGAGGAATTAGAATATGAATTAAATTTAAGAAATGTCACTTATAGAAGCGATTCAGTTGTATCTGATGTTAGAAAAATTTTAAGGGAAGTTTTAAAAGATGTTAGTATAGTGGCTAATCCTATTAATTTGAAAGACAAATTAAATGTAACTAATGAATTTGCAGTTATTTCTGAAAAATTTTAAACTTTAATGAATTAAAAGATGATCCTAGAGTAATAGATACAGTTAGATCAGAAACTAAATTAATTCATTTGACAACCAGATGTAATGTTGTGCTAAAATTTAAGATCGAACAACAGATGAGGGATGAACTTAATGATATATTGAAAAAGTTGAATGATTTAAACAAAGCAATAATTGAATTGAATGTAGATGTGACTTTAAAGACAGAGGTAGTAAGAAAATTATCCGAAGAAAACAAGTCGGAAGAAAATGTACAAGAAGTATTCTTAAATAGCCATGAAGCCTCAATAACATCCAATGTAGCTAATATCTGTACTAATGTAAGACCCCAGAGAATGCAGTGTTCGATTTCAGATTATATAATAAGACCCAAAAATCTCACATTATCCGCGGTCTGAAGCCGCGTACCATCAAGATAAAGGATAGGTTCCTGGTGTTGCCTGCGACGACTAAATGCTATACACTGGGTCTTCGAAGCCGAAAACTTGAAGCCCGTAGATTTGGTCCACTCTTGCAATTTGTTAATGACTAATTGTAAGGACCTTTCCGTTGTTGCCATACTACTAGCAGCAACATATATGCAAAAATCGTCTACAAACTGGGAACAGTGGACCGGTGACTGTACGTTTGAAGTGACGCTGTTAATGGCAACGGCAAACAGCGTCACACTCAAAACGCCACCCTGTGGTACACCATTCTCTAGTTCGCAACGATCAGAATATATGCCTCCTAGACGTACACGGAAAGTCCTGTTATTCAAATAATTTTGTATAAATGCAAGGATGTTACCATGTATACCCCATGATTTCAATACGTTCAAAATTCCTCTTCTCCATGCCATGTCATATGCCTTCACGAGGTCGAAGAAAACAGCTACCAGTGTTTGTCGTATGAAGGCATTCTGTATAGCTGACTCCAACAAAACCAATTGGTCAACTGATGAACGTCCTTGTCTGGAACCACACTGGACGTTAGTAAGAAGTTTGTTTGTTTCTAGATACCAACAAGACGACGGTTGACCATCTTCTCCAGTAATCATGGAGTATACAATATCATCCGGGCCTGGAACTGAAACCTTCGTTGACGAGAGAGCTGACTCTAGTTCATCGATAGAGAAATGGATATTTAAACAAGAATATCCAGACAATCCAACGGTGAAAGGTAATGCTTCCTGTTTACGTTTGTACACCTGGAAAGCGTCCTTGTATGCAGAAGATGAATGTTTTGAAAACGATAACGCTAGCACATTGGCAATGTCTTCGCAGTACGTGGTCAAAACACCATCCGAATGCCTTAATGAAATTAATGGCATCGGAACGGAAATGCTACAGACTGATCGTAATTTCTTCCATACTGTGGATGGAGCTGTAGTTCTTGTAATAGTGCCAATGTATTGCGACTATGATTCTCGTTTACTTTGCCTAAACATTCTCCGTGCTTTCGCACGGAAGATTTTATATTTTTCCAGGTTTTCACTCGTTGGATGTCTCTTGAACTGGTTCAGAGCTTTTCTCCGTTGACGAAGGATCACAGTGCACTCATCATTCCACCACGGAACAGGTGGTCGTCGTGGTTTGGATGAGGTTTTCGGAATTGCCTTTCCGGCGGCATTCAAAACGGTTTTTGTGAATGAATTTGTAAATGAAGTAATCCACGTCCAGTGATTCTAGATCTTGTGAAAATTGTTCCCAGTGGGCTTTTTTCATTATGCAACGGGGATGTCGAACACAACAGGGTGAGGAGTCACACATAGAGATCTCAATAGGAATGTGATCGCTACTGTAAAGATCAGGCAATGCCGACCATTTTAGCCTTGTAGCCAAAGCAGGACTGCATAATGACAAGTCTACAGCCGTCTATCCACCTGTTGACGCTGCTAAATGTGTCGGAGAACTGTCATTTAGCAGGTATAAATCCAGTTCCAATCTGATGCATTCGATCAGATTACCTCGCTTGTTGCATTCTGGTGAACCCCATGAAACATGGTGGACATTGAAATCGCCAACTAATAAAAACGGAGTCGGTAACTGATTTATAAGGTCTACAAGATCTCTCTGTTGCAGGTTGTCAATTGGTGGAAGGTAGACACAACAGAGAGTGAGTTTGTACGGAACAGCTCTTTGAATTGCCACTGCTTGTAAGGGAGTTATTAAGCTCACAGGAACGGCGTCGACACAGTTACGAAATAGAATAGCTACGCCACCTCTAGCTCGATTTTCTGTAACGAAGTCCGATCTGTAAACTGAATACTCCCTTAGATAGAAATTGTGCGATTCATGGAGATGCTCTCGAATGAAGATGTAAATAGGAGACACATCTCTTACAATTATTTTGAGATCCTCAATGTGACTTCTAACACCGTTAATGTTCCACTAAATCACGGTTTGTTTAGGTGTGGACATTGTATTTTAGTGAAATGGATTCACCTGGCTCTCACTGCCGTCGTTGACAATTTGTTGGCCTGGAATGTTGGACGTTCCAGGCAAAGCGTCATCAGAATCCATCACCACTATTGTAGTGGTGGAATCTGAGGAATTTTTTGACTCAGAAGGGTAGTTAGAAATGGTCCTCTTTTGAGTCGCTTGTAACTTTGCACCCACTTTCACAGGTGCAGTTTTGTTGTTATTTTTAATATTATTACTCATATTTGGAGTAGGTTTCGCACTTATCTCTAATAGTGTCTTGCTTCTTTTAACTTTCCCAGAGGTATCTGGCAATGGAGATTTCTTCGCACATTCAACATTATTCTTTAAGTTGAAAACAGAATTTTTGGTCACCAAAGCTAATAACTAGCTAACTTGCTCAGTGAGAACTTCAATTTTCTTGTTTTGCTCAACGCAGTTGGAACACGACTCAGTGGTGATAGATGAGGCATAAGATTTCGTTTCAAGTCTAGGTTGAGTTGACTTGAACTTCATTTTCGCTTCGTGGAAAAATGTTTTGTCCTTTGCCATTATGCTGAGGATCGCTTTCTCCTTATTGAACTTTAGGTAGTTAAACGAGCGAGCAGGGTGATCACCAGCACAGTTTGGGCATTTCGGAGAACTTGTGCAAACCTTGTCAGTATGGCCTTCAGATGCACACTGTCCGCATACCTCTGGCTTGGAGCAAGAAGAACTTACGTGTCCAAAACGTTGGCATTTAAAGCACCGGCGTGGATTGGGAACGTAGGGCCTAACAGAAAGCCGTTGATAGCCAGCATATAATTATTCCGGGATAGATGGTTTCCCGAATGTCAGGATAATTGATGTTGGAACTCTGACCGTTTTCCATCCTCATAATTCATACGACATCTGTTACACCTTCTGATACCAGTTCTGATTTGATTTCGTCCTCACGGACATACAACAGATCCCTGCATGTTATTACTCCCTTTGATGAGTTCAAGGTTTTGTGGGGAGCCACCGAAACCTTGACCTGATCAAAGGTCATTTTTAATAATAACTGTGACTGCTTCGAATTGCATGTTTCCAACAGCAGTGTTCCGTTCCGTAACTTCCTTATGGAAGAGTCGGGTCCTGTTGCACATCCAGTTATAGCCTTTTGAATTACAAAAGGCGATACCTTTGAAAGATCTTTTCCAGCTTCTGTGCAAGACACAATTAAGAACTTTGGTGACGCTAAATCCATTTCTTTCCTCATCGTATTTACTACCCTAGACATTTTCGGAGAAACCTCACGACGCCTCTTTACATTCAACTGGTTGGGCATTTGTTGGTTTTCCATAAGGTGTTTTTAAGCTAACCATCGTGTCAGGCGTTACGGGCGAGACTATGAGAACGGGTACACCCATGGATCACTTTCGATCATTTCCAACTCCCGGAACTCTGGGGTCCATAGCTTCCTCCTTAGCTCGACTGGATGGGCATCAGTCGAGAACTCGTAGTACTGCGCACAGGCTCCGATACTTGTGCACCGCGGACACTCCCTGACCAAGGACCGAGGTGGCTAGCGGACCAGCAACTGCGCATACGTCTTCGACAGAGCAAGCTCACAGCAGCGTCCCAGACCAGTTAGTCAAAGCTCTGGACTTTTCAGCACTCCGAACGCGCTACGGTTCTGACCAGTCAAATTCCCTAAGTGAAGATGTTAGTGTAAGTGTATGTGCGTGCATGTGTGTGTTTGTATGCTTTGTGAGTGGTGTAGTGTTAGGCTAGGGTACCGCGAGGGACGCCAAATTCCTCGTAGGTGCGGCTAGTCCACACCCCCCTGCGGGGTATTGAAATTCGAAATTGAGTCACTTGAAGACAATTTAAGAGCTGTTCTATACATTAAATAGGCGGCCGCTATCGGTTGGACTACGATCTAAAATTCCATGGACTCGAAAACTATACAGCAGCAACTTCATATATCATGGAGGAGACAAATATCCAGCGCAACATTAGTTTAACATATTCACGTAAAGACCGTATTATCTGATGTAGTAGTGTAATGTCTTTAGGAAGTCATGTTTTAAAACGTCTTTCAAAGCAGTTAATTTTTTGGAGCCTCTGTTTAATATGACTAGTAGAAAATCCTGAGCCAACTGCTTCATACAATTTGGTGCTGCAGTTTAATTTCTTTTAGCAGAGAGGTTCATCTTCTGGAATTATACTTTAATATTTTCTAATAGGTAGTTTCTTCTTTAAAACAGCATTTTATTTTATTCATGTGCAGAAGTTAACTATCTTGTTTAGCAGTAGCTGAAAGTCCAACCATAGAAATTGCAGCTTCCATAGAGAAGGACCATAAAAATGTTGGATTTCTGCCAGTTGGTTCGCGGGAGGTATTTCATCTCCCTTTTACAAACCATCTGAAAAAACAGATGGAAGTATTCACGATCCGCCTCATGGGAGATGCTTATTCTAGAAGTTTCAGGCTCCTCCAATCATACCGCGTGTATTAAATTGCGAATGGAGTCACTTGAATAATGTAAAAGAGGTGTTCCTTTCAATTCAAAAGTACCAGAGCTGTCAGCCTCTATCTCCTCGACTTACGAAGAATCAAAATTCCATGGAGTCGAAGAGCATTAGATAAATACCTACTGCAACAAGTTTTTAATCCATTCCAGAAAAGAACACATCATCTCCTGTAGTAGTAGTAGTTTAGCGTCTTCTGTAAGTAATGTCATACCATCTACCTGAGCACTCAATCTCTTGGGTGCTCTCTTTAATATCTTCTGGGCCAGCTACTTAATACTTCTTGGTGTTACAGTTCAAATTCTTTAACATAGAGGTTCTTGTTATACTTTATGAGTAGTTTAGGATATTCTGGATCACAAGATTAATATCTTCTGTGACAAGAGTTTATTATAATTCAAGTTAGAGCATATGCTGTAGTACGAATTGTAGATTTACTCCACATGATGTTTCATTTCTTTAATCAAAGCAGTCGATCTCTTGCATCATAAGTTTAATATCTCTGAGAATTCAGTTTAATATTTAAGAATTTAGCTTTTTGTCAACTTTTTGGGTTGTTTGTACATCTTTTGCTACAGTTAATATATCATGGTGCAGTAGTTTTATATTTTCTTTAGCAGAAGCTCAAAAACCTATCCTCGATATTTCACTTTCCATTGAGAAGGTTGCCAGACTCAAAAAGGTTGGCCTTCTGTCGGTTTGCGGGAGGTATTTCATTTCCCTCCTAGAACCCATTTGAAAAGCAGATGGAGGCATTCCCTAATCCGTCCACTAAGGACGCGCTCTTTAAGGGTTACAAACTCTTTCATTTTATAGGGGGTTTGAAAGCTAGCAGTCAATTTTCAAGAGCATCTGTTTATTATATATATGATCAGTAGATTATTAAAAAGTGTAGCATTTTATCTTCTTGAGAGAAATTCATTATCTTCTGGCACATCAATTTAAAACATTCTACAGCATCTATCTAATAAGAATATTTTCGTGCAGTTGTATATTATCTTTAGTTGTAGCTTGAGAGACCAATACACCACAATGAACTTTGTAACGCGGCGGGTTTTAAGGCTCAAAAAGGTTGGCTTCTGCCTGTTGGTTCGTGGGAAGTATTTTATTTCAGGATGCACCTGAAGAAAAGATTATGACATTCCCCATCCCGAAACTTGTGACGCACCTTTTAGGAGTAGAGGCTCCTCCTTTTAACCCGCATGTTTTGAGATTGAAAATGGAGTCACTTGAAGACAATTTAGCTTAATGACAATAGCTATCATTTGTACTTTCGTTATAATCTAAAATTCCATGAACTCGAAACTCATACCAGCTTATATATCATGGGGTAAGAGATCAATATTCACTGCAACAAGAGTTTTAAATGTTTCAGTAATGAACTTTATATCTGCCGAATTTATAGTTCAATATCTTCTGGATGTGTTGTTTCATGACGTCTTTCAAAGCAGTCATTTTTTAAACATCTGTTTAATATATGAGCTTTGTAGGATATCAACTAGTGTGGCATTTCCACTTCTTGCGCTGTAGTTCGTTATGTTATGGAGCATCAATTTAAAATCTGCTACAGTAGCCATTTAATAACTTTTAAAGTAGCGGTTCAATATCTTCTGGAACCGCTGCTTCCTTCTTCTCGGTGCTGTAGATTATTTTCTTCTAGAATAGCGCTCAATCTTCTGGACTAATACTTCATTAATTTTGGGTGACTAGGTTCATGACTAGCTTAGTAGTTTATTATATATTTATACAGACGATAACGTCACCTTAAGTTATAGCTAACAGACCAAAACTCGATAATGCACTTTGCAAGGAAACATGTTGTTAGGCTCAAAAAAGTGGGTCTTCTGACTGTGGCTAGCAAAGAACATATGATCTGCCGACGTTATATTTAATATCTTCTGGATGCGATCTTTCATAACGCTTTTATAAGCAGTCAATTTTTTCCAGCGTCTGTTTAATATGACTCTAGTAGAATATCTGCTAGTGTAGCATTTCATCTTCATTATCGAGTGAAGTGTTCATTATCTTCAGGAACATCAATATTACATTTACTACATCAGCAATTTATAACTTTCAAAGCAGCAGTTTAAATCTTCAGGGGCAGCTGCTTCATACTTTATGGTACTGCAGTTTAATTTCTTCTAGCATAGTTTTCATCTTCTGGAATTATACTTCAATAGGTAGTTTCATGCCCTTAGCATAGCATTTTATTATATTCTGGAGCAGAAATTAAATATCTTTTTTTGGTAGTAGCACAAGCTAAATTCTTCGACATTGCAGTTTCCATAGAGAAGGGTTGAGCCTGTACCATTATATGTTACTCTTCTGCAAGTAGGTCAGCGGGAACTATTAATCTCCGATTTACCACCCATCTAAAAAACAGATGGAAATATTTCACGATCCGCCTCCTGGGGAATGCGATCTCTAGGGGTTAAAGGCAAATCCAACCACAACACGTTTTAAAATAGGAGTGGATTCACATAAATGCCGTTTAAGAGCTGTTCTGTCCAGTCAAAAGGCACTGGAGCTGTCGGCCTCCATCGCCTCCAATTAAACTCACTGCAACATGAGTTTATTATATTCTAGCAAAGAACGTACTATCTGGCGTTTAATATTTTACCATCAAATGTATGAGTCGTTTCATAGCGTCTTTCTAAAGTCATTTTTTGAGCATTTGTTAAATATATGAGTCCAGTAGAATATCTACTAGTGTATCAATTTTTTGCAGCATCTGTTTAATTAGTGTAGCATTTCATCTTCATTATCGAATGTAGTGTTCATTATCTTCAGGAATATCAATATTAAATTTACATTCGCAATTTAGTAACTCTTAAAGCAGCGGTTAAATATCTTCTGGGCCAAGCGGCTTCATACTTTTTGGTGCTGCAATTTAGTTTCTTCCAGCATAGCGTTTCATTTTCTGGAATACTTTAATAGGTAGTTTCATGCCTTTAGCATAGCATTTCATTATATTCCTGACCAGAAGTTGAACATTATCTATGGCAGCAGCTCCAAGTCCGATCCTCGATATTGCAGTTTCCATACAGGTTTTAGCCAGACATAAAATATTGGACTTCTGTCAGTTAGTTCGGGGGAGGTATTTTATCCCTTTTTTACCACCCATCTGAAAACAGAAGGGCGTATTTCACGATCTGCCTCTTGGGGACGTGTCCTTTAGGAGTTACAAGGCTCCTCCAATCACACCGCAAGTTTTAAATTAAGAATGGACTCACAGGAATACCGTTTGAGAGCTGTTCTCTTTAGTCAAAAAGCACCAGAGCTGTCAGCCTCTGTTCAGTGCAGGTTTTGTATTTTCGTATTTTGCCGCGACATTCCTCAGCTGTACAACTGGTCTCTTGATCCTCGTTGACGTTTGACCTGTGGCCAGCATTTTAGCCAGTGCAACTTTGTTAACGTCGTTTGTAGACGATTTAGCGTTCTCAAGTTGGTATTACTGCTTTCTTTCTTCTACATTTCTGTACAGTTTTTCCGTCTTAGCAGAGAGTTGTTTCGTCATGCGACTAGGTCAGTCGTAGTTAAACCGCGCCGCCTTTTCGTATTGGCTTTGTCCTGATAGCCAATTTACATGTACCGCGAGCATTTAGTAATATGTGTGAAAGTTCGGGTCAGTGTCGATTGCCAATCTGAACCATAAATCGTCGCGCTGTTAAACTGTAGTTCGGTTACACCGCTTGTGAAACTCTGTAGTGCGCCGACACGTGGTATGCAAATTGTAAGTGACTTTGTAATGTCAAACTTGTACATTTTACTCATGTTTTAAATCAAGTTTGAGTGACTTTACCGCCGTCAAGACGTCTCTACAGCATCCGACGACAGTACTGTGGAAGCTCCACTACCTCGCTCTTCAGAAAGTTGCATCACTCCTTACCTCGGGTAAGTGCTTAGTTAAGGTTTTAATGATAACTTGTCGTTTATATTCGTGTTAAATTCAGTGTCGTTGTTGATTTGCTTCTGAATGGTTTAATTTAATTAGTGCGGTTTTTAAACTTTCTTTGTTAAAGGTTAATCACTATTGCGCAACCTCCTGTAAGCTTACCGCCAATGCTTTGTATCTCACCTCGCTTTGTTAATCACGATTGCGCAACCTCTTGTAAACTTACCGCCAATACTTTGTATCTCACCTCGCTTTGTTCTAAGCTTAGTCTCTCGCCAGACTAAACAGCCTCTATCGCCTCGAATTAAAGTTCCATGGAGTCAAAGAGCATTAGATAAATCCCTACTGCAATATGAGTAAAATATTAAAGCAAAGAACACATTATCTGCTGTAGTAGTAGTTTAGTGTCTTCTGGAAGTAATGTTTCATAACATCTTTCAAAGCAGTCTATTTTTTGGAGGATCTGTTTAATATGACTAGTATAGCATTTTATCTTCTTGAGTAGTAGTTCATTATCTTCTAGAACATCAATATAAAATTTATTACATCACCTATTTAATAACTTTCAAAAGCAGCGGTTTAATATCTTCTGGGCTGATTCATACTTTTTGGTGCTGCAGGTACTATTGTCTTTAGCATAACATTTTACTATTTTCTGGTGCAGATACTAGATATTTCTTTAGCAGTAGCTCAGTCCAATCCTCGATAATGCAATTTCCATGACGAAGGGTTGAGCCAGGGCCATAAAATGTTGGACTTCTGCTAGTTGGTCCTTGGGAGGTAATTATTTCCTTTTTACCACCCATCTGATAGAAGTATTCCATGATCTGCCTCCTGAGGGACAGCTCTCTAAGGGTTACAGGCTCCTCCACTCATATCACATGTTTTAAAATTGGTGATGAGTCACTTCAATACCGTTTAAGGCATCTTTTCTTTAATCAAAAAGGCGCCGGACTTGTCTATCGCCTCGATTTTCATTGATTTAAAATTCCATGGACTCGAAAACAATTACAGCAGTAGCCAAATATATTATGGAGCACAATATAAATACATACTGCAACATGATTTTAATATATTCCAGCAAAGAACAAATTATCTGCAGTAGTGTTAATTTATTGTCTTCTAAAAGTAATGTTTAATAACATGTATCAGAGCAGTCAAACTCTTGCATGTTCTGTTTAATATCTTCTGGCCTAGTTTATACTTTTGTGTGCTATAGTTCTTAACCATAACTGTTTATCTTCTGGACTAGTACTTTAATATTTTCTGGACGAGTAGTTACAAGTCTTTAGCAAAGCACATATAATCTGCTGCAGAAGTTTAATATATATTTCATCAGTAGTTTAGGATATTCTGGATCATAGGATTACTATCTTCTGTGACATGAGTTTAGTATAATCCAATAGAGCATATGCTGAAGTACGGATTGTATATTTTCTGTGTGTGATGATTCATATCTTCAATCAAAACAGTCAATCTCTTGCACCATAAGTTTAATATCTCCAAGAGTTAAGTTCAATATCTACTAATGTAGCACTTTCAACTTCTAGGCTGCTTTATACTGCTTCATGCAGCAGTATCATGTCTTTAAGTGTAATAATTTATCTTAGTGTAGTGATTTATCTTCTCTATTGGTGATGAAAACCACAATTAGTTTTTCCAGCTAAAAAAATATAATATTCTGAGCTAATACTTTAATATCTCCTAAAAAAATAGTTTCATCTTTTTTAGCATAGCAGTTTAATACATTCTGGTGCAGTAGTTTAATATCTTCTTAAGCAATAGCTCAAAGACCTATCCTCAATATTGCACTTTTGATGGAGTAGGGTTGACAGCGGCTCAAAAAGGTAGACTTCTGGCTGGTGGTCTACAGGAGGTATTTTATTTCCCTCCTACCACCCATCTGAAAAACAGATGGAGGCATTCCCTGATCTGCCATTTGCAACATGAATTTGGTAAATTTCAGCATAGAATGTGCCATCTCCTGTAGTAGTAGTTTAATATCTCTGGGAATATTGGTATATATTTACTATCAAAGCCAACAATCTTTATCATTTTAACTGCTCTAAGGATTCAGTTTAATAAGTAGAGTAACACTTCTTATATAGTGGTAGTTTAAAATTTTCTGGAACAGCGATTTTAAATCTTCTAGCACAGCTTTGCTTACACAGTTAAGTATGTTCTGAAAGAGTAGTTTTATATCTTCTAACGTGCCACTCTTCTGGTCCCGTAAATTATTATATTATTTAGCAGCTGTTATATATATTTGAGCAGTATTTTAATATCAACTGAAGAATCAATTTAAAGGTAATGGAGAAGCACTTCAATATTTTCTTTTTGAACTGTAGTTGAATAGCATCTGGAGAAATAAATATCTTCTGGAGAACTAGTTTATTATCATCTGGGGTAAGAATTTAATGTCTTCTTCTGGAGTAGTTTATTATCCTCTGGAGCAGTAGATGCATATCTTATGTATCACTGATACAAAAGTTTAATAACTTGAGCAGTAGTTTACATCTTGTGAAGCAGTAATCATTTTGCAGCAGTTTAATGTATTCTACAGAAGCTATCCCCATGGTGCATCAATTTATTATTTTTCTGAGGTACTGGGTGTAATAACTTCTAAAACAGACATTCAAAATCATCATTATTAACTGTTTTACACCTTATGAAAAAGCATTTAATCTATGCCTAATTTTTTTCTAAAACCAAAATAACAAAAAACCAATAGGATTAAAATCTTCTTCACATATTCCTATATTACTCTAGAATTAAAGTGTAGCTAAAGGTTGGAAACTTAAAACTCAAGACTATACTACTATTACAAACTTACATGACTAAATTCTTGACATATTATCTAAACTAGAAGATGAATGCCAACATTCAAAATTTTTTTTCCTAGCAAAACCTAAAATAAGGTTAACATCGCTAACACAAATTCTTATAACTAAACACTTAATCTAGATTATTTTAACTAAAAAGATAAGAACTAACAATAAAATTAAAGAATAAAATTTAACTAATTTCAAATTAAAATAAACTAAACCTAAATCACATTATATTAATTTTTGTTATTCTTTTTTTGGGAAAAAAGAATAAAGTTATTGCCAAGAATATTAAGTATAACCTAAACTAAAATTAAGTCTCTTCTACTGGAACCTGTGGAATTACCTAGATTATTAAAAGTAAAAGTAAATACCAATTACATCAAATAATTGAAACTAATTCTCAATTTACCTAACTAAAACTAAGCAAAATAATATGAAACAGTTGACACTAAATTCTAATCTAAATCAAATAATTTCATTTAAGAATTACATTACACTAATTTTAAATAAAACTAAACAAACAAGATTTTAAATATTAATAAATAGGTTCAGGTGGTGTAAGGAGGCGATGACATGGTTGATGGTCATGGTAATGTCTCTTAAAACAAACTCTAAACTCCCTTGAAGATAGTGTGGTTAATCATTTTATTAAATGAATTAAAATAGAGTAAGAAGGAAATAGCTGTGGCATTGTTCCTCAAACACCACCTTAAACTCCTTCGAATGAAGGTTTAAAACCTTTGATGAATTTTGATAAATTAAATTGAACTAACTGAAAGTACACCAAAATGCTATTAAATAAATTAAGGTGACATAAGAAGATGACACGGTCAACAGCAAAGGAATTATTCCTCAACACCACCCTTTAACATTCTTGAAGTTCATAACGTTATTGATTCACGGTCAACTCATCACATTCAAGCAGATCATACTCGACTGTGATGGTAGCTCCTCAGAACTGACATTGTAGTGGATCCTCATGTTGCATCAACCATCCATGTGTTTACAAAGAGGGGCGAAGACAACCACATCTCCATGATTTGAATGAAACTGAAGCCTTTAAACGAAAATGGATGGACAATACTCTTGATTTCACTGAGATTAGTTTCATTCACAGATTGGTATTCTTCATTCCAGGCAAAGAATCATGAATACTTTGCTTTGCATACGTCAGATGTCATGACCTGATGTCATGAACCACACTTGTAGCTAATTTTGCCCTTTCATCTGCTCTTCAGTTTCCTAATATCGTTTAGTGACCAGACATCCAGAAAATAACCTAGACATCCCATACTTGGTTCTGTGTATTGAACACAGGATGTCTCCAACTAATGGGTTTTCACAGTGCATTTCTTGAATCACGTGGAGAGCATGTTTAAAATCAAAACTATCAAGGTAATCCATTATACACAGATGCTGCACACATATTACTTAAAAATACATTATAAACAATGGAAAAATTATTTAAAACCTTGGTAACCATGAATACTAATCCAGGGGTTCTCAAACTGTGGTACGCGTACCCCTTGGAGGTATGCGAAACCTTTCAGGGGGTACGCAAGGCAGGTTAGTGAAAAATCAAACCATTTTTATTTCCCGTGGAAAAGTGCTGGTCTGTATTTGAACTCCACAAAGAATTGAATCTTTTCTCCACAGAACACAAATCTAATTTATCATCAGTGCTCATTAACTTTGGTTGGCTTTAAAAATGAGACTATTTGAGTGATATTTTTGGAAAAACTGAACATCTGGAATAAGTCTATACAAGGTAGTGTTTCTGATATTTTCTATGTTGAAAATAAAAGAAACTCAGTGATTAAAAAAATAACACACTGGGGAAATGAAATAGAAAACGACAATTGTTATACTTTTGAAACTTTGAATCCATTTTTGAAAGAATCCGAAAAAAGCATATCTGCTTTTGCTGACCTTCCAACTCAAATCGGACATTACCTCAGCTCATTGAAGATCTGTATTAAGAGAACACTTCCCAACCTCAGACAAAACATTGTACCGGATTCGTAATCCCTTTTCGTTTGATGCTATTGAAACTTTGAGCCACCTGACAACATTCCAGAAGGAACAACTGATGGAACTATCATGTGATCCGACGTTTAAAAAAATATTTCAGTGCTACGTTGTTAGATTTTTGGATGAGCATTGGGAAGGAGTACAAAGAACTTTTAAATACAGCTGTAAAGATTCTTATTGGGTTTGCAACTACATACCTATGTGAAAGGAGGTTTTCGAGCCTAACATAAGTAAGTACAGGAACAAGCTTAATGTAGAAGAAGTTTTAAGGTTGTACTTAACAAAATTCAAGCCGAACATTGAGGAACTATGTAAAAACAAGCAAGCTCATCCTTCTCATTATTTTTTCGTATTGCGCTTCAAATATATTTCCAAATATGTTGTGTATTTTATGTTAAAAATGTTTTTAATTTAACCAACCCCCTAACAACAATCTATTTGAAAAAGATTGAGAACCCCTGCTTCAACCAATGCTTTCTATGGATAAAGTCAGCTTGTCATTACACATTATTGGTAGAGGTCATACAGATGAACTTCACTCCTCATGAATGTAATAGTTGTTTGTTTGCTTAAAGATAGTTTATATTTTTATATGTCATGTGGATCATTTTAAGGATAGAGAAGATAATGACTTTGAAAATATTGACAATATTCCCACAACACTGTTACGTTGACCTCTTGTTAAAGATCCTCGGCCGAGCTCTAGTAAGTCTGTACCGTTGCCCCATCAGGTAAATTAAAGATCTCCCAGAAGGTGTTTCTCCTAGTCATAAAGAAAGGTATGACCCAATATCTCTGAAAGCAAAAAATTGTTCTCACTTTGTGATTCAACTACAGCACAGAAAAAAACAATTTCCAACAAAAGCCTGTAGTGTGTGCTATGACAAGGGAATCAGATCATAGTCAGGATATGACTCAAATTTTAAAAAAAGACACGGTATCAGGCAGTTGGCTATTCAAGGGGAGAGTCTTAGCGGTGATAATGTTTTATCCACATTATTTATTGAAAATTTTAACTCTAGTCGAACAATTTAATTTAACTCTCAATCAAATTTATAATTCTGATTAATCAGGATTATTTTGGAAAATGCTTCCATCAAAAACTTTAGCTGCTCAATCCGAAAAATATGCTCCTGGTCACAAAACTGAAATAGCAGATCTCTACAAAAAAGATGGGCCATCTACTTCGTCGCAGTTTGATTACAAAAGCTCGAGTGATGAGAACGAAAATTCGCTATTCGTTACGGAAAGAAAAACAATAAAACACAACCAAGCATTGGAGGCAACAGAACTTCTACTAAATTATTTTGAACAGAAGAACGCTGATTATAACAGAATTCTCTTGCTACGGGCTATGAAAACTGATATTAGAAAAGAAATTTTTAATAAACAAACTAAAATTACTGATTTTTTCTCCAAATGAAAATTCAATATGTACATAAGTATGTAAAACAGTATTGTACATTCATTATACATACTGTACATACATATGTATATTTTATTTATTGTACATACATAGTTTTGTATACATACATATGTACCATAACCTAATATATATAGGTATGTACATATGTGGAAAAAGGTTTGTTTTTTAATAAAAGTGATTTTTCGGATACATTTTTTTAATTATCCTTCTTATCTATCACATTAAGTCAATAAAATAATGTATTTCCATTATTTTATTAATGTAACCCCATTATCTGGAGTTTTCGATTATCCGTGCACCCCCAAACCCATCATTACCCCGGACAACGGAGGTTCTACTGTATTTAAATTTTAAGTTTAGTATTAAAATAAACTGACTTCAATGTAGTGCAGTGTACTGTAGCTACTGTGCTGCCGGTTCACGCTATACATGCTACTACAAACTAACGTTAGAAATGTACAAAAAAATGGTAAAAATATAGTCTTAATGACGTTGGTTCCAAAACTTTTTGTTAGTTTTTAAATTACTTGTTTTAATGTGTAGAATATCAACTTTTTCCCCCGAGGGAAATATGGAAAGTTACTTTTTTCACATTTTAAATGTTAGGTTGTAAAGTCTTGTAGGCCTATAGCGTGAACTGGGCGTGCAGTAGCTACAGATAGATAGTAAAGTTGAATAAAATTATAATTAAATCTATCCTGACTGGATACTTCGTATGTATATTGTAATGTTGATATATAGTAATGTTGTATAAAAGTATAACTAAAGGTTAAATATTTTAGGTTTAGTATTAAAATATACTGACTTTGACATAGTGCGGTGCGCTGTCAGTAGTGTACTGCGCGTAGTGTACTGCACGGCCGGTTCAAGCTCTATATGCTATTAAAGACTTATATATTCAAAATGTACAGAAAAATTAACTTTTAGTATTTTCCTCGGAAAAAAATTAATTTTTGTGTTCTACACATTGGGATGAGTAGTTGAAAAAAAAATTTTGAACAATATCAATAAGACTCGTTTACGCTATATATGCCATTACAACTTAATATTTAAAATGTGAAAAAAGTAACTTTCCATATTTTGAGCAGAAAAATAGTTGATATTTGTGTTCTACATATTAAAACGAGTAATTTAAAAAAAAAATTTTTTTAACCAACAACATTAAGACTATATTTTTACCACGTAGTGCAATACACTGTAGGTACTGCGCAGCTGGTTCACGCTATAGATGCTATTACAGAATAACGTTAAAAAAATTAACTGTTCATATTTTCCATGGAGAAAAATTAATATTTGTGTTCTAATGTTAGCAATGTCTAATTTAACAGGGAAAAAAATTGGACGATCGGAGTGTTAGTAAGCACCAGTCAGGTTAGGTTAGGTTATTATTTTTAATGTAAATATGTAAGTGTTAAGTTTAAATATGTAATTTAATGTGTTTCCAATAAAAAAAAAAAAAGGTAATCGTTTACATGCCTAAACCGGGCCTATATTTGCATGAAACATTCTGAAACATGTAAAAAGGCTATTTTCATTGAAATTATTTTTTTTATCCCTAGAAACATATTTTTTTCTTAAATTACAGTTGAGTAAAATTTTCAGCGCGGACGTAGCAGTTGTGAATAGGCTGCCTGCCTCGCGGAGGGATATACAGCATCACAAATGTACTAACCGTTACACTTGGATAATGTGTAGCATTACGTTTTGGCGTAATTTTAATGAATTTAACAAAATAAATGTATAAAATATGAAGTATCCAGTCAGGATAAATTTAGTTCTAATTGTATAAATGTAACCATTTAGTTAATGTATAAAATTAAAACCAAATCTAACCTGATTGGACACTTTTTAGGTATATTTTAATATAGGTATACAGTAATGTATAAATTTAAAACCAAATCTATTTCAACTGGAGACTTTATAAGTATATTTAAATATATGTTGTTTCTCAAATATCTACACACATAAGGTTGCGTGACGTACCACGGCCGATGCGTACAAGCTTATGCGCACCACTGTGACATAACGAAACATTTGTATCACTCCGCGTCCATTCACAACTACATCCGCGCTGAAAATTTTACCCAACTTTAATTAAAGAAAAAATAATGTTTCTAGGCAAAAAAATAACAATTTCAATGAAAATAGCCTTTCTACATGTTTCTGAATGTTTCATGAAAATATAGGCCCGGTTTAGAAATCTAAACAATTACCAAAAAAAAACTTCAGATTCATGTTCAGCAAGGTCAAATTGATCAGAAAAAAAAATTCGTGCATCGGAGTGGTAGTCGCTGATCTTAATAATTACCAATTAACCTTCTGTGTCAGTAACAAACAATAATTATCAATATAGCTTCAGGACATATTTTGGTAAAAACGCTGAAGCTCGGCGCCAAAGGTTGTTGGAAATTTTGAAAAACTACCAAATTCGACGATATCCACGAGAAATTAATTTTTGTTGACCTTGGAAAGTTACTTTTTTTCAATTTAAAGTAGGGTAAAAAATATTGCGCAGACGTAGAAATTGTGAATAGGCGCGGAGTGATACAAATGTATCGTGACGTCACGCTACCTCTACATACATACATACATACCTTTTGTTGTAAGTCAGAGAAAAACTATTTTAACACATTGTTATGCTTTTGGCGTAAATATTAGGAATTAGTAACTCATAAAATCACCACACTTGCTGTTTATTCCCACAAAATTATGAACATCACCGTTAAATAACTGCACCACACACATTATACAATTATTACAATATCCAATACATTTATTAAAATCGCGCACAAACCAATTTTTTGCGATAGTAAGCCAGAAATCTATTTACTAGGACTAAACAAACATTTAAAGACATTATATCACGCACAAGACTGAAAATATTTCATTAAAAATCTTTTTCACACCTCATTCCAACAGTGGCCTACAGAAATAAGGTTTTGCCGCTAAATTAAGGTAATGTAGCCAACCTTCTAAAGTAAATTATTATGTACAAAACATGTGACCGGACACAGAACATTTGTTGTACGATACTTGATATTTTTTGCATTATGATACTTATAATTGTACAATATAATTACGCCAACAATTAAAAATAGACGGACTTTTATCTTAAGTTTGTATTACACAACTACCTTCAAAATTAAAAATATATACAGTAATTTTTGAAAACATAATACTTCGTATTGTTGAAATAAGTTGATGAAAGAATAATAGCACTTTATATGTTTATAAAATGTTGACAAACGATGTTATTTCATCACAATATCTGCTGGAAAGAAGTTACAAATATACGGACTTTTAACTTCTATTAGTATGAAAAAACTACCATTGAGATTGAAAACCTAAACATTGAATATATTCTTGAATTTTGTAGTCCATTACGTTTGGTGAATTTTAATTAATCACAATAGTTTATGCCTATCGAAACTTTAAATTTAGTAAAGTTGTTTTGTAAATAAGTTGGAACAAATTTACAAAATTTAGAGTTTGGATACAAGTGCTACTATAGGCAAGTATATTAATATTTATAATTGTTTAGTATAATTTACTATTAAAGTTCGGATAGTTATAAACTATTGTGTTATAAACTATTATTGTGTATGATAATTTATACATTAAATAAGACTCGCCAAACGTAATGAACTACATATTTCAAGTTATTATTCTATGAATTGGTTCCATAGAAGATGCAAATATCTACAAATGTTGAAGGCAGGTGTTCTAATGTAAAGCAAGAAATTGTAATTTTATTTCCTGGGGTTATTGTGCGATAGGGAATGAAACCATTTATTGGCATATCCTTAAACTTTTTTTATATATAATTTTTTTGTTGTTGTGGCTTTAAAAGGTACCTTTTTATTAAATTATAGGTAGGAATAATTTCCGGCGTGCGTTAGCAACTATAAATGTTTCCGCGGCAACTATAAATGTTTCCGCGGACTAATATATTAAACATCAGAAGGTGATAACAAATGGTGGGAACCGTTCTTTTTTCTTAGGCTGTCACAACCAATTGATATCCAGCCAATCAGAACGCGCTAATGAAATAATTAGAGTTGTATTCGTTACTTATACAGTTCAGTTATGAATCAGTAATATTAAGTAGCTCGTCACTCTCTATCCAGTCGCAATACCATAAATAAAAATATGGCAGCCAAAGTGTAGAGTTTGTGCCCGCATGTGAAGAAGTGTGCAAGGTGACTTACTTGCAATCTATGCGCTGGTCTGATGAACAAATGTTGGATTTCCTTTTTGCTCATGGAGTTATAAATCAAAATGCCACCTGTAAGAAGTGTGGGAATGTCCTGAGAGTCAAATGCAGCAACTTGGAGTACCGGTGTGGACGCCATGTCTCAATAAAAAAAACAGGCAATAAAGAAATGCACGTTTAAATTATCCGCACGTGTAGGAACTTTCTTTGCGGACACCCACCTTAGCCTAAATACCTGTTTTCTTATTGTCTCTTCTTTGCTGCATTTGACTCCTCCTAGGCAGGCATATTTGATGTTTTAAATATTTCCCTGGCTCCAATAACAAAAACAGAATTCACCCTACGAGATAATACACTTTTATAAATACCATAAATAATGCTGACAACGTATGGCTCTATGATGCTTAAGTTACTGCGACGTGATGTTTACAAGAACCCCCACGTTTGTATTCTGATATATCGATATGTTACATTAATTTCGATTTTCCCATTACTTTTTGGTATATCACTAGTATTTATGTAATAATTCTACTTTTTTTACAATATAAAATATCATTCCTATAAATTTTTTTATAATTAATTTTATAACATTAATACTTCAAAGTTACAGTGTTTTACTGTAATTGTAATAGAAGTATTCCCTATTAAGGTTTTTTTCATCAACTTAATTCAATAATATGAAGTATTATCTTTTAAATAATCGCTGTTTAATGTTTTCAATTTTGAAGGTAGTTTTTAAATACAAACTGAAAATAAAAGTCCCTCTATTTTTAATTGTTGGTGTAATTATATGTACAATTATAAGTATCATAGTGAGAAAAATATTAAGTGTGTGACTTCTCGTATTTTCTTGAATTTTGTAGTACATTTTGTTAGGTGAATCTTATTAATCACTTAAACACTAGTTTATGACTATCTCAACTTAAAATTTAGTAAATTTAAGTATGTATTTATTTTTAACTTTACTTCCATGTTTATAATTTACAAAATTAAACTGTGTTTTAAGATAAGTACTAATTGTTCATGTTTTGATGTTAATGGTAGTTGTGCATAATTAATTGAAGATAATTTTTTTTATTTCCGTCTGTTTCTTAATTGATAGTAAATTATATATTCTATAATGTTACAGTATATATTCATTTAATCACTTAATTACAAGTTTATGACTGACCAAACTTTAAATTTTGTAAATTTGTTACAACTTATTTACAAAACAAATTAACTAAATTTAAAGTTCGGATAGGCATAAACTATTGTGATTAATTAAAATTTACCGAACGTAATGGACTACAAAATTCAAGAATAAATTCAATGTTTAGGTTTTCAATCTCAATGGTAGTTGTTTCATACTAATAGAAGTTAAAAGTCCGTATATTTGTAACTTATTTTCCAGCAGATATTGTGATGAAATAAGCCCGTCTATTTGTAAATGTTGTATAATATCAAGTATCGGTGTCCGGTTACATGTCTTGTAAATAATAATTTACTTTAGAAGGTTGGCTACACTACCTTAATTTAGCATCAGAATTTTATTTCTGTAGGCCACTGTTGGAGTGAGGTGTGTGATAATTTTTAATGAAATATTTTCAGTTTAGTGTCTTTAGTGTTTGTTTCGTCTTAGTAAGTAGTTTTCTGGCAATTGGTTTGTGCTCGATTTTAATGTAATAAATGTATAAGGTGTGTGAACAAAAGGTATGTATGTATAGTTAGCGTGATGTATAATCAATCAAATGAACGAGCCTACGATATTTTGGGAATTGTTCAAAACCACAAAATAGGAAGATATCCAGAAATTTTATAATTTTTTTTGCCTACTCTGAGCAACAACAAAAGGTGTGTGTGGTACGTCAGTACAGTTGTGACGTCACGATACATTTGTATCACTCTGCGCCTATTCACAATTTCTACCTCTGCGCAATATTTTTTACCCTACTTTAAATTGAAAAAATTAACTTTCCAAGGTAAAAAAAAAATTTCTTGTGGATATCGTCCAATTTGCTGGTTTTGAACAATTTCCCAAAATATCGTATGGTGCCGAGCTACTGCACATCAACCCATATTTTTTATTCATTTTATATCTATTGTATTGGGGGTGGGCAATGTGCATTTTTCTCAGCACCATTAACACCACATTTTCAAAGTTGTAAATTTTTGGGGCATGAGTAAGAGTTTCATATTTTGATTGTATCTCTGATGACTTTCTGCATCACCCGGTATAATTTTTTTTGCTAAAATCTAACAGGTGGGATCGGGAAATAAATACCCACTTGCCTTATACAATATTTGAAGCCATAATACTAGTCAACAAGTTGTCCTATCTAGGAAAACTTTGCTTTTTCAAATCAATTCTAATGGAATAATTTGCATCTATATTTCAATAATTAGAAATAGGGCTCTGTTATTGGAAAAAACGTTATTTTTAGAAGTTTTATGAATGTTGTTCAGTTATTTTCTCTCTTTTGGCAATAAAATATGTTTGATGCAATAAGTTTCATTTTTTCTTGCTCCAGATGACTTTCAACAATTAAATACATATTTTATTGCTAATATAGATTAAGATTGGCGTGACTATTATTGTCCGTATAACATTAACAAAAAATTGGCCTACATATACATAAGAATAATGACTCCAACTGTTTTAAAAATTATAGTCGAAAAATGAATGACGCCATTAAATTAATGTATGGCTATGGATGGGACGCCAAGTTCATTGGCGGCGATAATTTACATTTACTTACACATATATAATTTACATTTTATATCGGAAAAAATGTTAAAACAAACTTACCAATATTTAAACACAACAAATGTCATTTACTCGTTCACTATATACATTAAATAAATATAGAAATAAACAATTCTCGGCTCCAATATAAAGCCAACAAATTTTCAAGACAACTCAAAATGGCGCTATGGACTGCCTTCTGCTAAAAAAGTCCAGTCCAAAGATTACGTAACATAGACTATGAAGATAATCAAGTAAGCTTTGAGATCCAAGATTTCATTTCATATAGCATAATTTAAAAGTTAGTACAATTTTCAATTGACAGGAAGGGTAACTAAACACTGTAATACATTATGCGTCATGAACAAATTTTATTATGACTAAAAATAACAGGTGGTATATATTTATTAACAAAGCTATATACTATTACTCCCATTGCTTTCTCAGAGAGCGTGAACCTTTACATTTCGTTTTTCTTTATTCATTAAGTAGGTTTTCATTTTTATATATATATATATATATATACAAACAGTAATGTTTCTCATGAGTAAAGTGAACGCTCCTGAATTGAATTTCCGTTTTGTTGTTAAAACTTCCAAAGGAAGTAAAGACATAGTGGCGATACATGTTAATCAGATCATTTCCGAGGATTTTACAGATTGTGGTCCTCCCAATTATTTATGTGTTGTTGATTGTGCAATTACTATAAAGTTTTTCAAAACACAGACAAATTTGACGAGCAGGAACTCAACCATGATCACTAACATAAAAATAAAGATATATTTTCTGCGTTCGTACAGAGTAACTATTCTATAGACAATCAACATTTCCACGATGAAAGAGCAATGTACATGCAACTGATGGGTTACGGACGTGGTTGTAAATAATCTAAAATAATGAAACCTCAATCTTCTGCTAATCTTACTCCCGGTCAAGATCCCTTATTACATATTCTTTTGTCATATATTACAGACTCATTTGTAACTAACGGCTATTATTTCATACTTAAATTCTATCCTAAAAATTTATTCATGATGTATCATGGGAAAGTATACTGAGTATTATTAAAATATGTAAATTATACCTTTAGACTCTATTATACTTCCAAATCCGTTAGAAACATTAAACACAACCCATGACCTAGTTATAGTCAGCCATGCTACAATCTCTTCGTTCTTTATATCAAAGAAAGTTCTCAACACATTCGTTTAATATAACTTTAAAATCCATACATACACTACAGTATATTTAAATTGTCTAATACAGCACTTCATTATAAATTAAAAAAAAAAATACGCATACACAAAGATGAGATTGTTATTAATTAATATTAGAACTTAGGAATGCCGTCGACAGTATGGCTACACACACACACAAGTTTGTCTTGGGGATAATTTTGTCTAATGTTGAATAATTTATCGTTTTTTAATTTTATTTGTATTTGTTCGTTTATGATATTATTTTTACGTTTATAAATATGTAGCTATTCCCATATTTTCAATTTTGGGCCTTTTTGTACTTTTCTTATTAGGTGTACGATTTATAATGTGGGGAATGCGTGTTTCTTTATAAGGCGTGTGTAGCTAAGTTTGAGTTGTAAGTCTGAGGTTTAAAGTATGCATTGAGGTGTTCTTGATATCTGTCTTAATTTCTTTTTTATTTGGCCTGTGTATATTTTATTACAGTCTGGGAATTCGATTTTGTATATTCCGTTATTAAGTATGGGAGATATTTTTTCCGGTAGGTTTATTTTATTGATAATGTTTCCTGTGTTTTTGTAAGCTATTTTAATATTATTATTTTTTAGTATTTTAGTTATGTCTTTTATATTGTACTCTGTGTATATGAATGTGGCCCATTTTGTTGTTTGTAGTTCGATTGTAGGTTATTTCAATTTATTTAATATTTTAAATTCTAATTTATCTATTGTTTTTTTATTGTATCCATTTTTTTGGGCTACTTGATATAATTATTTGTTTTTCTTTGGCTTTTTCTTCTTTTCTTAAAGGTAGTTTTAGCATTCTGTATAAGAGTGAGTTGTAAGCAGCCATTTTATGTTTTAGGGGATGGTTAGAGTAGTTTGGTATTATATTAATGGTTTGAGTGGGTTTCCTATAAATTGAGCATTCAATGTTATTTGTATTTCTGGTTATTGTTAGGTGTAGATAGTTTATTTTATTGTTTATTTCTTCCTCCATGGTCTTAATATATATATATATATATATATATATATATATATATATATATATATATATATATATATATATATATATATATATATATATGTATGTATATATATTGATATTGATATTGATATTTTACGTTATCCATTGTTTTTCCGTTGCACTGACTTTATGAAGTTAATATATTACTATTGTAAGTAATTTTATCCACCATTAATGGTCAAGTGACCGAAAGGCGCCTGATCACACAAGGTAAAATCATGGCACTTAATGGTGGATAAAATTACTTACAATAGTAATATATTAACTTCATATATATATATATATATATATATATATAATAATTATGGTTCTACGTTTCTCTTGTAATTTAATAACAAAATATAAGATATCTGGAATAATTGTTTTTATTTAGTATATTTTTATTGAAAACAAAATTATATAAATTAAAAACAATCCTTGTACTTGAATCTATGACATTATCCCTGAAATGAAAAACGAAGATTATTCAGTGTTCCTGTGCTAACTTAAATTTGTTCAAATAGGTTATGTTGTATTCTTTGACTTGGTAAATTTTATTGATGTAACATCTATTTAACAGTTTTGGAAGAATGTGTATATGTTTCAGTATTTTTTTTTAAAAACAAAAAAGTTTCAAAATTTAATGTTCCAGTGAAGCCAACTAATAAAATTGTACCAGAAAAGTCAATAAGCATAATAGTAAATTATAACAACTACCAAGGTAAAAACAACTTGTACTCATAATTAGATTGTTTAAAAATGTGGTAATTCTTTACTTTTGCAACGTAAGTGATTTCGGTTGAAGAATCTATTGGCTGATGTAGAAACTCATAACGAATACAAAAAAAAGAAATAACACTTTCGCTGATGTCCCAAATAATTACAATTTTTGTAAAAATTATTCCACCCCACCAATTCCATGGTCACCTTAAACTTTACAAAAATCAATGTTTTGCCTTGATTTTTTTACCTTGAAGCTAGCAGAAAGTATTCAAGTTATTTACATTTTTTTAATTACAACTGAAGATAAGCTTTTAACATATTTTAGTTGGTACTACGTTTTTGGGCAGGAACTAGCAACAGCACACTGTACTAGACATACCCTATGTAGTATCGGTAGTTATTAAGATCAATGACTACCGTTCTGATCGCTGAACTTTTTAAATTCCCGGTCAATTTTACCATGCCCAACACAAAACAAGTTATTTTTTTAGGACAAACATTAATTGACATTAAATAAAGTAACCTAACCTAGGTGCTTACTTTAGAGGAATTTTGGTAGATACAAAGTTGATATTATACCAAGTTGGTTTATGTTCGCTTTGGTTCGCTCTTAAACCGACGTTCTTTTAAGTGATTATAAAATGGTTCCTTAAAAGAAACAGGACACAAATACACAGACATTTATCATAATTTAGAAATCCTACACATCAACAAAAAAGGACCACATCTCAACACACTAGAACAATATGAAATTTACAGACACAAAAACACAAAATACAAACATATTAAATGAACAAACACAATACAAATCACAGATACTCTTTGATACTATCGAAAACCTACCTTTAAAACCGTCACCGCCTGACCCAACATCTCCAAGCAGAAGACACTGATGAAGATCGGCACGTAGCGATCGAAAATGTTCTGTCCCAGTAAGTTTTAACAAATTTACTAAATAAAAAGTTCGGATAGTCATAAACTATTGTTTAAGTGATTAATGAGATTCACTGAACGTAATGGACTACAAAATTTTAGAAATCTTGTTGCTATTCATGACAAAAGCGTATCCTCCAAGTGTAAGTTAACAATTTAACACTAACTAAAAGCCTTTACTTAACAAAAGTCTGGTTGCAAGTAATATCAAAGTGTAATAAGTAATTATTTAAGTTTTAAAAATGGATTAACTACGAAACTTGTAAAAAGAAAAATATTGTAAGGTTAGGAAAGGCAGAAAATTGTACTCAAATATATACCTACATCATTGAAAATAATTTTGAAATGATTGTTTGAAAAACTTTAAGTACCTAAGTAAGTTTAAAGTACCTTATTTTTATTTTTTCTTTAAACTTTCAGATCAAATACCAATGTGATCAAATATCTGTGTTTAAGTATTTAAGAATTGATTAAAAATGAAAGAAATAACAGATAAGAAGGCATTAAGAAATGAGAAGAAAAAGAAGAAAATGTTTGCAGAAATTGAACTTTATAATTTAAAAACTAAGGATAAAGAGGTATGTATAGTTTGATTTGTGGCAGTAGAGATTTTCTCATTTTCTCTCAAATCATTCTTCATAAAATAAATAAATTTAGTTGAAAAAGTTAAGATTGTCATGTGTTTGCAATAAATAAATGCCTAAAAACATTTTTTCCTCAGCATTTTGAATAGTTTTAATTTTATAAAAGTGTTTATAAATATTGGTTTAACTTTATGTATTATATATAATTGTTATTCTAATTAATGGATCTTTTATTAAGATGATATATCCCAAGAACTTGTACAGTTTTGAAATTTATTATGCTATGAAAACATATAATTATGGTACTTAACATTCTATAGACTAGTTTTGTTATGTTCTATTAAAATTTTTGTTTTTAAAGTTCTCAACCTTACACTTTATAGTGGGTCTCTCAGGACTCCTACTGGTATATTACATTAAATTCTGTGTAAGGTTTAGGAATGGTATTGCATGATGTTCTATCACAGACATAATGCATAGGAATACTTAGTTCACGATTTATTTGCTAGAGAGTAGCACGTCATACCCATTAAATCTCAATATTCCAAAATCTGTTTTACGTTAACCGAGAATACCTAGAGTGTCAGTTTATTATTATTTTTTGTTATTTAGACTGATAAATTTAAAGGACGAAAAATTATTCTGTATTGTAAAATGTATTTCTAATGCTTGTGGTAAAGGTTTTATTCACATTATTAGTGTGGAATAATTTTTAAGTGATATAATATTTTTGTTCTTCCTACAACCCACTGTGCATTGTTATTACTCTACGGCCCTACTTGTTTGTTTATGTTTGGACACACAGTATCAATTTATTTGTTTATTGTATGCTTTATAAAGGTTAAAGGAGACATTGCAGTGGTTATGTAAGTTATTGTAGTGAAGTATATCATATTCTACGCATATATACCTAATATATGTTACATTGATAAAATATCTGAATATATTACTGGCAAACAGATTTTACCTTTATTAGAAACAGCCTTAGCTTTTCCATGAAGTAGTGATGACCAACTTGATATACAGTTATGATAGCATCGATGAAGATACACCTAGGCTATACTCTATCGAGATGATATTTTTCTGGAACTGTTAGTTTTCGAGCCAGAAAAAACGTGTATCTTAGCCGTCTTTTCGCCATTAACCTTGGTTGGGCTTTCATCATCTAAGTCTATGGGAAATGTAATTAAAGGTAGGTCTAAGAAACAACACATAAAAAACAAAAGAGCAACTAAAGCTCCTCTAGTTGTTTACAATAAGATTATAATTGAGTCTTTCATTTTGAAACGATTAAATGTTACCTGCATTTTAATGGCAATGAACTTATGAGGCCTCCTGGTGTAAATGACCACGACAAACTACATAAGACCTATTTTAGATAATTTCAATAAACAGTGTGATATAATATCTCTGAAAGAATTTTTAGCGATTGATTAACAGATTTGAGCCTATACAGCCCAACATTACCTTAAGAATACCTATAGAGCTACATAAATAGGGATATAAATTTTTAATTTTGACAGGAATAAGTGGATTTTGGTTCCATGTAGAAATATCAGGCTTAGAAGAGGATATACTACTAAGAGCCTAAATGAGACAGCCAGATTTTGGTCCTAGTGCAAATTTAGTCATTATATTGGCAAAAATATTTCTAGTGTGGCATTCAGTCTTTAAGTTTGACAGAGAAATAAAGAATAATAGTTCTGGAGGATCACACAGATACTGCAAATCTGTAAGTTGTCGTAAAGTTAGGTAACAAAGAGGTTATGAAGAAAATATGAATAAAATTTCTAAAACACTAATCTTACGTTGAATAAAATGTTCCACGCAAGTGTAGTTGAAGTCATCTGGTGTGCCCACCACTTTTCACTGTAACTGTTCACTAAAACTATTAATTGAATTGGTTTAAATGTTCACACTCAAAAAAGTTGTACAATCGTTTCAATTTGACCACGTGCTAACAATCTTGAGGTTGAAAAAGTTTAGTAAGAAAATCAAACTATAAATGAAGCTATTAATTAGATAAATATGATGAAATACATTACTCTTTGTTTTGAGATTGATCTTAACATTTATTCGCAAAGGATTGGTAAGATTTAAAAAAATGAAAAACGTATTATAAATGAGTACAAAATGGCGAAAAACCAAAACTCGAAGTATTGAGCATAGAGCATGCACCATATATCATGCATAGTAGTTTGACAGAATGCAAACCAATATGAATTTCGAGAACTGTAACAAACACTTAGTGATCTTACTATAAACTATATTTCCATAATTACTACACCACAATATCTGTTCTTGATTTTTTTTGAAAAGAGGGATATCCATAGTTTATTTATGTACCTTTAGGCAAAACCAACTTCAAAACCTGAAGCTTACAAATAAAAAGTTGTCCAACAAACAACCATGTGGAACTTCTGAAGAATTCACGACCCAAGTAGAAATATTTAATTGTTCTGCAAAAACACTCGTACTCGGAATGTACGAAGTGTAAAGTATATTTATCTTTGCATGAGCAGAATAACTATTTTCTTATATACCACAATAACTGAAACTCATGAAAATAAAACAAGAATAATATAAAACCAAGTAACAATTATGTTATTCATTAACCAGTCAATGCACAGTGTACCTCATAAAACCCAAACCTAATTTTTGGCAAAAAAGAGTAATAAAATATGAGTTAAAAGTTTTTTTATTATTTTTCACAGTTTCTGTTATGTGCTACAAATGTGATATAATTATTTCACAAGGGAAAAAATATCATCCAGTGTAGGGTTAATAATATTTGCAGGCATTTCTACTTCTGTGATTTTTAAATTAGATACACTGATTAGGTTCAGTTATTTATAATCAGTTTATGAAAAGTTTTGATGTGTATTTTTTAAAGGTACTCTTGCAGATAAAAGTCCATATCACTTTCAAAGAATATGGTGCGATGTGTATATAAGAGCAAACCACACCTTAACACATTGACTGGCAACCAGTTTTCAATAAACTTTAAACACAATTTTTGTTGTTGTACTTTTTGTTTAAATAATGACAAAACATAATAATATTTTGTCTTCTAGTGTGTTTTAAATTTAAACTGATTTATTTTATAATGACGTCGGACACTGGAGACCGTCATGGCCTGACGTATATATTTATACTACAAGGAGCCACATCGGCACTATGCATTTCCTGTTCAAGACTGATCTTCCGAATGAATGTACAATGTTAATATTTTTATTGTTTTATTATTAAATTAACAATTTAAATTAAGTTTTTACCTACTACACTTTAAAATTGAAATTGTCCTTTTTCATCTTCTTCCAGTGGGTCTCACTTGGCTTACGCCATTCGAGATCTTGCCTCCCAATACAATCCAGGTAAGTCTATTCATTGTTGTCTTTCCTTATCTAGTCCACTGCAGACCAGGAGGTGGTCCTTGTCCATAATATATGTTTGGGATGCACATATTGTGCACCTGTTGGATGCTAATATTTCCATTCTGCTGAGATGTCAGGCGAGACGGTCATGCCCTATGGCCAGTCTGAAGTTAGCAACAGATGTTTTTCTCGGGAGTGTTCTATTTGCCTTAAAACAGCTCAAACACATTATAGGACTTGTCCTTCAATCTTTTGTTCTTCATATTCCTAAAACCTTGTTGGTAAGATGTTTTAATACTTTTTATTCTTGCTTGCAGTGATAGAACTTTTGACGATTTTTGAACAATTTTAGTCCCTCTCTTTGCAAGTTTATCTGCGGCCTCATTCCCCTGTATTCCCATATGAGACGGGATCCACTGCATACAATATTGATTACATTATTTTTTACAATTTTATAATTTTTTTTATATTCTGTACAATTGCACTACCTATATTATCATTATTAGCCATTGCTTGTAATGAGGATTTAGAGTCCACCAATAAAACAATATTGGTATTAAGCCATGGTCTTACAATCAGCTGTTGAAGAGCCTCGTTAATGGCAAACAGTTCTGCCTAAAAAAAAAAAAGTTAATACTCAGTGGAAAATAGTGTGAGAAGTAATCACTGTAGTAAACACTAGTCCTGTGGGTACCATGAGTTTAAAGTTTCCAAGGCAATTTGGAATATCTTTTCCGGCATGTCAATACTATTGTTCACTGGCTCTATGAGACCTAAGGACACATTAAATTACATGAAATCCAATGGGTTTACTAATTGTGGAGGTTGGTCAGTTTCAGATGTATTTATTTTCCTGCCAACAACCACATGTTTAAAACTTTTCTGAGTTTTTAATATTTTTTGGGAAGTAATTCCATAATCCATGAATTGTTGTTTTTCCTATACATCAACTTTTCATAAAGAATATCTGCTTTCATGCTGAATTCTTCATCTAATGGTTTGTTGTTTGTGTAGGCTTGAAGTGAGGCTATAAAAATTGTCTTCACTACTCCTGAGATGAAACGTAAACAGTTGTTCTGGCTTACTTTAAGTTTATTCTTTGCAATTTTGGTGGCTGTCGTTAAGACTTCTCCACCATAAGTCAAAAGAAACTTTATGTATGTCTTATAAGTTTCGTTAAGAAGGTCAACGGATCCCCCCATTTAGCTCCTGCCAGTCTTTTTAAAATATTTGATTTATATGCAACATTAGATGATACAGTTTCAGCATTTGGTGTAAATGTAAGCTTATTATCCATTCTATTTTCCAAGTATGTTGTCTCTGCACATTTCTGGATAATATTGTTGTTAATTTTCAACCGGATAGCCTTGGTTCTGGTTTTGAGTGAGAAAAGCTGATGGCCTGTCTTTTGATAATATATATATTAAACAAAATCTGGCTCTATACTGCTCCTTGAGGCACGTTTGCTTATACGTTGAAGTGTTGTTTCGGCATTTAGTTCTTATCCAACGCTGCATCAGGAAAGTCTTCAACCAACTGAACTTATTTCCTCCTATCTGCATTTCCACAAGTTTTCTCAAAAGTCTTGCTCTCCACACAGTATCATAGGCTCCTTTGAAGTCAATAAAGACTGCTGTTACAGATTTGTTTTCATTGAATGAATCTTTTATACTTTGTGATAGTCTTATAACCTGGTGCATTGTAGTCTATCCTGGTTGAAATCCAGCTTGATTTGAGTTAAGCAGTCTGTTCTTCTCAAGGTAGTACTGAAGTCTTATTGCTACCATTCTTTCCATAGTTTTAGCTACAATTGAAGTTAATGAAATTGGTCTGTAGTTTGCTATTTCTATCCAAGATGTCTTAGGTTTCTTAATTGGCACAATTGTGGCTTACTTCCAACTGCTTGGCATGTTACTTTTGCCATTCCACAACTTGTTAAAAATATTCAGCAACATGCTTTTTGCTTTTTTTCCAAGGTGCTTTATGAATCCAGCATGGACATTGTCTCCTCCAGGTGATTTTTTATCTCTAAGTTTATTGATATCTATATCCAGTTCTGACTGACTGAATTCCTTTCAAAGAGGTCTGTCCCTGTTATTCTGTTCTGTCTTCTCACATATTTTGCCTTCACTTTATTCAGTTTGTTTTTCTCCCTGGAAAGTGTATGGATTTCTTTATAGGGGGTGTTAATTGCTTAAGCAATTTCATGATCTAAGAATGACTCTTTGGCCACTTTTTTAGTGGGTTTATTAGATTCTTCATTATGTTTATTGTTGAGTGAATTAATATGTTTGTGAGCCTTTGAGCAATGTGTTCTATAGTCAAGTCTTGTGATAAACTGTGTAAACGCTTGCCTTTTGGCCATCCAAGATTCTTAAGTGTATAGTGCATTAGATCTCCTCCAATCCCTCACATCCACAGGGTCCTGAGTTTCTTCTGCTTTGTTTCTTAATCTATTTCTTTTCTGCTTTAGTCTCATGATTTCAGGTGTCCAAAACAATTTGTAACTCTTCCTCTTGGTGTCCACTGTTTGGGAGCTTTATGTATCATTGTACATAGTTTCCCTATTTGTTCTTTGGCTCCCTCTGTTACACTTTTCAATCTATAAAATCCATCTTCGATTGCATTCTCAAATTCCCTCCACTTTGACTTTTTAAAATTTCAAGTTTTACGGCCTCGGTCATACAGCCGTTTATTTTTACCCATTGTGGTACTTGTGATTATGGGTCTATGACCACTGTCCTCATCTGCAGTGATATATTTGGTTGTTTATGTGGCAATATCTGATGACACCATCAGATTGTCGAGATTTGTCGCAGCTCCTGAATAGTATATAAATTCTTGAATTTTGTAGTCCATTACGTGCGGTGAATCTTAATTATCACTCAAACAATAGTTTATGACTATCCGAACTTTGAATTTGGTGAATTTGTTAAAACACACTGAGACAGACAGAACGTTTTCGATCGCTATGTGGTGATCTTCATCAGTGTCTTCTGTTTGGAGATGTTGGGTCAAGCCGTGACGGTTTTAAAGGTAGGTTTTCGATAGTATCAAAGAGTATGTGTGATTTGTATTGTGCTTGTTTGTTTAATATGTTAGTACTTTGTGTTTTTGTGTGTCTGTAAATTTCATATTGTTCTAGTGTGTTGAGATGTGGTCCTTTTTTGTTGATGTGTAGGATTTCTAGGTTATGGTAAATGTCTGTAAAATGTTAAGTTGGTGCTCTGTTTGTATTCTTCGACTCTTTGTTTAAAGCTGCAACCTGTTTGTCCAATGTAGAATTTGTTACATTCGTCGCAGTTCAGTTTGTATATGCCTAGTGCTTGTAGTTTATCCTTGTTGTTGGTGTTGTGTTGTATTTTGTATTGTAACTTGTTATTAGTTTTGTATGCTATTTTGTATCCTATTTTTTGGGCACAGAAACAAATACAAAGAATTAGATACAATTAAATATTTAGCATACACAAATGGATACAACACCACAATAATAGACAAACTATGGTACAAAATACAAAAAAACACTAAAACCAATACTAAAGACAGGGAAAACAAATACATCACATTACCACTCATAAACAAAACAAATTTCAAAAAATAGGATACAAAATAGCATACAAAACTAATAACAAGTTACAATACAAAATACAACATAAGACCAACAACAAGGATAAACTACAAGCACCAGGCATATACAAACTGAACTGCGACGAATGTAACAAATTCTACATTGGATAAACAGGTTGCAGCTTTAAACAAAGAGTCGAAGAACACAAACAGAACACCAACTCAGTTGAAGAACACAAACAGAACACCAACTCAACATTTTACAACCACATAAAAGATACAGGACACAAATACACAGACATTTACCATAGCCTAGAAGTCCTACACATCTACAAAAAAGGACCACATCTCAACACACTAGAACGATATGAAATTTACAGGAACACAAAAACACAAAGTACTAACATATTAAACGAACAAACACAATACAAATCACACATACTCTTTGATACTATCAAAAACCTACTTTTAAAACCGTCACCACTTGACCCAACATCTCCAAGCAGAAGACACTGATGACGATCGGCACATAGCAATCGAAAACGTTCTGTCTCAGTAAGTCTTAACAAATTTACTAAATTCAAAGTTCGGATAGCCATAAACTATTGTTTAAGTGATAAGTATATAAATGTTTTTGGATTCATTGTGTCATACAAAAGCTAAAATGTTCGGAAATCCAGGAAGTTCTCCAATTCTCTTCCTGCTAGATTTACATCATGGTAACTCCAGCGTCTTGAATAATCATTAAAATCTCCTTTTATAATTGTTTTTTCTTGTGTTTCAATTATATCCATATTCAGCCCGGTGTTGTTTGGTGCACTATAAACTCCATAAATGTTGATTTTTGTTTATTCTTTTCATACTGTAATTCACACTATTTCAGATGAGTCAGCACTGGTCATGTCCTTAACAATCTTAAACTCTGATGCACAATCTCCTCCAACACTCACCAAAATACCACTAGCAACCTGCCTAGATTTATATAGACAATTAATTTATAGTTCTTCAGTTTGTAAAATTGTTCACTATAGGTTATCAAATAAGTGTCACTATAGGTTCTCTACAGCCTTGGTGATAATTAATAAGTCAATATTATTTTTTACTACTTCAGTGAAAATGCCCTGTGTTTTCTGTTGTGATAGTCCACCGGCATTCCGTTGTAATGTTTAAAATTCCAGCTTCTTCCTATACAATACAATTTAACAAATATTGTTTATAGGTCTTCTAGTTAATTTCACCAAATCTTTCTATTAATTCTACAGTTTAGTTTTATTTAATTTAGGAGATTTTAATCTTTTGTTATTACTTTTATAGACAAATGATGCATCCAAACGAGATCGAAAACTGTTTAATGAATTTGAAGAATTATCCAACAATATAACCGATGGAAAATCAGAACCAAAACCTAAAAGAAAAAAGAAGGATAATGAACAGGTATGTTTGTTTCAGTGCAGTGGCTATTTTTGTATTTCATAAATACATACTAGAAGCTTTTGTTTGATCATGACCTAGTTTTCAAAATTAGCTATATACTTTAAAATGTGATAGTTGTAGGTTTTTTCATAACTTTTGATAGACTATAAATAGAAGACAAGTGAATGTAAAAAACTATTTTGTTACTAGAACTGAAGTATACTTGTTACTTTTTGATGTAGTCACCTTGATAATTGAAGCATTTGAAATACTTGAGGACTAATTTTCCAGTGTCATTTTAAAATGTTGACACCAGTTAATTTAAACGTGTTTTGACATTTTCTTGAAATTCTTTGTTAGTATGGAAGTGCAACTCTTGTTATTATTAATCACTTAAACAATAGTTTATGACTATCCGAACTTTAAATTTAGTAAATTTGTTAAAACTTACTGAGACAGAACGTTTTCAATCGCTATGTGTCGATCTTCATCAGTGTCTTCTGCTTGGAGATGTCGGGTCAAGCGGTGACGGTTTTAATGGTAGGTTTTCGATAGTATCAAAGAGAATGTGTAATTTATATTTTGTTTGTTCGTTTAATATGTTTGTACTTTGTGTTTTTGAGTGTCTGTAAATTTCATATTGTTCTAATGTGTTGAGATGTGATCTTTTTATTACTTCTTCACTTCAGAGAAAAGATCCAAATCACTTGGTCCAGAGTTGGAATTGTAGGATGGGTGACCTAGAATTCTCAGGAGAAGATTGATGTTATAAACTCTGTGAGTACATGTCCCTTCACATAAGAATTTCAGTATTTACTCTAGTACTAGTTTGTTCAAAACATAAGGTTGAGTTGAGCTGATCCATGACCTCTTTCCTCATCTCATTGTTTATTCAACCCAATAGTTTCTTGATTATTTTAGTGAACTTTTTCGATCATCCATTTTACCGTCTTACTTAGTGTCAAACATTTTCCACATTTTCTTTGATCTAAAAAAGTTTCTTGGAGGTCAGTGCTTAAAAACACATCATGACCGAGTTAAATTTGTTTTTTTACAACATTTCATGGAGAGTTTGACCACAGATACTAATATCAAGGTGATTATGTCAAAAAGTAACCGTAAGTGTACTTAACCTTTAGTAGTAAAATCAGCTTGATATGATTTTCAAGTAATTACTGAAAAAAACCCATGTTAAACGGGAAAGCGTCTTATACAGAAATAGAAAATACTGTAATACCAACAAAGGAATATTATATTTACTCACCACCGATTGTGCTGTATGTTCCCACATATTCAAGAAAACAAATCCATCAAAAAAACATTAAATAATGAAAGACAAATATACGTAACACAGAAATACGCATTTAATGGGGAACCATAAGCTACATACTGTACATTATTGTATTACTACTGTATAGAGTGGATACTTTTCTTAAAATTATTTTTGAACTTATTTTGTGCTAATTTTTTCAAAGAAGAATTTTAAATCAATGTTTCTATTTGATTAATCCTTTTGTTGTCTGAAGTTCAGGGCTCGCTGATAATTTAACGTCTTACATCAGCAAATGCACTAAATGCTACAGGAAACGGCAGAAGCTAGTCTTCTCTTTCGTTATCATCATCATCCTCATCCCCCTAATTTGTAGTGGAAGTTATTGAATCAATGTCTTTAACAATTACCTGAACTGCTCTTACCTCACAAATCGCATTATTATTGTAAACAGATACCTAGTCGGGGGAAAGTCATCAAATATGATTTCCTCAACCTTGTTGTCAGTACATTCAAATGCCAGTTCACACTGAGACCATTTTACAACCACTTTTGTGAAACAGTTTATAAAATATATAACACACTCAAAGTTACACCTGTTATTTGGAAAAGCTTCAGCCTTTAGTATGTCAGCTTCAGGCACTGCTTACATACTGAAAGCTAGCAACTTTTAACTTTTTTAAAATTTCCATTGATTATTTAAACGGTCTTTTGAAACAAAAATCTTGCAAAATGTTTCTGTTTTTTTAATGATCTAACACCATAGATATCAGCAATGGATTTTGAAAACGTTTTCGTTAATTAAATGCTTCAAATGGTTTTCCTATTGTTGCAGCAACATTCTTACTTTTCATAAAAAAATCTCTTCAGATCAGATAAAGTGGTTGTTAATTAAAATGGAGGTTTTTTAAAAATAAATAAAACCTCTATACCACAAATAACCTTTTCATTTATTTAACACCTTATGTGCATTTCTATTGCGCATCCTATTGCAAGTAAGGCCTATTGCGAGGTAATTTATAAAACAAACTATCCCTAAAAAAAGGTAGTTTTATAAATTACCTCTGAGGATAATAACTGTGCAATCAAAGTGTAAATAAGGTGTTAAATAAATGAAAATGTTATTTGTAGAATAGATGTTTTACTTATTTAAATTATACATCACGCCTCAGTTAATTTATGTAGTTATCTAATGGATATGTTCCTGTCAAATAGCAGAATTAGACTTGGACGGTATTAGAACATACATTATTTATTCTTTGAGTGTTAATAGAAGGAGATTTTATTATGGAGATCTAAATTTTATATAGTAAATAAGTGTTAGCTGCTTATTTGTAAGACATGAATATGAACCTTCAAGTACCATCTGAAAGTCTTACAATTTGGATTTTTAGCGATGAATAATATTATTATTCATAGCGATGAATAATATTATTCAGAGATGAGCATTTATCCATACCATTAGGTTGTCAAGGTGATTAGTATGCCAATCTGTTGCTACGATTCACCATTTAAAATATTTATTATACCGTAGGCCTTTAACATAATGTATTTTTTAGTACTTCTTTTCTTTTTGTTATAAAATGTAGCATATTGTTTAAAACTCTATAGATATGTAGCATCTGTAAATATAAATACTATGATACAAAAGAATGAAACACAAATAAAAAAAATAAATCATAACGTATCACAACACGATTTTTTGAAACTATCTGCAGATAAAGATTCTATTAGATTTGAAGCATAAGCTATGGGAAAAATAATTGTGTTCCTTTCTTGTCAAGTAAACTTCCCTTAGAAGTGTATGATATCTGTCACTTTAGGCCATGAGCCTACAAGGTTTTGTTATGATCCTTGTCCCTATTAGCGAATCTGTGGACCTGTTGAGAACTCACTGGTATGTATCTTCTAGAGAAGATTTTTAATCAGTATCGTATGGTCTTTCTGATTACTTTTATAATCCAGGTGTTTTCCATTAATAGAAGGTTTGGTCCAAATTGCTTCACTGTATACTGTCACAACCATATACCCATGCACTTAGCTTGAGTGATCGCAATAGGCGAGATACTAGGTAGGGGGGTGCGATGGATCAGTGTAAATACTTTCCTACAAACATGATAAGGACTGTCAAAACACTCATCGTTATTAATTGTAAAACTGCTACAGTCTCCTCAGTTTCTATTCAAATGTTTTGCTTTTCGTAGCCTTCTGTAATATATAGGATTATAGGCAAATAACAATTTAATGAGTTGTATAAGATGTTGCAGTTTTGTGCTGTACATCTTGAGGTTTTTGTATAAATTACACTTATTTTTTATTAACTTGGCAAAAAACCACTATTTACTGATTTACTTGCAACAAACTTAACACAGTAGAAAAACTACGAGATATAGAAACACCATAAATACTATCCACAGCACATTCTAAATTACAAAACACTCACAATCAAATACTATATTTGAGCACATAATTAAACAACTACTCTATGAAGAATAACACATCATAGAACAGAAATACACCACAGATTCACACCAACACAACACACCTGAGCAACAGTCTTGTCAGTGACTCACAGCATTGAATAACGCGCTGACCTAGTGTGAAACGCATATGCTGATTAAATCAGTAAGTAGTGGTTTTTTTACCAAGTTAGTACAAAAAAAGTGTAATGTATAAGATGACTTGAATGAGACGGTGGATATTAGGTAAATTCAATGATAAATTAGATTCAGTTTGAAATAACAAACAATCTTGAAATATGTGTAGACATATTGAATGCAGAATCTGTTGAAGTATAGAAGATGCTGAAAATGTAACATGTTTTCAGAAGTGGTAGTACACAAGAAAGCAGGATGAGAAAATGGATGGTTAGTTCTACTTAACAGTACTTGTGTTGAAATTACCCAAAAAAGGGATATAACATTATTTTACGCAATATTTTGTAACTCTGAAAAAAGGGGAAACAACAGTCTTGGAAGAAGAGATACATTTTGATTAATGTTTTATAACTAGCAACTATTTTTGGGTAATTAATTTAGAGCTAAAAAGAAATGGCCATCTTTGCCAGATCTGTTTTTGACAGATTTAATATGTCTACATGTATTACAAGGGCGGCTCGTTCATAGGTTCACTGGTTCAGTGAACCCCCAAGAATAATATTAAACTCCGTGAAAATAATAAACTTTGACAAAAAACTAAAGTAGTGTACAATAGAAATAGTGAATTTCGGCGCTACTTTAGATCGAAGCGGCCTGAACAACTTGGCTGGTTCACTTCTCGATGTGAACCCCATTCTGTTGGTGTGCGAGTAGGGTTATGTGGTGGGGGGGCCTGTTAATTTAAGTGAGAAAGGAGCTAACGACTAGAGCTAGCGCGTAGCCGAGCTCTGGCGAAGTTACCCGATGGAAGCCGAAAGCGACGTCTGAAGCAACTCCCACTTCCTTTAGCGTTGCACGCCGTACACACGCGGTTGGTCAAGCATTGTGCTATCTGGTCGAGTTACGTTGTTGTGAATTGTGGTGCAGTGGTGATGAATATTAAAGATAAAATGAATAAAGTTCAGTACTTATTAATTAACAACTTTTCATCGTTAACAATAGAAGAAAAATGCTCAATAAAAGAGCTTGGAAGACCAAAGCCAGTACTAAATTTATCAAAAAAACAAAAAGTCAAAGGACGTGAGTATTACCTGTCATTTAACGATAAGTTGTATGAAAGGAATTCTTGGATTTGTGGTTGTGATAGTTTGAACAAGTCTTCCTTAGTGGTTTTTTTTGTTTTCCTTGTCTTTTGTTTGAGAAAGGTAAAGACAATAGCTGGACGAAAACTGGAGTTGCTAATTTGGGACATTGGTCTCAAAAAATTAAAAAACACGAACAATCTATTTCTCACGGTAATGCATGTCTTGATCTTTCCATATTAGAATGAACAGAAATCAGGCAATAACTAAGCGAGGCTTTCAGAGAAAACATTAAAAAGCAAAATGGTCAAGTTAGAAAAAATAGGTATGTCTTGTCAAAAGTAATCGATTGTATTAGATTTTGTGGTGAATTTGAACTAGCACTGCGTGGTCATGATGAGAAGTTAGACTCTGAAAACCCTGGAATTTTCAAGGGTTTTGTAAATTTTTCTGCTAGCCTTGATAACATTCTGAAGGAACACCTTCAAACTGCTACTGTATTTAAGGGGACCTCTAAAGAAATACAAAATGATATTTTAGAGTGTATGTTTTATGTTTGTCAACAAAACATACTACAGGAGATTCGTAGTGCAGACTATGTGTCCATAATTGCAGACGAGACTACTGATGTTTCAACAAAAGCCCAAATGGTTGTAGTTTTCCGTTATGCTCTTGAGAACGGGCTTCCAGTGGAACGCTTTTGGACATTCTCAATCTTTCAAACACAAATGCAGAAACTCTGTCTGCTTGTATTAAAACTGTTCTAATTGATGTGATTGTTGAAAATAAGAAAAAGTTAATTTCCCAGAGTTATGATGGTGCTAATACCATGAGCGGTCAATACTCAGGTGTTCAAGCACGAGTGAAAATGGAGTACATAAATGCACACTTTGTGCACTGTTATGCTCATCAACTTAAGTTAATTATGTCGAGAGCTGCTAAACAAAAGAGAGAAGTAAGAATTTTTTTTGCCAACCTACAAGAGATAAACAATTTCTTCTTTCATTCCTCTCAAAGGACTGGTATTTTAGAGGAAATTGTGAAGAACAGGCTTCCTTCGGGTTCATCTACTAGATGGAATTATAATTCCAGATTAGTTCTTACTGTTCACGAAAATTTGGAAAGCTTAATTTTGTGCTTTGAAAAAATTGAAGAAACCAGTGTTCAAGTTGCCACAATTAATCAGGCACAAGGTTTGAGGTTAAAGCTGTTGCAATCACAATTTGTGTTTTGGCTCAATTTTTTCGCTAAAGTTGTGCCTCACGTCCAGATTTTGTATTATTCATTTCAAAAAAGAAATATAGATCCCGTCTGGGCAAAAGAAGTCATATATTTGTTTAAAGGAGAAATAGAAAAATTAAGAAATAGTGTAGAGGAAATCCAAGTGGAACAAGCAGCAGAAACCATACCTAAAAGAGCTCGTTTAAATGAAAATCCATGTATGACAAGAAATATAGCAGCTAAAGAAGTATGTAACGCCATCGTCATACAAACAAAAGAGAGGTTTGAATTTACAGGACACTTGTAGCAGCAAACCTGTTTGACAATGCAAATATTGCCACATTTAAAAATAAGTTTCCAGAAAAACTATTATAAACTACAATAGTCATTTCAGTTTATTGAGAAGGACAAATTAGAAACAGAACTTCAAATTATCTACGGAAGGGAAGATTTTAAAAGTGTAAAGAAAGTTACTCACTTACTTGGATTTCTCCTTGAAAACAACTTAGCGGAGTGTTTTGGTGAGACTGTAAAGTTATTAAAAGTTTTAATTACAATTCCAATGACTACAGCAGAAGCCGAACGCTGCTTTTCCTGCCTAAAAAGGGTAAAAACCTTTTTAAGAAGTACTATGGACGGAGATCGGCTCTCAGCATTGGCAATGCTGACATTAGAAAAAGAAGTGACAAGAAGAATAGCAGACTTCAATAAACGAGTAATTGAAAGATTTGCAACAAAGAAGGAAAGAAGAATGGACTTTTTGTACAAAAATGTGACAACTGCAGGAGTGGGTGATTTGGGAGTATAAATTATATTTGGCTCAGCTACTTGTCTGAATTGTAACTATTGTTTAACTTAACTTGAATTAAACTGTTGTGCCTAAAGTATGTGTCTGGGTTTTATTAATTTGTAGTACCAAAATAGTTTTAAAACAATAACAATGTTAAATATTTTAATTTTTTCCGGGGGCCCCCGTTTTGTTTGAAATATGGAATATTCCCAAACCCCCGGTGATTGTGAACCCCCAGAACTTTCACTCACGAGCCGCCACTGATGTATTAGTTCTGAGCATTAAGATGTTTTTACATCCTATCCTCAAATATTATTTTTAAGTATGTAAACATGTATGCTTTTAACAAAAGTTGATAGAAGTATGTAACAATCTTTATATTACCAATGATGGGTTCTCTTAGTTAGTTTAAAACAGTTAAAAATAATAATAAATAACTGGATTTCCGGGTTTTATAAATTGTTACTTGTTAATAGAGTTATAATTAAAAGAATATGAAGGCTGTGTTAATGTAACCTACCTTTTTACAGTTTGCCAGCCATCTTAATGATTATCATACTTCTGTTTCCAACTCTAATGCTACAACCAATTACGCAACTGAAACAAATTATACAATCTTGTCTAATAGTAACATCCTTCTCGATGGTGAAGAATTAGCAAAACTTCGGCAGGCCCTTCGTGAAAGGAAAAAAATACTCAAGGTAACTATTGTTTCTTTTTCTAAAATGAAAAATCTTGTAAAAATTTCCTGGCATGTGAGAATATTGAGTGAATAGTGGGTAGGATCAAAGTAAAAAGTTAATTTCTCTTGGTATTGAAAAGTAAGGGAGAATCATGACCTATTTTGGCAAAGTTGCTTAAGTTCAATTAGAAATATAAAAGAATGCTGAAGACATGGTATTTCAAGGTTAGGAAAAAATAGTGAAATTCGTGATCCTCCTTTGAATTTTTCAAATAAGTTGATATGTTGTATAAACAGGAACAGTGCAATCACAGTAGTCTCGAAATTCTGAGTCCCGAAATATCTACCTTCTGTTAAATTCAAGCCTATTTCTATTTGAGCCTATTTTATCTATTTGAAAGAAAATGATGAGTGGGGCTTCCAAAAAATGTTTATAGCCATATGGTATGCTAAGAAAATGAGTTCTGCTTCCAAGAAATGCTTATATCAATGTGGTATGTAAGGAAATGAATTGGGCTTCCAAGATATGTTTATATCAGTAGGGAATGCAAAGGAAATGAGCTAGGCTTGCAATAAATGTTTATATTAATACCTTGTGCGAAGGAAATAAGCCAGCCTTCCAAGAAATGTTCATATAAAGCTCTATAAACTTATTTAGTGCATTTCTGATTATATTAATAGGGTTTATTAAAACTCCTATTTTTATTGATGCACAGGAACGCGTTTCTGTGTAATTCAAGGGGGTTCGGTCCCATTTACCTCGAATTATCAAGATTCTATTGTACTGTTAAATAACTATTTGTCCAATACATGGTCTTTGTGCTCTTTCACTACGCAAATATTCCCCCAGTTCTTTTCTCTTTTCATATAATAAGATAATGTTTCAAAGTGTTAACAATATACATTTCTGATGTTTGTTTAACATTTTGACTGTGTCAACGATGAGTAACCTTCAGCCTATTAAACGGCAGTTGCACAACAGTTTAATCATGCCACTTTTATCAATACAAAAAACTCAAGTCATATGTTCTCCAAAACTTCCAAAACTCTCAAATATTGTACTTGTAAGTCATGCTTATTTTTTTATTTATTAAACAAACAAATAACATTTGTTTTTAATTACCACCAACCTAAATGTCATTAAATTGTCTATTAAAATAAATTCAATATTTGAGGCAACTTCCTAGATTCCGACTCACCATTGAATTCTGACCTGCTGAATGTGTTTTAGGTTTCAAAATAAAGTGTAAAAGGATTTTTAAAATTATAGATCAAAATAAATATTTTAAAGAATATTTAAAAGTAAATAAATATTTTGATCGAGAATTACTTTACTAATTTTAAGTATAATTCTAGGGTTTATTTTTAACACTTTGAAGCCTAGCCCCATAATAGGCACCCGTCTCTATCTGCCTGCAGGTTTTTAAGTAAAATATAAAAAAATTCTGATCTATAAGTACCATATTTACAATAAATTATACATTTTTGTAAAGGGAATAAAACAAGCTTTCAGGAAATATATACATATGAATTGATTATTTACATATAGATGTCGTTAAACTCCTTTGAAAAATGTGTAAAAACGTAAAAAAAATAATAGTAACACTGTACACTGCACTTTACTATATGTATTTATTTTATAATGAAAATAAATATTACATATTATATATCATCTTAAAGCTAAAAAAAGTGTGATTTAGAAATGTTTCCTTTAGAATTTTGTAAACTCTAAAATCGGGTCATTTACATTTTCATTCCGTTCATCAATAATTGATATGTCGATAGTACCTCGGCCTAGATCGGTTTCACTGTCACTGTTACTGTCTAAAGCAACAAATCTCGTATTAAATTGCTTGCTGAAGTGTCTTTAGGTATTATATCTATAACGTGATATCTCTAACAATAAAAATTAAATATACTAAATAACTGAAAGATAAATTTATAGCAAAAAACAACAAAGTCAAAAACTTAAAGAAAAATTACACAAACTACGTACATATTAAATAAACAAAATAACTGATAGAGAATATTTAGAGCAAACTCAAAATGTAAATAACTCGCAATAATAAAACACTTACTGTCTGACCAAACCAACATCTGTCAAACAAATGTCTGATAGCTCTCGGTTGCCACACTAGACCAAATAAATTTTTGTTTGTAAAAGCAATTATGATTGGCCTAGAGGTAAAGACATGTAAAGTAGAATAACCAATATAAAGAGCGATATCAATGAAACAAAGAATATGCTGGAATTACGTTACTGTGGAAATAAATACTGAAACCTGAGCTATATCCAGTCGTAGACAACTAGTGTTAACTAAATTCCCCGATCTATACTCAGGCGTAGGCTTGAAAATGTTAAAAAAGTTTGTTCCAATAAGTAAATTATAATGTAATAAAACAATAATTTTGTGTTAGAACTTGCCTCGTTTACGTTTGAGGAATGCCGGTGAATGTGCCGATTTATCGCAAGTGACAAAAAGGACACCTCTCTTTCTGAGTGATATCCAGCACCTTCTGATGTACTCTCAGCTGGGTCAACACAGTCCATATGATCCCAGGTATTATTTACAATCATATTTCCCACTTATATAATTTTTGCATTAAAATTTTTATTATTGATCTGTAATTATAGTTTTATATCCTTAGATTATCACTAAATGCCAGTATAATTCATCACAGTTTTTCATGTTGATATATGAGAGTAAACCAAACATAATTGGGAGGTTTTATTGGTACTTACATATTATTATTATAATATTATTACGAGGCCATTATTTAACAGCGAGCTGAGGTGATTAGGTTAGGTTATCATAAATATGTTACTATTACTTTCCCTGTTATATTATGAATCGGAGGATACTAGATTTGCCTTACTTTCGGAAAAAAATATCGATATAACGGAAAAGTAATGTCGCAAGAGTGTTTCCACGCAAGGGTGTTCGGCAATTTGTGTCGCGAAACAGAGTAGTGGTTTCTAGTTAAAGTTTTGAACTGTGATACCAAAACTTGACCACTGAAATTATTAAACATATTGAACCAGGAACAGCAATAATAAAAAGTAACATTTATGATAACCTAACCTAACCGCAGCGTCCTGTATAATAGTGGCCTCTGTGTAAATACGTAAGTACCGTTTTATTTTATTAACACTGAATAAAGGCAGATGTAGCTTCTAAGGGGAGTAATTAAGGTGTCTAGGAAGGAGGTTTAGCGAATCTCAACATCATAGCAGAAGTTATCAGTGTCTGATAATAAAATTACAAATTATAGTGTCTAATTACAAAATTTCAGAATACAGTAGGCCTTAAAGTATCCAAAATTAACTAAAGGAAATTAATAAGTTTTACATTAAGAAAGCAAATCCAGAAGTGGTTTATGTTAAAAACAGTTCTGCACAAAACACAGATATCAGTAATGAAAACTCTTTCAACAATACTTCTTAATTTAAATTAATTATTCGTATTAATATCTGAATCAAGCATTTCCAAAATTTTACTATAAACGGATTATCATTAGGTAGTATATAACCCCAGTAGAATCAGTACAACCGACCTCTGAAGAGGATAGATTTTCTCTAAGGGTACCACCTGAGGGAGAATTCCAAAATGTTTTGTCCATTGTTTGATAGATGCTCCACTTAGAGAACCAAGGCGAATTGCTACCTGTTGGTCCGCTAGAAGTATTTTATTTCTCTCCTACCACTCAAAGGAAAACCAATGAAGGAGTTCTCCTATCCAAGTGCCCTGTAGGTGCCATGCAGGTGTTACAGGCAGCCCAAAAATAATAATAATAGTATGTTCGAGTGATTCGACAATGGTCAAGTGACCGAAAGGTACCTCATCACATAAGGTAAAATTATTGCACTTAGTGGTGGAAAAAATTATTTACAAGTAATAATAATAACTTCATATATATATATATATATATATATATATATATATACATCGAAAAATGTCATATACCAGCTACAATGTAAACTTTGCTCAGCACAGTACATAGGCCTGACCACGGATGGTCTGAATATCAGAATGAATGGCCACAGACATGATGTTAAAATTATGAATATGGATAGACCAACAGCTCAACATGCTGCGAGTCACAACATCACAACTTTTAATGACTGCTATACCACAAAAATAATTAAATCACTCCCCCCTGATTGCAATCCCTCAGAACTGAGAAGGTGGGAACTATCATACTGTTAAGGCGTAAACAGTCAAACCTGGTTTTTTTCTCTTTCTTGACTGAAGAAGATCATGCTGATCGAAATATTTCAAATAATAGTGTATTAAGTGTTTTATTGTGTTTTATATGTGCTTATTTCCAAGAGATTGCAGTTTTGGACTATTGCCTTTAGGTAAGTCTGTCAGTCTCCTATCAAGTCCAAAAATTCCTAAATAAGCTTTAAGCTCTACTAGAACTAACCTATATATATATATATATATATATATATATATATATATATATATATATATATATATATATATATATATACATACAGTAAACTCCCGATTATCCGTGGGCGGATTAACCGGTTTGCGGATTATCCGTGGTCTGCCATTGTTTTACAAATATCCAATTTTCATTCCGATCAGATTCATGTGTTTAAATTTCCAAATGGTGAATTACGACGTAAATACATATAAGGCTTAATAGAAGTTAAGATGAAGGGAATAGATATGTAAATATGTACGTACTAATTTTACATTGAAAGGGAAGCATCCCGACGTAGGCCAGCGAAATACAAGGGGCAAGCAGACTACTGTATATAAGAGACAATAACAAAATGCTTGGACGCCCGAAAACCTAATTTGTATCATAGATTGTAAACAAATGTCAGCTAATCTCGGCTATAAATAGTCTAGGACGTGACATATGCATTATCCATGTCTGTCATATACATTATCGATCTTTATGGCTTTGTGACACAGGTGACACAAGTAGACACTGTGCGACAAAATGGTTCTCAAGAAACTTAGATCGCACATTAAAGCTAAATCAATGCTCACAAAAAAACAGACGAAAGTGACAGATTTTTTTGTTAAAAAGTGAAAGTAATTTGTGTAAAGGAAATTACAAATGTACATACGTACTTACTTTTGACATATACTTATGTACGTATTGTAAATAGTTAGACATATAAATGTACATGTTATAATCCGTCAAATACATCGACATTTTAAATTATTTTCTGTATTTATTTTGTCCTCTGAAGATTATTTGTGAATTGCATTAACCGGGGACATTATTTGTGTAACTTATGGTATAATAATCTATTATCGATCGTTTTGCGTATTCTTTGTTCATAGCGGATTATCCAGGGAATTCGTTATCCGGTGTTGCCGGGCCACCCTATTCCACGGATAATCGGGATTTACTGTATATATATTTAGGTTAGTTCTAGTAGAGCTTAAAGCTTATTTTGGAATTTTTGGACTAAATAGGAGACAGACAGACTTACCTAGTGGCAATAGTCCAACACTGCCATCTCTTCGATTGTAATCTTTTGGAAATGAATAAATAGACACAAACAAAAACTTATCACACTATTGAAATATTTCGATAAAAAATGATCTTCGTCATTCAAAAAAGAGAAAAAGAAAAGACTGATGTGAATCCCATTTGTGTATAAATATCCAAATGTTACAGATTTATAGTTTATGATATAGTGCTATATGTGATTTGTATAAATATTGATTATTTGAAACTAGATATTAATAGTCTGTCAGAAGTAAGGTAAATGGAGTTGTTAAAAATGGTAGGAGTTAGGGAAAGGGTAAAAGAGAGTTTTATCTGATGTTGAGGTTAGAAGGCTCTCTAGATTTGGTGTACCACTGGTATGATAACTCCCATCTTCTCAATTCTGAAGGGTTGCAATCAGGGGGAGGGCCTTAATTATTTTGGTGGTTTAACAATCATTGAAAGATATGATGTTGTGACTGACTAGCAGCGTGTTGAACGGTTGGCCTGTTTATGTTCATGGTTCTAACGTCATGCCTGTGGCCATTCATTCTAATGCTCAGACCATCTGTGGTAAGGCCTATGTACTGTGCCGGGCAAAATTGACATTGCAACTGGTATATTACATTTCTGGATGTACAAGTATGATGACCCTGAATCTTGAAGTCCACATTGGTTGCTAGGCTATGGAAACTATTTGTTGGGATGTGTATTGGACATGTCTTGCATCTAGGTCTATTGCACGGAAAGGAGCTGTGAGGAAGTACTCAAGGCGGGTTTTCAGTACTTGGATCTGGTAATTTTGGATGTACTAAAATATTTTTCAAATTAAAAGGTTGTCTGAACCAAATATGTGGTGGATTTGAGAAAAGATCTTTGGTGTGAGTGGAAGCTTGAAGAATCTTGAAGCCATCCTTTAATATTTTGTTCAGCTTCTGTAGGCCTGGATGGTAATCTGTATCTAAAGACAGTTTGTTGTCTTCCATAGGTGGTCTGGGTTCATCAGATGATTGAGCTAAGTGGATTTGATCCTCAACAAGTTGTTTTGGATATCCTCTTTTTTGGAAAGCTAGTAAGGTCTTTCTATGAAGTCCTCCAATGCTATATTGTTGGAACAAATTCTCTTGCCCTTGATTGCCTGACTGTATGGTATGGACCTTTTTATATTCATAGGGTGGTTGCTATTGTAGATGGTTTGTCGGTTTGATGTGGACACCTGTATCGATGTGACACCTTTATGTATATATATATATATATATATATATATATATATAAAAGTTAACCTTCTATAATTATTCTCTTCTGCCTTAATACATCAAAAAACTTCTTCGCTTTAACAAATTAATCCTTTTTACGAAAAAACTGTTACAATTAAAATTATTGCCTAGGTTACTAGGAATTATGTTAGCTTGAAATATTAATTTGTGCCAAGTGTCTAAAAATTATTACTATTAATATTTTTTTGATTGTATTTACAAATGTCAGAAAGTAAAAGTATAACATTCTCATGTTTAAAACATTCTTGCCTTATTATTTTCGTTATCTATAGATGCATTTTTTATAGGATATATTTACTTCATAACTCTGCTATAGTACATTTCCTATTTTAACTTGAGTAGTATCTTTCAGGGTGTAAAATACAACCCAATTTATTTTTTACAGGTGGGCTGTTTTGGAAAAGTGCAGTAGTGTTTCCCACACATTGTTTATATTAGTTGAAGGCGCTTCTGTTTATGATTACATAACTACAGAATCAGCATGTCCGAACCTTGCAAAAATGGATGTGAGAGTTGAACTCGTTTCACCATTCAAATACAGTGGTAGCATTGTGGAAGAAATTTGTGCTGTACCACTATCAAAAACTCAGAAATCAAAACTGGAAAGAAGTAATTTACACTAGCGTTAAGTATTATTATAAATTCTGTGTAAAGATAAACTTTATTCAGTGAAACCGCCCTTAACATATTCAGTGATGGTGACACCAATTGTGCCTTTGCAATCATTACTAGTTGGTGGCTGCTTTCATGTCAGAACTTCATTCCCATGAAAATAGACAACAGTGACAACACTCACAATGAATTGTTTATTATTTATTATTTAGGAAAATTCAGATGTACCTTTGTAGAGCACTTAGCTGTCTTTCTATCCTTACCACAGGATTCACTTAGTAAATACCTACCTCTTTCCAATACCCAAGTCATTCTACAAGATTCACATAGTAAATACCTACCTCTTTCCAATACCCAATTCATTCCACAAGATTCACATAGAGAATACCTACCTCTTTCCAATACTCAAATCCTACCACAGGACTCACTTGTGAATACCTACCTCTTTCCAATACCCAAGTCATTCCACAGGATTTACGTAGTAAATACCTACCTTTTTCCAATACCCAGATTATTCTAAAGGATTCACATAGCGAATACCTACTTTTTGCAATACCCAAGTCATCCCAAAGGATTCACTCAGTAAATACCTACCTCTTTCCAATACCCAAATCATTACCACAGGATTCACTTAGTGAATACTTACCTCTTTGTTGGAACTAAGTCCTAAAATAGCATTCACTTAATGAATACCTACCTCTTTGCAGTAGCCAAGTCCTACAACGGGATTCACTTAATGAATACCTACCTCTTTGCAGTAGCCAAGTCCTACAACGGGATTCACTTAGTGAATACCTACCTCTTTGCAGAAGCCAAGTCCTACAAAGGCATTCACTTAGTGAATACCTACCTCTTTGCAGTAGCCAAGTCCTACAAAGGCATTCACTTAGTGAATACCTACCTCTTTGCAGTAGCCAAGTCCTACAAAGGCATTCACTTAGTGAATACCTACCTCCTTGCAGTAGCCAAGTCCTACAACGGGTTTCACTTAGTAAATACCTATCTCTTTGCAGTAGCCAAGTCCTAAAACAGCATTCACCTAATGAATACTTACCTCTTAGCAGTAGCCAAGTCCTACAACGGGATCCACTTAGTGAATACCTACCTCTTTGCAGAAGCCAAGTCCTACAACGGGATTCACTTAGTGAATATCTACCTCTTTGCAGAAGCCAACTCCTACAAAGGCATTCACTTAGTGAATACCTACCTCTTTGCAGTAGCCAAGTCCTACAACGGGATTCACTTAGTGAATACCTACCTCTTTGCAGTAGCCAAGTCCTACAACGGGATTCACTTAGTGAATACCTACCTCTTTGCAGAAGCCAACTCCTACAAAGGCATTCACTTAGTGAATACCTACCTCTTTGCAGTAGCCAAGTCCTACAACGGGATTCACTTAGTGAATACCTACCTCTTTGCAGAAGCCAACTCCTACAAAGGCATTCACTTAGTGAATACTTACCTCTTTGCAGTAGCCAAGTCCTAAAACAGCATTCACCTAATGAATACTTACCTCTTAGCAGTAGCCAAATCCTACAACGGGAGTCACTTAGTGAATACCTACCTCTTTGCAGTAGCCAAGTCCTACAACAGGATTCACTTAGTGAATACCTACCTCTTTGCAGAAGCCAACTCCTACAACGGGAGTCACTTAGTGAATACCTACCTCTTTGCAGTAGCCAAGTCCTACAACAGGATTCACTTAGTGAATACCTACCTCTTTGCAGAAGCCAACTCCTACAACGGGAGTCACTTAGTGAATACCTACCTCTTTGCAGTAGGCAAGTCCTACAACAGGATTCACTTAGGGAATACCTACCTCTTTGCAGTAGCCAAATCCTACAACGGGAGTCACTTAGTGAATACCTACCTCTTTGCAGTAGCCAAGTCCTACAAAGGCATTCACTTAGTGAATACCTACCTCTTTGCAGAAGCCAACTCCTACAAAGGCATTCACTTAGTGAATACCTACCTCTTTGCAGTAGCCAAGTCCTACAACGGGATTCACTTAGTGAATACCTACCTCTTTGCAGAAGCCAACTCCTACAAAGGCATTCACTTAGTGAATACCTACCTCTTTGCAGTAGCCAAGTCCTACAACGGGATTCACTTAGTGAATACCTACCTCTTTGCAGTAGCCAAGTCCTACAACAGGATTCACTTAGTGAATACCTACCTCTTTGCAGTAGCCAAGTCCTACAAAGGCATTCACTTAGTGAATACCTACGTCTTTGCAGGAGCTAAGTCCTAAAACACGGGTTCACCTAATGAATACTTACCTCTTTGCAGTAGCCAAGTCCTACAACAGGATCCACTTAGTGAATACCTACCTCTTTGCAGAAGCCAAGTCCTACAACGGGATTCACTTAGTGAATACCTACCTCTTTGCAGAAGCCAAGTCCTACAACGGAATTCACTTAGTGAATACCTACCTCTTTGCAGAAGCCAACTCCTACAAAGGCATTCACTTAGTGAATACCTACCTCTTTGCAGTAGCCAAGTCCTACAAAGGCATTCACTTAGTGAATACCTACGTCTTTGCAGGAGCCAAGTCCTAAAACACGGGTTCACCTAATGAATACTTACCTCTTTGCAGAAGCCAAGTCCTACAACGGAATTCACTTAGTGAATACCTACCTCTTTGCAGAAGCCAACTCCTACAAAGGCATTCACTTAGTGAATACCTACCTCTTTGCAGTAGCCAAGTCCTACAAAGGCATTCACTTAGTGAATACCTACGTCTTTGCAGGAGCCAAGTCCTAAAACACGGGTTCACCTAATGAATACTTACCTCTTTGCAGTAGCCAAGTCCTACAACAGGATCCACTTAGTGAATACCTACCTCTTTGCAGAAGCCAAGTCCTACAACGGGATTCACTTAGTGAATACCTACCTCTTTGCAGTAGCCAAGTCCTACAAAGGCATTCACTTAGTGAATACCTACCTCTTTGCAGTAGCCAAGTCCTACAAAGGCATTCACTTAGTGAATACCTACGTCTTTGCAGGAGCCAAGTCCTAAAACACGGGTTCACCTAATGAATACTTACCTCTTAGCAGTAGCCAAGTCCTACAAAGGCATTCACTTAGTGAATACCTACGTCTTTGCAGGAGCCAAGTCCTAAAACACGGGTTCACCTAATGAATACTTACCTCTTTGCAGTAGCCAAGTCATTCCACAGGATTCACATAGCGAATACCAACCTCGTTCCACTACCCAAGTCAGTCCATATGATTCACATAGTGAATACCTACCTCTTTGCAATAGTAAGTCCTACAACGGGATTCACTTAACCACATAACCACAGATCTCCTGAGTATCTCCTCAAAGCTTTGATTATGCCACAGCTAAAGGTTACATTCCATTATTCCCTGAACAGTGTCAATGTGTTCACTAATCATCTGGATTTGCATACTTACTGCCTTCAGCAATGGACCTAATTTGGTGTAAAAATACTAATTTACACAATTTAACTGTAAAAGTAATTATGATTTGGGAAAAAAGTGAGAAATAAATGTGCTCCGAAATTTCCTAACCTAATAAAAATTTAAACTCATACACGCCATGTTCAAAGTAAAAGACCAGCAGGAACTCCCCAAAAAGCTGTATGATAGTGACCACGGACTTACTATTATAAAAATATTCATTCTAGTAGAAGATAATATAAGGTGAGTGTAAAAAACAATTATTTTCTCAATTTTGAGTTAAACTTCATCTCTGATTGTACACTACATAACTGTTAATGAGAAGTAATAATGGGTCTGTATTCAGCTTTCTCAAAATAAAAAAAAAGAAACATCAAAATTAGTGACTAGTATGTGTATGGTCTTTCTTCAAGTCTTAAGCTTTTTGGGAGGTTGACATCAGTCTATAATATTCCTCCTTTTTTATTTCAGACACTTTTTAAATTTTAAGTTTTGCATATTCTGTGATATTGTTGGTTTTCCTCAAGTAATCTGCTTGTAGAATTAGTCCATTATGTTATTTGAAATTCCATCAAATTCAACAAGATATCTCTAATGTTTGAATTCAGAGTCAACCTTTTCACACTAAAGGTGATCTTAGTTCATAGGTTTATTCCATTTATCACACAAAATACATTCATTAGAAGCAAGATTCTTTTAAATTAAAGCAACCTGTAAACAGCTTATGCTGTGTTGAAGTGGAAACTGACAACTGCTTCTTTCCTAGATTAGTTTTTAAAATTTTTTATGATTTTTTTTGTTTATGTGTCACCTATCTTTTAGTACTTCCTATAATCCATACTTCATTTTGAAATTCACTCTTAATCTTCTATTAGTAGTTTTTTTTTTGTTGATATATTGAACATTTAGATATAATTTTCTTCTTTTTTCAAGGACATCTATATTGTTATTCTCGTTTATGAGAATAGGCGAGAAGCACTTATTTCAAGTAACCCAGGTTTTTTGAGTTGTCTGATTAATATTTTTGTCTTTGTAATAGTTTGTCTAACGATGTGCTAAACTAATACATGTTTCAATATTGTTTTAGAATTTGGAAATTTAAACGATGCTTTACAAAGCAGTGACAAAGTATTTAGAGTGTTGCGCTCTATGTTCCCTATTAAACATATAGGACTAAGGCCACCAAAAACCAATAATGGACAACCTGAGTTACCATCGACAGATGCATTTTCCCGCACTGAGTTATTACTATCAGCATGGCAACTTGTTGAAGAAGGATACCCATTACCTTTACAGGGTGAACTTAGTACAAGGTAAGTTGAAGTTCTCTTTTGACTATATAGAAATATTTATATGCAGTTACTTATTATATTTAGTTGCTACTTTATTCTAAACTAGGGATGGCCAAATTCCGATTCTCGATTCCAGGAATTGTCGATTCTAATGGAATAGCGTAATCGCCGATACTCAATTCTCCATTGATTAAAGTGCCGATTCTGATTCTTGTTTTTTACTTTAAAAATAAGTGTGCGGTGTAATTTATAGAAAAAATAATTAATTATCGACTTTGTGTTATTTATGTATTAGTTGCTTTGAATGAATTGAAGGATTAAAAAATATTATGTTTACTCAACAACAAAGACGATCAAAAGCATTTCTGGTCTGTTTGTTTGTCACCTCTTGAATCTCTCTGCTGCCTTACTCTCACTGGGGCTAGTCAACTCTCTCTCTCTCTCCGTCTCTGACCACCACCACTCCGCTAATGCTTCATATAAGTAGTTACCATTCTAAAATCATAGTATTGAATACTTAAATTTCTTTTGACCAATATTTAGTTTTTTGCACAAGAGCAAATTGTTTTTGTCAATAACAGGATTGCATAAAGAAGTATGCACTCATTAGGATCAAAAGTCATCATTCGGTATAAATGTTTTACCAAGCAGGTCATATATTTTTAAACAATAATAATGAAAATAAATAATAATAAATTACTGTTGTTTGTAATCATCTTGAATTCATTGAATAAATCGTAAGTAATTATAGTTTAACTGAATGAAAACTAGTAGGCAGGCTTTGTCAATGAAATGATTCTTTCAAAATGTGTCAGTAAGTAAGTAGAAAGTTTTCATTACGAGTTTTCATCATTTTTCGAAGTTTGTTTCTTCTAGCTAGCATATGGTTCGATTTGGGTTTGGGCCTCCATTGCAGCAACAGGGGTAGATTTAGGGGCCCCTGTTATAACTCGAAGGGCAATGTTCTGGGTGATCTCTAATTTGCGCAAATTTGCACTTGATGCTGTAATAGTTGCCTGAGTTCCATATTCGAGGAGCTGAACAAATTACTGGCACGCGACAGAAAGGCTAAAAACCCAAAAAACCTCACTATCAACGTACAACGATCTCCTAAATAAATACAACATTCAGCCAGGAGTACCGGCTAAACCGGTTCAACACTTGACTTTTAATAACCTACTATCAGCTAATCTAAAGCTACAAAACCACAATGCCTCAAAAAGTCAATCAAATCCCTCAGAGCTGAGGGCAGCAGCCCTGGCAACTATTAATTCCAACTTCCTGCCAAATGACTGACTACACATCTACACAGATGGATCGTTAGCAAGCGGTGGAACAGGAGCTGGGTTCCACAGCCGACTATTCGAAGGGGCTGTGGCCATTGGCAGTAACCAAAGCAATTATGATGGGGAAGTTGAGGCTATCTTGGCAGCATCCATTGAACTTTCAAAAATCAAAGAGACCTATAAGGCTGTATTTCTTGTGGACTCCATGGCTGCAATACAGGGTGTCACTAGCAACAGACAAGTGGATTGCCACCGAACACTGTCCTGTAGAAAACAACTAGACTCCCTTCAGGAAAAGGGTTGGCAAATTCACATTCAGTGGGTGCCAAGTCATGTCAATATAGAAGGAAACGAGAAAGCCGACACTCTCGCCAAACAGGGAGCCGCTTTACCACAGCCACTTACCTCAACCTCTTTTCAATCAGTGAAAATACAGATAAACTCAGCTTTAAATCGCAGCACGAGAGAAAACTTAATCAAGCCTTTCACAACAGAAGCTGGGGCTACACTCATCATTGAAGGACCAATAAACCGTAGCCTTTCCCGCCGCACAGGTGTAGCATTGTTCCGCCTGGTTACTGGCCACGACTACCTTGCGGCACACCTCCACAAGATTCATGTCCTCCAATTGCCGGATTGCGTGTTGTGCGGAAACGGAACCATGGATGTAGATCACCTCCTCACATGCACTTCCTTGGGATACGTCCAGCCAGATGAAGAGGACAATGAGGGAAGTCTCTCTCAATTGTACTGGTCAGCGCGCCACCAAATGGCCCAACAGCCAAGGGTAGGCGTTGGCTAGTAAGTAAGTACAGGCTGTCAAAGTTTTGTAAGCGTAGTTCGCGCATGTAGAAGAAGTGAGTGGGGAGTACGGCCGGCTGTAGAAGGGATGACTCACGTTAGATGCTTACATTTGCGCATGCTTGCTTTGGCTCGTTCTACTCCAGCTGACGTAAAGAAAGGATAGTAGCTATTACGGTGGACTATTTTATTATCTGTGGTCTGCTCTAAAGACCAAAAGAGCATTTTCCACACCTCCTGTTTCACTGCCAGCGTGGACTATGATTAGTCTTGATCCCTTTGAAATATTTTTTTTTGTAGCAGTTAACAGATTCATCAGTCCATGGTAAATTCGTGGTATGCGTCGAATGAATATAAGACTCATCTGAAAATATTATTGGCCTCTTTTCCGCTCTATACTGTCGAATTTTATTTAAATAGCATATTCTTTTAAAGCGTATGTCATGTTTTTCGATCATAACCCTTCTTTTATTTTCAGTTTTTTCCATTTAAATCCCATGGATCTTAAAATTTTGTGTAAAGTTTCATGAGTGAAATTAAATTCTAATTCCGGATATTCAAGCTTTAAAACTTTTAGCACATTCTTCAATGTTGGAAGCGAGTGATGAGTCGTATGAAAATTAAGAACTATTTTTCGTAATGCACACTTTTGAAAATCATCGATGTTAACTTTTTAAATTTTTATTGTACGAATTTTACCTGGTGTACTGAATGTTTTGTTTTCTCCTAGTCGTTTTTCCTCCGTCAATAATTTCCTTAATGTATGAACAGATATTCCACAAAGGTTAGCTACGCGGTCTTGAATTACTGAGCAAGACATGTTGGGATTTTCAGAAGATATGTTTTTAAATACATTAATAATAATGCATTTAGTTTGGCTTCTGAGCGCCACTCCTTTGCCGAACAGACTTGTTGTCTTCGGTTGAGGCATATTTAGTATTGAAAAATACTGTTTTGGTCGATACACTAAAGACATAAACACTGTCACACAAACTAAAGCGATAACGGTACTATTTGCTGTGTTGTGCATTCCAGCGAGTCAGCTGTAAAAGCCCTCTCCCCTACCACACTACCCGCCCTACTCTTTCTCCCCACCATCGTATCTTTACCAAATCCGTCTCTACGCACCACTCCAACATAACTTTGACGGCCTGTAAGTACGTCATTTTTCGAAATGTTATCAAGTGCCTACTGGAAATCTACAATGAAACACCCTCATTACTAATTATATCTCTCCTCCTCTGGACCAATATTTGCACTCAGAAAAGTATTTGTGATTCTGTTTTTGCTGAGTTGAGTATGCCCTAGAGGCTCTTTGCAAACTTTATATACTCTAAGATCTATAATTTTACGTAAGTCTTTCAGGAAGTGACTCGGAGAGATTTTTTAAAATCACTACACAATTTTGCTTTCATTTTCTTGGGGATGCTTTAAAGTTAAATGTTTTTGATACCTAATTTTGAAATGATGTTTTGAGGTATTTGATACATATTACCAAATAATAGAAATTTCCAGATGCCGTTCTTTTTTGTCTTACTTTAAAAACTAAAAAGTTGATTTTTGCGTTTTATTCAAATGCTAAATCGCCTTTTTTTTTATTCTTTTAGTAGGTCTGTTTCAGGTATTATGTATATATAATTCTCCCTGTACCCTCCATCAAGGAGTTTTGTGTTTCTACCCTTTATGTCAGTTATATTTATAACTCCTTCCTATTCATAGCTATAATAGTCATACTGGCTGATCACTGTACAGCTACAAAAGTAAATATTACTTCTTTAAAAACACAAAGGACAAATTTGTAGAAGAAAACAAAAACAGTTTATTGAACAAATTTTCTGAATGTTATATTTATGGGCGTGGAGATTTAAAATTAGTCATTAGTAATGCCGCAACAAAAATTCACTTCATGGTTTTAGGATAAGAAATTTAAAAAAAAAAATGAGAGATCGTAATAGGCAAGGCGTTAGGTGGAGGCCTGCTTAGAATCTGTGTACATACTTTCATACAAACATGAAAAGGACTGTCAAAAGACTGACTTGGATGAGATGATCGATATTAGATAAATTGTATGATAAATTAGCTTCTTTGGTATAAAGTAACTAACAAACTTGAAATATGTGTAAACATATTGGCTGCAGAAGCTGTTGATGTATAGAACATTCTGAGTGTAGTGGTACACGAGAAAGCGGGAGTGAGCAAGTGCACGGTTAGGTGGACCGTACTATACCTGCGTAGCAAAATTGATACAATTCAAAACATTATGTAGACTACTTATAAAATATTTTTATCACATTTAATTGTACTCCTTGTTAACATTTGTGTTTTTAGTTTTAACATTTATTTGTATATTGTATATAAATGATAGCAATGTATAAATTAAGATTTAATTCTTCATCCTATCTCTAAAAAAATATTAAATGAAAACATTTCTTAGAAAGTTCTTAAGCTAAGGTGAGTGATATTAATTTTATTAGCTTCTTAACAGGTATTCAAGCTATACTTTGACAAAAGATGAATATTCAGAAGTAACCCCTCAATCTCCTATGTGGGCCATTGATTGTGAGATGTGTCAAACAGCACATGGAAGTGAACTTACACGAGTGTCTATAGTGAATGAAGATATGCAAGTACGTTTAACACGAATACTTTTTATCAATTAAAAAATATTATGGGATGTCTGTATTTTATTGTGGGACTTTATATTCTTTTAGCTGGTAACTGTTTACCATTAATCATCATTTCTCATTGCTCAACTGCATTGGACACTTACTATTCGTAACACTTGGTAACCATAACACGTAACATTCATGTAACTACTATAATACTGTTTCATTTGTTTTACAGCATATTTTTTTGAATTGATGGATTTGGTATTTTAAACTGTTCATTTCAGTTCATCTCTTTCTTCACTTGCTCTTTGGTAATTTTTTTAAGCTTGTTTTATTTGGTCTTAGTTGAAACAAGATCTTACTTGAATACAGAAGTTTTTCATCAATACAAAATTTTTTTTTACAAAAGTTTTTTTATGGTTAATTTTTCTAAAATGGTTGCATAATTTTATATATATATATATATATATATATATATATATATATATATATATATATATATATATATATATGAAGTTAACTTCATAAAGTCAGTGCAACGGAAAAACAATGGATAACGTAAAATATCAAGAATATATATATATATAATATATATAGATTTTTTGGACTAGGAGACTGACAGACTTACCTTGGTAAGAGTCCACTCTGTAGTCTTGAAATAGAAACACATAAAAGCACTTAAACAATGATATATTTCAACCACACTGTGGTCTTTGTCTGTGGTTTTGACAAAGATCACTGTGTGGTTGAAATATATCATTGTTTAAATGCTTTTATGTGTTTCTATTTCAAGACTACAGAGTGGACTCTTACCAAGGTAAGTCTGTCAGTCTCCTAGTCCAAAAAATCAAAAAATCTAAATAATCTTTACCAACCAAAACTAACCTAAAATATATATATATATATATATATATATATATATATATATATATATGAAGTTAATAAATTACCAATTTTGAGTAATTTTATCCACCATTAAGTGCAATAATTTTACCTTGAGTGATGAGGCACCTTTCGGTCTTTGACCATTGTCGAATCACTCAAAATTGGTAATTTATTAACTTCATAAAGTCAGTGCAACGGAAAAACAATGGATAATATTAAATATCAGGAATTTAATACCTACCAAGGTAAACAACTGTACCGTAAATATATTAACCTCAAAATCAAACTCCAGAATTGCATCAGAGTGATTCGACAATGGTCAAAGACCGAAAGGTGCCTCATCACTCAAGGTAAAATTATTGCACTTAATGGTGGATAAAATTACTCAAAATTGGTAATTTATTAACTTCATAAAGTCAGTGCAACGGAAAAACAATGGATAATATTAAATATCAGGAATTTAATACCTACCAAGGTAAACAACTGTACCGTAAATATATTAACCTCAAAATCAAACTCCAGAATTGCATCAACAGAGTGATTCGACAATGGTCAAAGACCGAAAGGTGCCTCATCACTCAAGGTAAAATTATTGCACTTAATGGTGGATAAAATTACTCAAAATTGGTAATTTATTAACTTCATAAAGTCAGTGCAACGGAAAAACAATGGATAATATTAAATATCAGGAATATATATATATATATATATATATATATATATATATATATACAGTCAACTCCCGATTATCCGGGATAATTACCGGCAGGGCCGTCACGGATAATGCGAAATCACGGTTAAAACAAATACCATAATATCCACAGCCCTACTTCTACCCAATGACTGTAAAAACATCTGATAAATAGTACCGCCTTCTGTTGTATCGTCACTACTGTACAGTTCGTTTTGATCAGAAGCAACGCATAGACTGACCACTGAGGAAGGGTAGTGTTTACGTTCGACTCGAGCGATCGCGTAATTCCGTGTTTGGATTTATTCACCGAAAAACGGCCGCTCGCGCTCGGGGTTATCGCACCTCCATGCATCACTTAGATGCTTCGATGTGCTCTGATCTGATTGGACGTTGGAGATAACGCGTAATTAGGGATTCGCGCGTCATAAGAACCGCGTGAATTTATAAAAGGACAAGAAGAAATATACCGTAAACTCAGACATGCTGACCGAAACTCTGCCCGTGAGTGCGCGTCGCGCGGAAACAGGTAGGAAGGATTTAGGACACGGGGTGGCGACTGCGGGCGAGTTGACAGTCTATTAATTATTTCATAAAGGTTACTGTACGCCCCAATGACCGCCAGCGCTCTCATCCGTCCGCCGCGTTCTCATTTGACTTCTCCCGCCCCACTGCTTCAAGTGGAGCTGATGATCCTGGTTGATCCGCAACCCAGTTGATGCGATCCCAGATAATCGGGAGTTGACTGTATATATATATCGATATTTTACGTTACCTTAAAAGTATTTACAATAGTAATATATCAACTTCATATATATATATATATATATATATATATATATATATATATATATATATATATATATATATATATATATATATATTTAACGTTATCCATTGTTTTATATCCGTATATAATATATCCATATATATATATATGAAGTTAATATATTACTATTGTAAGTAATTTTTCCACCATTAAGTGCAATAATTTTACCTTGAGTGATGAGGCACCTTTCGGTCAATTGACCATTGTCGAATCACTGATGTTTTTCTGTTGTAGATGTTCGGTCTGTGATATTGGTGTTTGTTGACGTTACGCGCACTTTCTCTTGATCTGTGTGTATGATGTTTCTATATAGTATGTCTTCTGTATATGTTGTTTGTAGATTCATTAAATTGTTGTGTATGTTTTTATAAATGTGGTATTTTTCTAGTGAGTTTAGTTCTATTGTGTTGTTATTTATTTCAAGTATGGTTAGGTTATTTTCGTAATTTGTTATTTCGTGTTTATGGGATATTAGGTGTGCTGCAACATTTGATACTTTAGAATTTTTGTTTTCAAGGTAAAATTATTGCACTTAATGGTGGAAAAATTACTTACAATAGTAATATATTAACTTCATAAAGTCAGTGCAACGGAAAAACAATGGATAACGTTAAATATCAAGAATATATATATATATATATATATATATATATATATATATATATATATATATACACACAGTGAAACCTGTTTTACATCTGGATTATACATCTTACAAAATAAAGCAATAAATAATAATATCATCCTAAATGAAATCAACAACTTACACCCTAACATAAAATTCACCATGGAGGAAGAAATAAACAATAAAATGAACTATCTAGACCTAACAATAACCAGAAATACAAGTAACATTGAATACTCAATGTATAGGAAACCCACACAAACCATTAATATACAATATTAAACTACTCTAACCATCCCCCCCACAATATAAATGGCTGCTTACAACTCACTCTTATACAGAATGGTAAAACTGCCTCTAAAAAATGAAGAAAAAGCCAAAGAAAAACAAATAATATATCAAATAGCCCAATAAAATGGATACAATAAAAAAACTATAGATAAATTAGAATTTAAAATATTAAATAAATTAAAGCAACCTAAAATTGAACTACAAACAACACAATGGGCCATACACATTCACATACACAGGGTACAACATAAAAGGAATAACTAAAACATAATAATATTAACATAGCTTACAAAAACACAGGAAACATAAGCAATAAAATAAACCAACCGGAAAAAATATCTCCCACGCTTAATAACGGAATATACAAAATTGAATGCCCAGACTGTAATAAAATATACATAGGCCAAACAAAAAAGAAATTAAAAGACCGATATCAAGAACACCTCAATGGATACATCAAACCTGAAACTTATAACTCAAACTTAGCCACACACGCCATCAAAAACAAACACACATTCCCCACATTAGAAAACGTCCACCTAATAAAAAAAGTACAAAACGGCCTCAAAATGACAATCTGAGGAACAATTAGAAATTTATAAACATAAAAATAATATCATAAACAAACAAATACAAATAAAATCAAAAATCGATAAATTATTAAACCTAATAGACAAAATTTACCACAAGACAAACTTAGAAGTCTCCCACAGTGCAGTGAATCCGAAAATAGAACAATAACGGTATACCACACTTTGTGACAATTGAAATTCCACACAACTCTTAGCCTACCATAACCCCCGGTCAGTGATGCTTGATGATGGAGATACTCTATCAATCTTTGAAAGTTAACTTGCATAAATACCAAGTAAGATTCTTGTTTAAGTACATATAGTGAAAGTGATAAGGGAATACAAGAAAACATTGTTGCAAAGCTAAAAATATTATATATATTTATATATTATATAATAATAATTATTTTTCCTAAAGACGCTGGTACTGTTTTATCGGCGAAAAGTTTTGAATAAATATGTATTAAAAGTATTCTTGTTTTTGAAATATTTTAAATTTATTATATATAATATAGGTATCATCAAAGACTATAAAACTTATTGCTCAGAATTAGTTAGCTTAAGTTAATGAAGCAAAAGCCTTCTTTAAACTCTAATACAATTTAAAGTTTCTACAGTCGATTTATCTGTCTATAATTTAATATATATATATATATATATATATATATATATATATAAATATATATATTAAATTATATATATATATATATATATAAAATTATAGACAGATAAATCGACTGTAGAAACTTTAAATTGTATTAGAGTTTAAAGAAGGCTTTTGCTTCATTAAATTAAGCTAACTAATTCTGAACAATAAGTTTTATAGTCTTTGATGATACCTATTTCAGCATGCTAAAGGTGTTTTTAACTGGTTTAAATTGTCCTTTAAAAATTCAGACTTTACACTTTAGCCAAAAACAACGTATTCACTCAGGTGTTAACTCAGGTTATTCATCTAGTTTTAAAAAAAATATTTTCAAAATGAATAACAGGCTATACCTTTTTTTTCTGTTTTTCGTATTTATTTTTTTGTTTAGATTACCAATATAAGTTTCACACGTAGTATAATTAACTCACCGGAATGTTTCAATACTGTGGTGTGTACTGTTAAACTAAGACTTCAAAGAGTTGTAAATGGCTGGCATGACGTTTGTGGCTTTTTTCTTATCCTAGATTCATTGGGTGATATAAAACTGCTATAGTTTTATTCATTTCAGTCTAATTATCAAGTTTTTAAAACGAATTATAACTAATTAAACATAAACTTGACTCAGTTTTTTTTGTTTTTGCTGTAATACTAACTTCAAGTTTTAAGATATAATAGAAAATATATTTATTTTACTTAGGTAGTAAAAAATTAACTTGTAGTTTTTGTGTTGTACATCTTGGGATTTTTCTATAATTACATTTTGGTTTTAACTAGTGATACAATCTTCCACTACATCAAAAAAAGCAACAAACTTAACTCAACAGAAAACTACGAGATATACAAACACCACAAATACTATCCACAACACATTCTAAACGACAAAACACACTCACAATCAAATACTATATTTGACCACATAATTAATGACTACTATATGAACAATAACACACTACAGAACACCATTACACCACAGACTCTTGCCAACACAACACACCTAAACAACAGTCTTGTCCGTGACCCACAGCATTGAGTAATGCGCTGACCTAGTGCAAAACGCGTCAGTTTAATATAAGTAAGTAGTGGTTTTTTCCAAGTTCATACCAAAAGTGTAATTAAAAAATTAACATTTAATTAGAAAAAAATCAAGCTAATTTATTAAAATTGAAATGCATTTATTTCAATTAAATCAATAATAATTAATATTTAGTTATTTTAAAAAAATCAATATTTGACTATTTAGGCAATGTATTTTCTAAACAAATAGATTCTATTTTTAATTGTTTAATTTTGTGATTTTCAGGTGATGTATGAAACTTTAGTAAAACCTTACAATAGAATTATAAATTATCTTACTCATTACTCTGGAATTACAAGGCAAATGCTAACGGATGTTACAAAGAGGTTAGAAGACGTCCAAGCAGATCTAAGAGAATTGCTACCTCCAGATGTTATTTTAGTTGGCCAATCGCTCAATTTTGATTTACATGCATTGAAGGTGAGTTATAGCAAACCGTTACAAAACAATGTCCTGTTGCTTATTGATAACTTATTGAAAATTCAATCTATTTTATTAAAATTATTAAAATGTTAACAAGTAATATACATTTTTTTTTAAAATGTAAATTCCTACTGAGGTCAAGAAAGAAAAATGTTATCATTGTTTGCTTATTTCCACTTTGTTTATTTTAATCCTTTTATTCATTTTTAACCTTTACTATTTATAATATTTTGTGGTAACCATGGCAACAGTTATAGGTTACACAATGGAAGTTTCTACAACAACCAGATAAGGGAAGAAAATTTCATATACGTCTGAGAAATTAGTTTCTTGGTATTGGAAAGTTGGCGCAGTGCCAAAGCGAACTATACTTTGAACACCAAGATTCATAGTTCGAATCCTGATAGTCCCTCAAATTTTGATAATTTAATTATTGAATGAATATTTGAAAACACTTTATTAACATCAATTGTCATCCAATATAGGTTAAACGAAATGTATTTGAACATGGTTGAATGGATGAAACACATTTTATTAACAATTGAGAATTTGTACAAGATAAATATCAGGAGAGTTTGCGCTAACAGAAGGAAGTTTAAAAAAGTTGTTAGAATAATAAAAAATATATAAAAAGTGCATTAATTTTTATAAGACTTTAAACTTTTTGATTAAAAATATGTACTTTATCTACCAATCTTTAGGTTACTCAACGATCTCTAAAAACATTAATTTTTTATAGGGACATGAAAGTCAACACAGAAACCCAGCAGTTTGTTTGTATTTCAAGTTACTTTTCATGATTAAAAATTATTAATAATTAAGTACTAATGATTATTTCTACACTTATTTCTATAAAGATTTTTTTACCATATAATGCGCTAAGAAAATATATAGAATGTTTTAAGAATACCTATCAGCCCCAGTTATGAAGTGCAAAACATTCACTGTAACATAAGCCAAGATCGTAAGGGCTTTGTTTACAGATACTTATTAACAATAAATAAAAACTTTTGAAATATAAGAGAAAATTACTAGAATTTACAGTAGAAATTCTGCTAAATGAAGTAGAGAGGGCTGGGGGTGTTTCAGATAACCAATATTTCGGATAAAGTTCTTTTTGAAATTATAAATGAAACAAGCATAGGAAATGTAAAAAGAAGATTAATTAAACCTTCAAAATGTCATTTTTAATACCCTCTAAAGAATTAAACAACTTGATTATAAGAAATTTTAAAATCTAAATGCCAACTCTATATTCAGGGCCTTTATAAAACTTACGGTGTACCATAAAAACCTACGAGTAATGAACGTACTGTACTGTATAATGCCTTACAGTACATTACTGAACATGAAAACTAACTCATAACTTACCTTTAAGCCATTGAAAATCTCTCTATCAGCGAAGTGGCTGCTTTCTACTACAATTTTATTTTCATCCTTGATTTCTGTCATGTTTCTTTTTTTTTGTATACTACAGCATGATTTATTTTCTAATTTTTTTGTATTACTTATAATTTTTTTTCTCTGGCTGTTTTGGTTACTAGAGTTTCTACTGTATTTGTAAAATTCAGTTTTATGTTTTATAAAAATTAAATACTGAAAACGAGTTAGAAACTAAACAGAAAAATTTACAAAAAAACAAAAATTTTCTATAACAAAAACATTATTTATCATAAGCCTATTATCCACAACATTTTGAAGTCAACACTGAATTTTATACTTGGACCCATATTTAACATTCTGGGTCCAAACAGCGTTAACATTGTCCTTGTCTGAGTTTGAGTGAACATAACAAATAAAAGGGTTTTTTACATGATGTTGATGCTCCTTGGCATATAGATTTTAAAAAATTAAATTAATGCTCTTATATTTATAAACACCTACAGTAATCACATTCAAAGAAGGTTGAATTGTCCACTATCTGTATATTTGAACGAAAAATAGGCAATCACATATTTTTTGCCGGACCAAATCTGATATTGTATGGTCTTTGTTGAGAACAAAGATGAATTATTGTCCCGCATACACTTATAATATCGAACACATGAAATTTTTGTTTTTCGTGAGAAGACTGTGATTAATCATTATACGTGTTACTATAATTAATCATGGGAAATCTAGAAATCAAAAAGGCATTTGAAATGTTTGGAATAGATTTGATGGATCAGCTAATAGAAGAGATGATTGCAGCAACATCTTCAAAATTTTGTGGGTAATAAACTTACGATGAATTATGTTCATTATTGGGAAATTATTTTTACTTTTTAGTAGGTAAAAATTATATATTCGGGTTTTTTTCAAGTAGGGGTTTTTATAAAAGAGTTTTATTTCATCATTTTTAGAGGTATGATCTCTAATTCCTGTCTACATTATAATAAAATTTCGTTTCATGCCGTTAATTATGTTGGCAAAATTGCCAATATTTATCCATATTTACCCTATGTGTATATCCCTCTAATCATATTGCTTGACCGTTGTTCAAATAATTGACACGTTCTTGAATAATACAATAAATGTATCAGTAACTAGAAAATACTGTACAATATAAAAACAACAAAAAAAATTTCCAATTTGGATTTCAAATTAGTGAGTTACTGTAATAAATATGTGTCGATGGATAGTTACTTTTTGTTTTATGATCTATATAAAATTAATACTTTTGTTTACAGATGATGCACCCATATATAATTGATACAAGTGTTATATATAATTTAAGTGGAGAAAGGCACAGAAAATCGAAATTAGCTGTACTGTCATCTATATTCCTCAGGGAAGTAATTCAAGCAAGGTCCTCAGGTCACGATTCTGTTGAAGACAGTTCTGCTTCCATGAAATTGGTTAAACTGAAGCTAAAAAATAGTAAGTCATGATTAATTTTTTTTACTACATTTCACAATACAATAGAAATCATTTTCTTGTTTTTCATTCATTGTTTAGATTAAACATTTTAACTAAAGTAAATCTTTTTCGTATTCAGTATTCTTTGAATAATCATTTTCTCAGGTCTGTTACACAAAAATTAGGTACAATAATAACCTTTTTACTTAGACGTCATTCCTTGAACAAATTTTTTATTTTTACGTTAATAAGTTTTCCCAAATTGTTTATTCACTATTCTAAAAATGGGATAGAATGTCCATGTTTAGCCCCAATAGTTCCAAGCACGTTCAGTGCTGAGTTAGCAATTTTCTAACTACCAGTAGCTACAGTACCGCTCAAATTAATTGGAACACCAGGTAAATGACTACGATTCTTAAATGAAACACAATTTATTGACCACAAAAATTACAAACAGCTCCCTAATAATTAATATGTCCACCTTTGTTTTGTATAACCTCTTCACATCGTTTTGGCATTGATTCCATGAGTTTTTTGCATATATTTTTAATTTCATCATCATGGTACCATATTTTGATTACAGCAGTAATCATGGATGTTTTTGTTGTACAATCTTCTTTAACAATCCTTTTTTTTTACAAATAGCCCATAGATTTTCGATTGGGTTTAAATCTGGTGAATTACCAGGCCATTCCAGAACTTTTACTTTGTTCTCAGAAAAAATTCCTTGAATTTTTAGATGTATGGCATGGAGCCGGGTCTTGAAAAATCCCATTGGCTTTTGGAAACATTTGCAAAAGGAGTGGGACAACTCTTCTTTGTAATAAAGTAATATATTTGTCTGAGTTCATCATACCTTCAATTGGAACTAATGGCTCTGGACCATTATAGGACATACAGCCTCAAAATATTTTTGTAGATGGATGTTTGGGTTGTTGAAGGATGTGAGCTGATGTCTCAGCTTCATTCCCACTTCTGCGGACAAAGTTAACTTTATGTCCCTGAACAAAAAAATGTGTTTCATCAGAGAAAACGACGTTTTTCCACTGTTCAACAGAGAACTTTTTGTGGGTTATAGCCCACTGCAAGCGTTTTTTCTTCATTGCCATAGTAAGAAGCTTCTTTTTCTTTGGTCGGTAAACTTTTTGCCCAACTTCTGTCAACCTTCTTTTACTAACATGAATATTAACTCCATTTTTGTTAATTTCTCGAGCCAAATCTACAGCCGACAACCTGGGGTTGATCTTACTGAGTAATAACTCATCTGTTTTTTTTTTTTTTTTTTTGAGGCAGAACTGTTTGCAGAACTTTTCAACAGTTGATTGTAAGACCATGGCTTAATACCAATATTGTTTTATTGGTGGACTCTAAATCCTCATTACAAGCAATGGCTAATAATGATAATATAGGTAGTGTAACTGTACAGAATATAAAAAAAATATAAAATTGTAAAAAACAATGTAATCAATATTGTAATGGAGTGGATCCCGTCTCATATGGGAATACAGGGGAATGAGGCCGCAGATGAACTTGCAAAGAAAGGGACTAAAATTGTTCAAAACTCGTCAAAAGTTCTATCACTGCAAGCAAGAATAAAAAGTATTAAAACATCTTACCAACAAGGTTTTAGGAATAAGAAGAATAAAAGATTGAAGGACAAGTCCTATAATGTGTTTGAGCTGTTTAAGGCAAATAGAACACTCCTGAGAAAAACATCTGTTGCTAACTACAGACTGGCCACAGGGCATGACTGTCTCGCCAGGCATCTCAGCAGAATAAAAATATTATAATCCAAAGATGCAGAATATGTACATGTCAAACATCTATTATGGACAAGGACCACTTCCTGGTCTCCAGTGGACTAGTTAAGGAAAGGCCATAATGAAGGGACTTACCTGGATTGTATTGGGTGGCAACATCTCGAATGGCGTAAGCCAATGTGAGCCATTGAAAGAAGAAGAAGAATATATTAAATATGGTGGTATGTTTTCTTGTAACATGATAAATGAACACGAATATTTCAAATTCAAAAATTGTTTTAATTAATTTTTTTTATGGCTAACGCTATATTTGTTCTTGACGTCATGAACTCATCATGGAAGTGGGCTCTAAACAAACATTTAGAAATTTATATTGGAATTGTATAGTTTTTTGTAATAGTCGAATCAGTAAATAAAAGGGAAAATTAGATGTAATTTTGTTAAAATATTGTAAAGGGTAGAATATGTTTGAAATTAAAAGGGATTATGATAAAAGAACCACAGTTTTGGATAACAAAATATATTCCAATTTTATTTACTTTTGAATTAAGTAGAATAGTTACAGTAATAGTTATATATTTTTATTTTTGAATTTAAGAACATTGTGTTTTATTGTGGTGTGAATAAGTGAACAACTTCCAGTCGCTCAATCACCTCAATGCTATAGAAAAACATTAGCTGAAAAAAGATATTTAGACCTATGACATGATGGGTGGTAACAGTAACAAGGAGCATGGTAGGTTTTGACTTGCTCTATATTTAAAAACCCTAAATATTTAAGTAACAATATAGTTTTTAATAATAAACTTAGATTTATAAAAAAGAAAAACAGAATTCTGAATAAATAGTCGAACCTGTCCATTAGTAATGTTCTCTATTTTGTAGCCGAGGGTAATGCTTTAAACAAAATAACTCCCCGAGTCAATATAACTCAAAAGGTTAAACTCAGCAAGCTAGGTTTTGTGTAGCTACTCCAGTGACTGGTTCTCTGGCAGAATTTGGCAAGAGAGTTCTGCCTTGGGTCAGTTCTGCTTGTGTTAGAATTAAATTATAATTAATTAGTTACAGCGAGAAAATGTTAACTTTTAAAATGTGGTAAATTGAAAACACTTTAAGTAAAAAATTAAGTTCTTTGAAAATAATAAAATTCCATAATGAATATATACTAATAAATTGTACATAATTTTAGGTATTGAGTATGGAGATGCTGTTCTTTGTGGAATCCATGCAGCAAATAGAGGTTCAATTTTTAAAAATAATACAAAGGGAAATGAACAGTCACAAAATAGTGAATACAACCTTGCTACAAGTCTCTTCAGTCATGTAACTAGTCAGAAGAAAATAGGTAAAAGTTTTATTTATTAATTAAGTTTTGTTTAATTTTTATTATTATTTGAATAACTGCAGAAATATTTAAGTATACGGAAAATCATAAGTCAAGTATAAGTAGTTATTGAGCATAAGATTTTATTGTTGAAATAAATTTTACAACTGTTTTAAATATTTTTAATAAATAATATAAACAATTTTAAAGGCAATTTCTACTTGAATAAAATAAAAAAATTTAGTTACTTTGTATTAAATAATTACAAGCTGTTCTACCACATAACCTATAAAATCAGCTATTTTATGAAATCATATGTTATCACTTATTTTAAGCCAATAAGACGAAATAACTATACAGTAGAGTCTCGATAATTCGAGGTACTACATAAGCGAAGAGGTACTGCGATAAGCCGAGACCCCCTCGGATTACACAGAAATACATTCCTGTGCATTAGAAAAAATAGGTGTTCAAATGAATCCTAATACAGTACTATAATTAAGAATGTACAAAATCAGTTTATAGAACTTTATATGGTCATTCAATGAAAGGGGCAGGCTTAGCCCCTTCTGTGAAGTTTAAAATTCCGCTCCTTCATATCATAGACCTTCTTAAAGTTGAAGAAAACAGCAATGAATGTTTGTTTTAAGAGAAAGGCATCTGCATAACGCTGACTTTGAGAAAACTAATTAGTAAATTGATGATTGTCCTTGTCTGAAACTACACTATTCGTTGGAAAGAAATCCATTAGTTTCTAGATACCAGGCTAGATGACGGTTGATCAGCTTCTCCAGTAGTTTGCATTAAGAGCTGATAATGGAAATTGATCTACAACTAATGGGCTTAGTTTTACCTTTTACTTGTTTTAAAAGAGAAATTACTGTTGCTTCTAACCATGCATCGGGTAAACAATGCTCCTCGGATATATGGGTGTATATTCGAGGGAGAATTAGTTTTGCTGACAATGGGAGATGTTTAATCATTAATTATACAATTAATGGGGCTGAAGCTGATACCTTTGTTGACGAGAGAGCAGACACTAGTTCGACAATACAGAAAGTAATATTTAAACCAGAATCTCCAGACAATGAAATCTCCAACAGTGAAAGGTATTGGTTCTTGTTTATTTTTGAAAGTCTGGAAAATTAAAAAAGTGGACAAATTGGAAGTTGGCTGTATTTTAAAATAATTCGAATACCGTCCTTGAAAAAATTGATTTAAAGAAATACAAATAGTTTAAACTAATAGTCAAGTTATACTATAATTGTACAAATTGCATTGTATCGCTTAAAGGGTTTGGCCTGTCAGAAAGAAGGTGAATTGAGTTATATGATGTTAAAGTTATGGGAAAGATGAATAGAGCACTGGTATTGAGTTTATAGTTTTTTCTAGATTTGGTGTATCACTGGTATGGTCACTCACATCATCTTAATACTGAGGGGTTACGATTTTCTTTAGTTACTTTGAGGTATAACTCTCTGTAATGCAACTGTGATTAAAAGCTAAAGCCTTTAAAAAATATAATGAACAGTTTTTTCCATTAAAATTCACAAAAGTAGCATCACAATACATAACAGCGCAATTTTAGTATTAGGAAATTTTAGGCCACAACAAATCTGGACTAACCTGAATTATGGGTAAAATTAATAGAATTAGACTTTCAATAACAAATTTTTACATTTATTGGTGGGATAGTAAAATAAGTTTTACAATATTTGTACTGTCCAGTATTAAATCTGTGAAAATACGAGTATATTGTTGCTAGGTATGATACAACTACACTAAGTATTACTCAATTACAAATAAATCACTAAGGTCCAGCTGGATTCAAACTCAGAATCTTCATGTCAAAGTCTAGCGCGTGTATGAACTTTTTCCCCCCATTTGGTTGTCGTCAAAACCTCCATTATACAACCTTCAACTGTTGCCATGGTTACCACACAATATTATAAATAGTGCTCTAGAGTAACTAAAATAAAAAATTTTTTGTTAACCTTAGTAGGAATTTACTTTAAAAATATTTATTTATATTGCTCAGTTTTCTTGGACCTGTAAGGTGGTCTCTGATATTTGGTGGATACTATGTTAATTTTGTCATCCAACCAACCTTGATTCTTTAAACATATTACCTGACTCAATACTACCAGAATAATAATTGTGTACCATTTGGTGGTCTCTGATATTTGGTGGATACTATTTTAATTTTGTCATCCAACCAACCTTGATTCTTTAAACATATTACATGACTTATTACTACCAGAATAATAATTGTGTAGCATATGGTGGTCTCTAATATTTGGTGGATACTATTTTAATTTTGTCATCCAACCAACCTTGATTACTAATAATAGATTAGGAAACTAATGGGCTACATTCTCTTCCCTTACAACACCAACAAAATAACATATTGTATAAAACTTTGAAAGAAATCTCTAAGTTTTAAATGTAAAGTGGGCATTGTCATCTTCATTTTATTAAAATATCTATATATAAAACAACACCCATTAGTCATAGAATGACAAGTGACTGACAGAAAAAAAATGTTGAAAGTTATTTCTCAGAAATCTGAATTGATAAAAACCGTACAACTCTTTCAGCTTTTTGAACCAGTGAAACAGTCCAAAATTATTTCACTGGTTGTGAGAAATAATTATTCAAATTTTACCACAGAGGATTAATTGAAATTTGAAAAGGACAATAAATATCAAAATACATATTTCAAAAACTTTTGTAATAATATATGTGCTTTTAAATAACATATATTTAATTGTTGTGCTGCTAAACAAATTTCCTCCCAATTATTCCTTTTGTATAAACAAAATTTCCCAATTAAATGTCTTCATTATTTGTGTTTTCAGTTAGCCTAATAAGCTCAGATCAGACTATGTCAGAATACACTCCTTTCATAACAGCTGCAACTTTTGGCATAGAAGAATATACCAAAGTAGAATGTGAAGTTACAAATACAAACCTTGAAGCTATAGAAAAGACACTAGAAGTGATTTCAAAAAATCAGTTCTGCTTAACTCATTTGCAATTAAATGAAAACGAAAGTGTTGCTGATGTAAGTATAACATTTCTTTGAATAATTCATTTTTTTAAAAAGTTATATAGACAAATATCTTTTACAAATGTTTAGTGTTAAGCTATGAGAGTTAGTTTCAACTGCTTATCTTAAAACGGGCACAGTTAAGATAAAATTAGTACATTCATGCTTTTTTTATCTGTGACTATTGGTTTGATTTCAACCAATTGTCTACCACGGACATGTGTTTAGCAGGAATTCAGAATAGGGTCTCTCATCATTGATTTTTGTCACTACTACAAGAAACTATGTCGTTTTTTTGTTGAATATTTGGTCTGCTTGACCCTTGTTAATGTGTTATCGTATCTATGCTTTGGATAAGCACATGCAACATGTTTCTCGTGTCCAAGCAATTGTTTTTTTAGTGCAACACAATTCATTAACTCTGATCACTTATTTGTACTGAACTAACTTGTGATGCTAGATCACTCGGATTACAAATAATTTAATCCACAATTGGTTAAAGACTTTGGAGGTGAGAAGGAATATCAGTACAGTAGAGTGTCAAAAATCTAGATCAATTGAGACTGGGACCAATCCGGATTACTGATTCGTGTTTGAATCCGTATTTTCAAACGATCTTTAAACTACTGCATATTATTGATAAGTCAATAACTACAATCTATTTTAATACTTATAGTATCGTGTAGGTTTGAATTAAATCAGGAATTACTACGAAATAGACATCAGAGGGCTTAAAAAATACAAAATAATTTAGTAAAAGAACATACAATGTGCATACTAATCCATAGCATAGAAAGCAAAAAAACATGCCGGTACAAACTTATTGAATCAAAACGCCTTTTATTGTTTTTTGAACAAAAGCATATTAATGATAAATTACCTATGATGAAGTTTAATAATAAATTTTATTATTTTGCTGATTGGTTACAATACGCATTATTGGTTAATGTGTAGGATATAGTAATCTAAAAAAATTTAATCATGATTAAATATACTTTATGTTGCGTTTTAAATCTAGTTATGACGCATTTTTTCGAAATTGATTTATCTTCTTTGCATTTATAATTAAACATAACACTTGGTTTAGTTGCCAAGTGCAGCGCTTTTCATCCCGAGGGCTGTGGACACTGAAACCACAATCTGGATTTGCGCCACTCCATAATTTCATCTGTATTATTAACGCTCTACTGTTTTTATTTTATCCTTTTGGTATCCTGTATATTATGGGTTTTGATGATGTATCTTATAATTGGAGGAAAATATATTATAGTATGTACATACTGTAACAGTCAAAACAGATATCCCTATCGTTTATGTTTATAACAAATATCCAAAATTTCCAACAACTGTAATACAGTTCTGATTGTATCAAAGTGAGAAATTTTAAAATATTTACCAAAACCCATATAAGTCACAATATGGATCTTTAATTCAAAACAATTATTTTTCTCTATTTTACATGATGCAGGGGAACACAGATTTATGAATGCACAAATGATGCAATTATTATAGAATAATATAATACATTGCAGTACCATTAAAAAAAAAATTATTTGTGTGGTATACTATAGTATGTTTTAATTTTGTTGTTAATGGCTATTACAAGAATAAAAATTAGGATTAGTAATAAAAATTTAAATTTGGAGCCCTATTTATAAAAATAGTTTTATTATATTATATAATTCAATTGTTTTTAATCATCAGTTGAAATGATTAGTTTTTTCTTGTTGATTTTGCAGTTCATAGATTTAGCGAATCTTACATAATTAAACTTTATAGTTATAAACTTAAAATTTAAATAATTAAGAAAAACCTAATCCATTAAAAATTTTAGATTGGGCACACTAGTGAAAATTGCCTAACAGAATAAAAAATATTTTGTCTAAGTACTTTAAAAATTGAGTTTTATTAGTTATCCTCTCACAAATGGTATTGTAGTAAAAATCTTACCTGGTCATGTTAAAAGTCCTTAGGAACAAAATAGTAGAACTTGTCGCCAACACCTCAATATTATTTTTTTTAAATATAGACATAAATACTTAATTAACCTCTATTTTAAAAACACAGAAAACTCAAGGTTTTTTATCCCATTGCTGATCTAATTACGTGCTCGCTGCAAACACTAAAAGGTACAAATTAATTCATTGCGTCAATTGAATTGTATTTTGCTACATAAATATTCTCACTTATTAAGCACTACATATTATTTATTTATACAGGTGTAATTTTTTTATTTCTTAATTTGAAACTTAGTTAGTTTATTATATGTATATGATATAATTACGATGGTTTTTGTTCGATTGATAAATTTCGACGGCATTGTAAAAATAATGTTATTCTAGAAGCTTTTTGTCGGGAGTTATGACCCGACACACTTATTTGTTAACAATTTTAGTAGAGTTGAGTTGATTATTCCAACCAAAAAAATTGGTTCATTCAAAGAAGTTTATGTTTATATACTTTAATAATAAAATAAATAGTTTTTAATGGCATATTATATTGCTTTTAATAATTGTTGTCAAAATTTCACAAAACCTAAAAAATAAGTCAGATATATTGACTAAATATTTACTTGTAGAATAATATTTAAAAAAACAGACTTGGTTGAAGTTAAGTACAAACATTGGTACACTTAGATAAACTCATCCTTACTAGGAAGTAAATTAAGTTTTGAATCTAATTTAGTATTTATTGGATCTGAAGCATTACTTATCAGAGAGAGAATATGTTTACACTTCCAGTCTATATACAAAATATTTATAAACTCACAAATCAATCACATGTGACACATTTACATGTCCTCGTGATAAGCACCAAAACACTTTTCTCGCCAGTCAGCTTATTATGTGGGTAACCAGAACTTGGAGTTGTGATTTTGTTGTTTATCCTTTACACACAAAACACAAAAATATTAAGACAGTGTTCCACAGATAAGAAAATATAATTACCTGAAAAACAATGTCACAGAGTTTATTTAGGTATCATTTACACTATAAAAAAAAAAATATGTCGGGCCAATTGGCCCGACTCTTGCTTTTATATATAGTATGATAACAAACGTATTTTCTTACTTAGATATGATTTGGGAACAAAAAATAAGTACGCATTATTTAAAAATAAGCTTAAAATATTTTGGCAATTCTCTGGGAAAACGCCGATACTGTGGCCGGCAGCTAAAGAATAATCTAATTTTGGTCTGTATGATCTAGCTTTTTTAAATTTGTTCTTACCTTCTGTAATGTTAGCATGATAATTATAAACATTTTGTACACATTAAAATAAACACTTACTATTAATAATTAACATAACCTATGCCTTAAAATGGCTATTCTACCACATTAGCCACTTTAATCAGCCGTTTTATGAAATCATGTTTTATTTTTAAATGGGGAAAATGACTATATTGCATATCTTGTGCCTTTTGTGGAAAGTTTGTTTCCCTTATAAAACCAAAATTAATTCATTATTTAATTAAATTAATATGGACTGTATTAACATCAAATGTCATCTACTACAAGTTAAAAAAAAAAAAATTATTTGAACTTGAGTGGATGAATAAAAAGCATTTTATTAAATTATTGAAAATTTGAACAAAATATATATAAGAAAAGTGTATACTTATATATATAGTGTAAGGAAGTATATATAGAAGGAATTGAATAATATACTTTCTTATCTCAAGAAACTTTAATTTTTTTTGGTGGTTGTGTCCAAGCAAAGCAGCAGAACATTGTGGTTAACACTCTTGATGGCCAATTCTTGTACTAATTAAACCAATAAAACAATTGTATATGCTTTATACCATCGACCATCATCCTGTGCAATAATTGTTTCAGTATCAAAAATATTTCATTTGCAGTTGTTCCAAGTTTAAAAATACAGATTAGATAGTTATATGCTATTATATTTAAATTTAGAACTTGTAAAGTGTAGTAGGCCTATTTCAATCTAATGTTCATTTGTTCGTTATTAACTTCCCAAATATCCTACCTGTTTTTTTTATCTTTATTGCTCTTGAATCCCTTCTAAGATAGGCAGTTTTTAAAGATTTTCATTAATATTACAGTGAAAATATTATAAAAAGCCCCAATACCACAAGAATAATCAAGACTAACTAATTTAAGAAGTAGATATGGGCCAATACCTAAAATGTTCGAATCCGATTTTCAAATTTTTCTTTCGATTCTTTCAAGTTATATACAGCTACATGATATTCTCTAATAATGAATTTAATTAACATCTTGGTCATATGAGGGAGCCTTTTAAAAGTTCCGTTTTAATGTTATAGGCTACACAAAATGTATAACCTTGATTTACAAATAGCTATTTCTGAAAAGATGACAAACATATTGGATAAAGGTAAAGATTTATTTAAAATTATAAATATGAACTTCAGTTCAAAATTACAATATAACTTCAGTAATACCCATTTCAGTTTGTATAACTGAAGAAATTGTAACTATCTTTTCTTTCTGTTTTGTTTCAACATGTAAGAAGTGGTAGCGGGTAGAGAGATAGAGTCAAGCTTGCCCGAGGGAGAATGAGACAGCAGATCGAGAAGAGTGGTGACAAACGAACCAGATATGCTTCCGATCATTTTGTCGTTGCATCATAAATAATAATAATATTTGTATTATCTAAAATAGACATTTGCTTTAATAGTATAATTCATTCAAAGCAATTAGTACTGGAATAAGACATAGTTAATATTTAATTATTTTTCCAATAAATTACACCACACCTGTACTTTGACAGTTAAAAAAGCAAGGATCGGAATCAGCACTTTAATCAATGGAATATTAGGTATTGACGATTCCTCGATACCATTAAAATCGAGGATTCCTGGACTCAAGAATCGGAATCGGCCCATCCCTAATAAAAAGTTACCTAAGATTAAACTCTTATGTACATTTTGATGACCCTATCATATCATCAGAGGCTTGTATTTTGTCATAAGGGGGTAATATACATAAGGGTTTAAACTTAAGTAACTTTACATGAGTTATTTTTGATTATTCTTGTGCTAATGGGGGTTTTGGCAATATTTTTATTGAAATCTATTTGCAACACTTGATAGTGTATATTTAAATTAATAGGTTTAAAATAGCAATTTAGATCCATTTTTTTAGGCTGATTAGATATTTTTTTAAATAAATAATGATGACATAAATTATTCATATTTTGATAGATTGATCAATGGACTTCACAGCTTTTAAAGAACAGTATAAACAACAGTCTTGTGATTATAGTCCTTGCTGGATCTCCAACAAGTTCATCTAATGGTGCTGCATTCCTCCACATACAAAGGCCTCGAGTCAGTCCTCGCACAGGTTTAATGACAGATTTTTAATGGAATCTGAATGTACCTGAATACACTTATTATTAGTATACATACATACTAAATATCCAATTGAATTATTTTATATTTTTACGCAAAGATCTTAAAATAATATATATGTGTTCATACATTATATTTATACATTTGTACAGTATTTCAATTCACAATGAAATATAAATAATATTTTAAATTCAAATAGATTATTTATATTTTTGTTTGTATAACTATTGCGGTAAACAAGGTACATTAAGTGTTATGGATGTGTTTTTAAAACTCTCTTAACTAGAACAATGTAGTTTTGATTAGTGTTTGTAACAATTATTACACTTTTCTATTAATATCTGCCATATTCAATATCTGAATACGACAAAAAAATTAATGTTGGGATATATCTGTCTGATGTAAATAACTTATACCTCATCAATCACTTTTACATTAGTTTATGACTATCCGAATTTTAATTTTGTAAAAAATGTCTTCATCCAAGACACTAAAAAAGATCGCCACGGAACGATCGAAAACATTCTGTCTCAGTAAGTTATTTCAAATTTAAAGTTCGGATAGTCATAAACTAATGTAAAAATAAATAATATTCGAGCTGGCTTGTGAGTGAAAGTTATAATTAAATAATAAAAATATATACAACTCACAAATATACAATTTTTTAAAATTTCAAACGCGTTTCGACGACTACTTTGTCGTCATCTTCAGTGAAAATACACAAATGAAATTAACTAAAAAATATATATATATTAAACATAACCTATAGAGTTTTAGCAAAAGTAAAAACAAAAGTCAGTTGACTTATCCCCAGTCAAGTTTCATGTCCATTGGTAAATTTTTTAATGTGTTTGGAAATAACATTATAATATTTGTTGATTCCATCTTCGCGTGAGCTACTATTAACTCCCTGGACCAAGTTACAGTCTGAGTTGACAAAGGGACACATCTCCCGAAACGGCTGTCCTCAACAAACAAAGTAAGTGCTATTATAGGCAAGTTTAAAACATTAAAAGTGTAAGTAACATTATAATATTTTTTATTGTTATTTGAATGCTCATTTGTTCTTGTTTCTAAAAGTCTACCTGTTTGACTTACATAACACATCACAATCATTTGATCTTCTATACAAGACTTTTAATCTGCAAATTTTACAACTATATGGCATTCCTAATAATATTATTGAGTTTAAAAGGAAATTAATACACTACATTTAATTCATATTTTTTCCGCAAGATTTGACCTAACTCTTTATGGGCGAGGAAATAAAGCACAAAAATAGGCCAAACTACGATAATTGGTGCAGTAAGTCGGATCGAAATGCGGTTTTTTGCATTCGATTCAGGAAGCCACCACGAAAGTTTGTGAACATAGCCACTTTATAAGAAATCAAAATTGCATTGGTGCATAAGAAAAATGCATTTTTCAAAAGTGCATTCACTGGCTCGATTAAAAAAAAATGTTCAACTCGGTGGATAATGACAGAAATGTTCCGAATGTTAGTACTCGGAGGTTTTTGGGGTCGCTGAACACGAATATAACATTTGCGATTGTGAAATTACATTTCGATTGTAGAATTACAATACTTATAATAAAATTAGAATTTTGATTGGATGGTGCTAATCAAACACACACACACACACACACACATACATACACACACACTCACACACACAATTAGTAATTTGTAATTTTGCTATTATATGTGAACAAGAAATTCATGATGTAAAAAATATTTATAAAATTCTATTATAATAGTAATATTGAACGATAGTAATAATATTCTATTATTTGAATGATAATAATACAATATAACTCGTGAGTGACGAGCTGAATTTTATGGAAAATTCCAGGAGATGACGTAGGTATTATCCGCCCTGGGCCCCAGGTATTCCGAGGATCATCGTCGATATTATATTCGTGTTCAGCGACCCCAAAAACCCCCGAGTAAGGAGCTTCGATCAAATTTCGAGCCACATTTATGGAAAATTCCAGGAGATGTAGTAGGTATTACCCACCTTGGGACCCAGGTACTCCGAGGATCATCGCCGATATTATATTCGTGTTCAGCTACCCCAAAAACCCCCGAGTAACGAGTTTCGATTAATTTTGTATTGTACTTACAAAAAATTCTAGGAGATGACGTTGATTTCATCCGCCCTGGGCCCCAGGTACTCCGGGGGTCATTACGGATATCATATTCGTGTTCAGCGACCCCAAAAAACCCCAAGTACTAAAACTTCGACCCATTTCTGTGATTATTCACAGAGTTATACATTTTTTTTTAATCGAGCCAGTGAATGCACTTTTAAAAAATGCATTTTTCTTATGCATTGATGCAATTTTGATTTCTTATAAGTGGCTATGTTCACAAACTTTTGTGGTGGCTTCCTGAATCGAATGCAAAAAACTGCATTTCGGTCCGACTTACTACACCAATTATTGTAGGTTTAGTGCTTTATTTCCTCGCCTTAGTAAAACGTTTAATATATGGTAAACAAAATGTCTTTTTTCATTACATCTTGATTATTTCAGCTCTTGAAAAAGAATTTCGGATAGAAAATTGAATCAAAGTGTGTATTTGTATTAACATGAATTGGTCTGTGATCTGTCATTAACCTTAAACACAACATTTTTTAAAGTCAATTCCTACTTAGTTCAACAAATGCCAATTTTATTTTAGTTACTTTTTATTAAATAATTACAATTAATATAAATGAAGTGCATAACCTATGCCTTAAAACAGCTGTATTACAACATAGCCAATAATATAAAATCAGCTGATTTTATTAAATCATACATTATCACTTATTTTACCCAAATGGAACAAACATCTGTATTGCATACCTTGCCCCTTTTATTAAAGGTTTTCCTCCCATATAAAACTAAAATTATTAGTCAAATTTAATTAATGAATTATTATTTGAAAACAAATATGTATTAACAAGTGCCACTCACTACAGGTTTAAAAAAATGTATTTGAACTTGAGTGGATGAATAAATACAAAGTATTTCATTAAGGATGGAAAATTTGAACAAGATATATATAAGAAGAGTGTAAACTAATGGATGAATTGAAAAAGAATTTTTTTTCTTATGTTGGTTTTATAAATACAAATTTATTTGTCATTAAATTGGATTGAGAACTTGAACAAAAAGTTAAAATCAAAATAAAAATGTAAATAGAAGTTAAATAAAAATTTGTATAAACAAGGTTTTACTGTTGATAAGGATGTTGTGTAAATGGTAAAAGGAAGATTAAACAATTAGAATTTGTGTTGGAATTCATCAGAGTCCTGTTACTTGCTTATAAATATATCTGCCATTGTTTAACTATGTTTGTGTTTAAAAACAATACCAAGAGAAACTCTTGAACAACTAGTGTGTCTATTCTGAAAGTAAAAATATTCGTAGCTCAGAAAATATACGTGTTTTAAGGACTATTCTGTTCTCCAGAAGTTTCAGTAATTTTTTCAAATGACTTGTAAGTTGCCATGCTTAAAAGCCATCTTGAAAATTTCCAGAAAATGTTGAACAATTTAAAAAAAAAAATCAGTAAAAAGTTTTTAATAAGAGAGGTTTATTTAATAGTATGTACTTGAGCAAAATATAAGAAATCAATTGGATATAGCTGAAAGCAAGTTTTTGGTGAAGTGTGGGAGGTTTTCTTCCTTACATTACTCATTTGAACTCATAGTGTAAGGAGTTTGTTTTTCATAGCACGACCAGCATGATAAGGGCAACGAACCAGTTGCCAAAACGTTGCACTAATTAAATAAACTTCTTCGGCTCTAATGTACAAGAACTTTAAAAAAACCAGTTACATAGAAGTTTGATTTACCAAAGATACTTAAGAACTATATGACAATAATATAACACCACCGATACCTTCAGGGAATTTTAATTTTGAAATCACTGATTAGTCTCAAAGGTGCCTTCATTTGTTAAGGTGTGCAACCTTTTATACACATGTTCAACGAATAAAAATAATTAAAGGGGCCTGGTATTTTGTAAGAAAGTCCTTTGTGACTAATTAGAGAGTTAGATGCTTTGAACCATTATAGTGATAATGTTACAAACAGTTGAAATACTTTGTGAATCAACAATGCCACACTGCAACGGACAGAAGTATATAATTTGTGGGTCTAATATGAAATTTATTTTTAAAAATAAATCATCAAAATGATTACTGAAGGCTATAATCAAATTTCTCCCTTTATTGGCTTTTGGAGCAGTTGGTTACATATCTTCAGTAACAAAAGGTACTTAAATTTTCTGGTAATAATGTATCTACAAATTTAAAAAAATGTTCACAAAACAAAAAACTATTCTTGTGCCACAAACACTGGCATCTAGTCTATCATACCCAAGCAGCTAATGAATAAAAAGATTTTTTTCTAAAAATAAACATGCAAATCTTTACACTTAGGCAGAGTATTGCACAGAGGGTGAGCAGGTATCCTCAACACATGCAGAGGGAATAAAGCCGATTTGAAATCAAGATGCCTGGGAAAAAGCAAGAATAATGCATCACTTATTATAAACAGGTATGTTGTGCCCTACATGTCATTGGTTTACCAACTAAGAAAACATGCAAGTGCAAGCCCCAGATTTGTGGTCAAAAACATTGTAAGTGCCTTAATCTAAGGGCTATTGTAATTTCATCAAAAATGAACCTAAATCCCAAAATAAACCTTCAGTATATATTCAGTCGTATTTTGGACCTGTAATTGTAAGGCTGAGCCTGGAATTGATTCCTAGGCTACCCAATAAATCTTATTCTGCGTGGGGTTATACCTCATCATGGGACCCCACAATAAAACACCTCATTGTCTGACCTTTTCGAGTTATACTGTATAAAGCATCCTCATCTCACCTATACTCCATTACAAATAGTAATTTTACCTACTTTCCCACTTACAATAAATTTATTTAGAGTTTATAATTCTTAATTAGGGATGGGCCAATTTTGACTCTTGATTCCAGGAATTGTTGATTTTAATGGTATTGAGTTATCGTCGATTCTCCATTGATTAAAGTGTCCATTCCGATTCTTGGTTTTTTAGCTGTTAAAATACGTGTGAGGTGTAAATTGGAAAAATAATTAATTATCAACTATGCCATATTTATGTATTAGTTACTTTGAATGAATTAAACGATTAATCAAATGTTGATTTGAGATAACAAAAATATTATTATTTATGATGCAGGAGCAAAAATGATTGGAAGTATTTCCGGTCCATTTGCGTCTCTCTGTCGTCTCACTTTCACTTGGACGGGCTCGACTCTTCCCGTTTCTGACAACCACCTCTTCATAGGTGTCAAAACAAAACACAAATAAAAAGTAGTTCCAATTTCTCTAGCTATACAAACTGAAATGTCTATTACTGAAATCATATTGTAATTGTGAACTGAAGTTCATATTTGTAATTTCAAATTAATCATTAGGCTTATGTTTGTCATCCTTTTAGAAATTCCCATTCCTAAATCAAAGTTGTATGCTTAGTGAGCATTTTACACTGAAACTGAACCTTTTGAAGGTTTTACCATTTGACCAAGATGTTAATTAAATTCACAGAATATCATGTAGGCCTATACAACTTAAAAGAATCAACTTGAAAATTGAGAATGGGAAGAAAAATTTTAAAATCGGGGTTAGAATCGTAATCAAAAATTTTAGGTATCGGCCCATCCATATTCTTAATACCTATTTACAGAAGTAGCATGAGAAACCAATGTTGAATTTAAGATAAACATACAACCAATTTGAGAAAAAGACACTTTATTTTAATAGCATTTGTTGCTAAACTAGACTCGATAAGGAGAACAAACCAGTTGTTGAAATGTCTTTGTAATAAACAAGTTTACTTGACTCGGGTATCAACCATTAACCTTTCATGGGAGTGCCTAAATAATCATGAGTTACTATTATTGCATTTAAAAATATGGTATGTGTATTAATTATATTTTATTGAACAGAAAAAACTAAATATAATAATTGCCAGAGTATGTTTTTGAAATTTAGTTGCGGCCAAAAGGCTGATGGTTTCCATTTGTTTATTCAGCACCTATGTTGCTTAAGACTGGTGTATGACTCGCTATCTAAAATCACTTACCACTCAACTCATTATTGGTCAAAACCTGTAACTTTTCTGTAATTAGTTAACAGTAACAAAGTCAAAGAATCTATTTGGGTGTGTAAAGAGCAGTGTACTATATATTTGAAAGTTTGAAATGACATCAAGGGGAAAATGTTCAATGTTTTAATCATGGATGAGACAGTTCCTAAAATTTTTGACTCTGATTCTAGAGTTTTTCTTTCGATTTTTTAAAATTATATAGACCTACACAATATCCTGTAGTAATAATTTAGCTAACATCTTGCTCATATGGTGAAGCCTTTTGAAAATTCAGTTTTAGTGTAATAGGCTTCACAAAACGTTCATCCTTGATTTACAAATAACACTTACTGAAAGCATGACAAACATATCTGATAAAAGTGACAAATAAACAGACCGGAAATGATTTCAATCAACTTTGTTGTTCCGTCATAAATACTAAAAATAATAATAGTTTCGTTATCTTAAATCAGCATTTTTCTTTAATCATATAATTCGTTCAAAGCAATTAATGCATAAATAACACATAGTTGATGATTAATTATTTTTCCAACTAACCCCACCACAGATATTTTAAAAAAAACAAGAATCGGAATCAGCCCTTTAATCAATGGAGAGTAGATGATTCCTGGAATTGGTTCATCACTAGTTGTAATGGACAAAAAGATGGATACTTTTTAAAAAGAAATCAGTAAGAACTGTTGAAAAAGGCTACTAACTGGTGATAAGAACATTAATAGTGTTTGACTCAATTAGCAATGAAAAGAAGCTTTCAAACATTATTCGTAAAGACAGAGTATAAATTGTGAAAGCAAAACATTGTATAGAAAAAAATAAATTTAATTATTAAATAAATAAATTTAATATTTAGAATAATTTTGGGGCCAGAAAGCAATTTAAAGCAAATTTGAATGACAAATTTCACATCAAAAGGTCAAGTAAATTGGTGAAGGTAGAACATAAGGATGGACCATAAGGATTGGTATGAATTTATAAACTTACACAGAATGGAGACACCTTTTTTTGGCAACAAGAATTTTAAGTTTGTTGTCAATGAGAAATTTTTTGACCACAACCCAAAATTATGTTGGAAATAAACTTATAATCTTCAAATACTTGTGATTCAGTTGAATACTAGAAAAAAGTAAAGCTATACACCAGCGCACGAGAAGAGCCCTGGCCTAAGGCAAAACGATAGGGTCATTCCCAAAAACATTTCTGACAAAACGTCAGATTTACAGAAAATTACAATGCAGAAGCGGGACTATATATAATTTATTTTGTGTACCCTTTCTTATTAAAATTAGTACTATCTGTAAATACTTAAAATAATATAAGTAAATAATTACTAAAATATAACTACTAAAAAATTATCTTAATGTTTGTGAGTCAGGAATACATCAACAATGCATGGGCAGAACTGAAAACCGAAAGTGACTCATTTCTACACCAGGGCTCTTCTCTTGTGTCAGTGACAGTACCTACTACTATGGCTGAAACCTCATCATATGAAAACAGTATATTCTCTCTTCTTAGTAGCGAAATCTAAATCCTCACTGGCTTGTTAATCATAATTCATTGAGTAAAAGCTCAAAAATATGAATTAGCAGCTTAAATTAGTTTATTGATAATTTTGTTTCTAAAATGCAAAATATTTCTCACTAGAAATAGTTTGCAAGAAAAATGAGCTTTCGTTATTGATATCACCCCATTTGATTCAGAACGTTGTTGCAAAGATACAATTTAATTTCTTCAACTTAACTTAAATTTATTCCAGTTGAACTTTCTGTTGCAAAACTAAATCATAGATTTATTATCATATGCTACATTTTTTTACTAAGAGAACATTAGATCCATTATTTGTTTAGTTCAAATATTTCCTAAAGAAGGATCATCCATGAATGTTTTAGGCACATCTTTCTTTTCTGGAGGTATATTTATATTTACATACTAGTGAAATCAATCGTATAATTGACGATGATGGATATATTTTGAGTAAATCAGACATTTTTAGATAATTTTTTGATAAAGTGTTTGCACCTGATAATAGTAAACAAAGTAAGGATGAATACGAAAATGAAAAGGATGTTGTAATGCAAAAATATTTTGGTAGCAATAATTTTAACCATGAAGGAGGTTTATTCCGTACAAATGCCCTTTAACATTTAAACAGTTTACGATTTTATATTTGGGTGACTTCAGAATTAAATATTATATAAATGCATTGTAAATAATTTTAAACATCGTTATTGTAAAATTTTTTAAACGTCATATTTCTAAAAAAAGTTTGATTGTTAAAACGTGTAAGCAATGTATACCAGATTACTGTTTTTATTACGGGGAGAGGTGTTTGCGGGTTATTTTTCTGTAATAAAGTAATTTAACGTCTAAACATAAAAAAATATATTATCGTGATGGTAGGCCCTGCATATAAGCATATTAAATTAGTTATAATATTTAATGAAAATATAAATATTTCTATCGAAATATATAACCCAAAAATATAGTGGATGAAAAAAATATTGGCTTTATAACACATCAGGTTCTAGCAGAATCTTACAATCTTTGTTGAAAATATCATTCATAATTGTTCATTTCTAAGCTTACTAGTCACCACTAGTGTATCGTGAACACGACCCACTCTCATGAGAATTATGTTTTTTTTTTGCTGCTCTCCCTTGCCTTTATGATTCAGTATACCACCACAGCATTTGTGTTTCTTACTAAAAAAGGTTCTTTTCTATTGTAAATAAATTGAAATACCTTCTCAACATGTATAGAACAAATGAATCCCATGTTGAGGTTTAGTAATATTAAAATAAACTGGAAGGTAGTCACTTTTATTGTTCAAGACTTTCTTGTATATACTCATTGATTTAGTTCTTTATTATTTCCATTTTTAAAAATATATACAAAAATAGGGATATTCAAACACCTATATCCCTTCTCAAACACCCTATATTTTAAACGAAGGATATTTTTTAACACGTTCAGCACGACTAGCGTACCGGCACGCTCTGGGTTCCCTTACGAGGCTCTGAGAGCATATCGGTGTGCTCCCCGCTTCCCTTCTGAGAGACAGGAGCGCACCGGCACGCTCACTCCCAGTCTAATTAAAACTTCTCTAGTATCGATAAGTGTTTGTATAAAGGTTTGAGTTTTACGTCAGTGCATCAGAAGAGTTTGGAGAACATTGTGCCTGAGTCGTTTTTAAATCAGACCATCCCAAGTTAACTTTTGATGCTTCAACTGAAACAATGCTTCAGGGAGTTATATGAACAGATTTAATTTCGTTTAACTTTTATATTTTAATGTTTTTTTTTTAGTTTGAACCATTTAACGCTGCAAAATATCTGGTAAAACAACGATCATAAAAATAAACTAAGCTTTCTGAACTAATGCAAGAATAAACGATAACTGTCCTATTATAGTCAATGAACCAACTTGAGGTGGGAACAGACTAATGTAAATATGATTCATTGACAAAATTCTTGGACACCCGGAAAACTAATGTGTCATCATAAGATTATAGTAAACAAATGTCAGCTAATCTCGGCTATAAATAGTCTCTGACGTGTCAATAGCATTAGCTATGTCTGCGTTTACATTATCGATCTCTATCGCTTTGTGAAACACATGACATAAACAGAAACAAACATTCTGAGTTAAAAATTGAGTGTTAAATTTAGTATGTTGTATATTTTAGTAGTAGGTACTTTGGATTTTTATGTAAATTATCTTTTTTTCTGTCTGTTTTATTGTGGTTTATTATTTGTCATACAGTATTTTATCATTTGTATTTTTTTTTTATTGTGACCCGATAAAACAATATTTTAACGTCTATTACACCATTTTCATGTCCTCAATAACCTGCATACGTTAGAAATAAAATTATTGAGATGAAAACAACGGTAATGATAATTACATGCTACATGGAACCCGCATAGCATTCCACTGCCATCAGAGGTGAAAGTTAACGAAAAAACACAGTAGTTTGATGAGATCACCAATATCGCCGCCGTGCTGAATATGTTAAACACAATCTGTATGTTAAAAATAAGGTATTTACTCTAAAATTAATATGAAACAATTTTGAGTTACAAAGTAAAATAAACTTTAGTGCTAAATTTCTTAATAATCTGAATTGAAACACTAAACATTTAGAATTTAAATTAAAAGTTTCCCTATATTGGCTGAAATTAATTTGATTTTCTGTGCAGTAGTGTTTGGAGAAAATGGTACACCAGTGGGTTAAGCCAATTATAAAAGTGTCTAACGATTATGTTTTAGTGAATATTCAATATACTTTGTTAGTTTCTTTAAAAGTAGACATTTTTTAATGATAAGCAAGTCAATGGTTTTAACTTATATTATCTTTTTGTGTTTTCACCAATCCTGTGTCAGGTCTTTTAAAACCCTAGAATATAATGTTTTAATAAACTCTAGAAACAGGTATTTGTTGAAATTAACTAAGTTATATAACCCCATATTTAACTTCTTCTATAACCCCATTTCAATATAGGTTTTTGTTGCTTGTGTTTATCTTTTACCTCTCCGTGAATTACGATGTCTTAGTTCAATTACAGAAGCTCCCATAAAAGTCACAGAGTTGTACAAACAGAAACAAGACTCCTTAGAAGAAATCAAGATCACTGACAGCAAAGATTAAAAATTAATGCTTGTTGTAATCATCTTGAATTCACTGATTAAACTATAATTAAATAATACTCACTAAGTAAGCTCTTAAGTATTCACATAGTTACATATTATTTAATTATAGTAAAAATTTAATTTGGAGTAACAGTAAGATTATATCAAACCCAGAATTAAAAAGTGCTAAATCAACTGTCAACACATTTCAAATCCTTTTAAATAAAATATAGCCTGAAAAAAAAGACTACTCAATGGCTAGATGTGCCAATTCAGATTCTCGGAATTGTTGATTCTATTGGTATCGAGTAATCGTCGATACTCCATTGATTAAAGTGCCGATTCTTGTTTTTCAACTGTTAAAATATGTGTCCGGTGTAATTTATTGGCAAAATAATTATCAACTATGCCTGATTTATGTATTAGTTGCTTTGTACGATTCAAGCAGAAACCTATTTGAGTTAACAAAAATATTATTATTTCTGACGCAACAACAAAGTTATTTGGAAGCATTTCTGGTTCGTTTTTTGCCATTCATCTTGCTCTGTTGTCTCGCACTCACTTGGGCCAGCTCGACTCTCTCCTTCTCTACCATCACCGCTTCATATATGTGAAAAACAAAAAGAAAAGACATTCCCACTTTATCTAGTTTTACAAACTGAATTGGCTATTGCTGAAGTTCATATTTATAATTTTAAATAAATCATTACTTTTATTTGATATGGTTGTCATGCTTTCAGAAATGCCTTTTCATAAATTTCCTCCTCCTTGAGGACGAAAGCATCCACATTCTGACAGATTCCAGATCGGCACTGGAGGCTGTAATCAAATGTACCTCAGGAGACTACGATTTCAAAACTAGTGAATTGAAGAACATCTTTAAAAAATTAATAAAGAAGAATAATGCTCTCTAATGGATACTGTTTCACCCCAGTATAGAGGGAAATGAGAAAATAGACAAAATTGCAAAATTTTCGTTTTCACTGTTGGAGTTTCTAAACTCTCGCTTGTCAAATGAGGACGAAAAGCTGGAGAGGTGTTCCGAGAGATTGGAACCTACTGGTAGATCATTATTTAACATTCAGAAGGAACCCACAAGCCCATCATTTAACATGTTGTTTCAAGATCCAAGACGGCATTCGCGGCATGTGCTTGAATTGGCCACATCTTTACGCAGGCTTCAATGATACCACCGATGCTTCAACCTCAGTGAAAGCGCAATATGCCAAGAGATGTTATACTGAATTAGAGACCTTTCATCATATATTGCTACTCTGCATAGCACCAAACCAACTCAGAGAAAAGCTAAAATCACTCGGAGGGACATTGGGCATGGATAAGATCTGACAAACAGGTATTACTGGTAACTGTATGAAGCAACTGTGGCGTAATGTTTATTTTTAAATAAATAAAACCTCTAAACTTAGAGTTGTATTTTTTAAATACCTCTGAAGATGATTGCTGGGCAATCGAAATGTACATAAGGTTTAAATAAATGTTATTTGTGGTTTAGAGGTTTTATTTATTTAAAAATAGGTATTACTAGGTACGGGTGGCTGTTTATTTCGGATATCAGGTTGTTGGTGTCTCCTGGATACCAGTGCCAAGAAGTAAGTACTTACTTCTTCGTACAGGCATCTAGCTTCTTCATCCACCGTCGATAGCTCAGTGTCCATGGTATATGGGCAAGAGCCCAGTATTGTTTATTCATTAGTATTTTCTGCTAAGTGGATACTCGAGTTCAACCAACCACCAAGAAGTAAGTAAATGCAAAATAAAGCAGAACTATAAATCTATTCACTCTAACTCCATTAGTAATTTCTTAACAAAGTATTGAATACAAATTAACAAAGCAGTGTAACTGGCAGATTTAATTTTTAGATTTAAGATAACTGACTGAGAACAAATACTATTTTAAAACAATCTGTTCCACCTTAACCCATTCGCTTACAATGACGGCGATCCACCGTCGCGACCCAGTGTGCCATTCTGTGAAGCGACGGTGAATCGCCGTCCTCCAATATAACTCATTTGTGTTGAGTTAGTTTTCAGTAAATCCAATAGATCGCATATGCATCTTATTCTACAGGCTTTGGGCTTTCCAATGGTAGTATTTTTATCTTCTTTGGACTGTCCGTTCTTTCAATAATTACGTTTTATCTGGCGACCGATCAGCTGACATTGTCTGTGATGTTGTGTTTAGGTCGTAGTTGTGTGGAATATGTTTATAACCTAACCAAATTGTATTTAATTTGTTATTTGTGTTCTTTTTAAGTTAAAAATGAGTGGATTTAATATTTTATATGTTGATGAAAGTGAGGAGTTGAAAGATTGTGAAATTGAAAGAATTATTGGAGAATGGGACAGTGATTTGTTTGAGGAAACATTTGAGAATGATAATGAAATAGGACAGTTGGACATTGAATCTTAAATAGATGTAGATGTAAGTAATGAATAAAATAAAATCATAATAGACTGTAATATAACAGGTTCACCACATCATGAAAAATGTAATCTGCCTTGTTCTGCAATAAGTGATAAGTTGCAACTTGAGCAGCCCTCTTGTAGTTATGTTAGGCCTAGGACTCCACTAGATGTAAATAATGTAATTTCTGATATAAATGTCCAAGATAGGTCTATTACCATCTAATTCAGATGATGAAAGCTCACAGAATTCCAATCGAATTAAGCTACTCGATCAAATCTACCTTGATGGAATAATTGCCCCTCTGTCACCTACTGCTAGTGAGGAGGATGATGCCCCTAGTTTTCTTGATCCTTGTCCTAGACCTATTAGAGTTAGTACTAAAAATTGGGGTAAACCAAGAATGGGTAGGCCTAAAGAAAAAATTCCATGTTCCAAACCACCTAAGCCCACTAAAAGGCCAAAGAACCAGTCGGTGGGAGTGTGGACTGTGCCTCGTCGCACTTCACCTACCAGAATGTTTCAAAGTATACAACACAAAAGTTAACTTTTCTTAACTCTTGTGAAATTGAAACATATTCTTTGCACCCTGAAGAATATTTTGGAGTATTTCCAAAGGTAATTTATGCTTTTACTTTAGGATAATTGAAATAAAAAACATAGAGTTTGATATTTTTCATTGAAACATTTTAGTTGTTTACATATTATTAAACTATAAAAGAAAAGCTATTATAAATATTAGTATATATTTTGAAAGTAAATGTATTTGTGAATAAAAAAATAACAATAGGTTTCATAAGAAACATAAATATGAACTAAAAAAAAGTAATCAACAAAAACCTTTAAAAATGGTCTAAAAAATTAGTTTTTTATGGCTCAGTCGGTGTAAACAAAATTGTAAGCAAATGGGTTAAATAAGTTTTTAAGTTAGGTATAAATATAAAGCTGTTTTTATTGGTATAAAATGTGTATTTACTACATACTAAGAAGTTTATAATACTAAAACATGACATATACATAAAAGACTCTTTGAAAAATAACATGGAAACACCTTAAAAGTAGGTTCATTACAACCTTACTCTTGTTCAACAGCATTTAAAATGGCTGCTGTAATAAAATCACAAATTGATTTACAAGATTTAGTTAGACATAAAATAACACAATATTTAAACGTTGTGAATTTTTCATTAAATCTCTAGCAGTTTACAAAACATAGACATTTTTTTAAATAAGAAATTTTTTGCTTTTAAAATGGAAGCCATAACAAATGAGTCCTTCCCATTAATGACTTTTATTTTATTCTGAAATTGAATGTCAACACATATATCCAATAAAAAATGTATACTATTCTGAATATATCGGAATGTATATGGCATTTAACAATCATATGGATACAAAAACAATGAACATTAACCTATTGTCACGTACGATTATTTTGAAGTTTTCAGAAGAAAGAAAAATCATAGTGTTTGTATAGAATCTAAATTGACTCACCACTTTGTTTTTTTTTTTACATTAGGTGGTATAAGAAGTTACAGATCAAAAAATTCCAAGGACACTGAAGTGGTTTTTAATTTTTAAACACTTTAGAAGTTTTAAAACTGGTTGTCCATTAACCCTCTGATTAGCATTCACGTACCAGTACGTGAGAGCATGCAACAGCTTTCCTGTATATGTGTGTACGTTCTACAATTTCTCTCAAATTAGCATTACCGTATGTTTATAATTTGCGTTCCTGTGAATTGTGCTGTATTCTAGGTTAAATATTTGTAACTATTTGGACAATAAATACTACACAGAGTTTATAGTCACTATTATTCTGTGTTCAACATCTATGGGTTTTCCTATGTATTTGCAGATAGTTTCGAACTTTGTACAGTATTTTACAGTGAATAGGCGATTGAATAATGAAGAAGTTCTTTTGTGCTCAAAGTCTATGGGTTTTCCTACGTGTTTAGAGATCACTTCGAAGTTTGTGTGGTATTTTACAAAATCAAATTAACAGATAATTTTTAGCAAATAAATTATCAGTAAACATAAGATAAAGTTTGGTTAACATAATAAAATATACTATAATTAAAAAGTACTTACCTAAGTAATTACTTAATGGCTTACTTGCTGACGTGTTTCAAAAAATTTATTCCTTTTAGTAAGCTAAGAAGAAAACAATAAAATAAACTTTCTAGGCCTTACCATCACCAAACACAACACCTGACACAATTTCAAAATATACAGAAAACCAACAGCTACTGATACTGTCATACCTAATACATATCTAATCAACCCACACAACACAAACACACTGCATTTAATCATACGTTACACCACTTAATCAATATACCTATGCTACAGAAAGACTACGACAAAGAACTAATACAATATAATACATCGCTCAACAAAACGGCTACTAACATACACTCATATACAACATAATCAAGAAAATTAAACATAAACATCATCAAACAGCCACACAGACAAACCACACAAAAAACAACAAATACATATCTCTCACCTACCACAGCAAAAACACACACACAAAATAGCCTACGCATTCAAAAAACCTCTACCAAATATCTTACAAAACGACAAACACTTTATGATAGCACATATAACCTTTTCAAAAACAAACAGACAAATACAAATTATCAGGTATTTACAAATTAACATGTAACAATGTCCCAGCTATTACATCGGCCAAATAGGTAGGTCATTCTTTACACGCTTCGAAGAACACATTACCCAAAGAAACCAAAAAAAACCAAAATCCAGCTATGCAAAACACCTAAAAAACACGCAATACGCACACACGGACATACATACTAATTTAAATGTTCGTAGAAAAATATGAGATATACAAACACTGTGCAACAGATAAAGAAAACATATCTAACACAATGCTACCAGTAGAGGGTTAACTTCGTAAAAGGAACGAATGTTTTGAAACGCATCAAAAAGTAAGCCATTACGTATTCATTTAGTTAGGTACTTTTTAATTATAGTTTAATAATTGAATTCAAGGTGATTACATCAAGCAACTTTAATAAGAGAATAATTAATAAAAAAACATATTATCAAATATTACTATACTTTAAAAAAATAAAAATTGGAAAAGAATGTGTAAAAATCTTTTGAAAATTTCTTGCTCCCAGGGGCCATATCAGGGTAGACACATGTTGCAAAGGGTTAAAAAACAATCAAACTATGGCATCAATCTAAACACTTCTTTGCAACTCTTTATTTCCTAGTATAATAATAACAAAAATATTGTTTTTTTTTAAATTATTTTAAGCTTCACAAGTGAAGTATTGAGTATTTTGATTGAGACCACAATCTGGTACTATTTTTCATGTTCATGGCATTTGGCAAATCTTTCAAAATAAAATATTTTTTAAATGGCTTGCACAAGTTATATCAATTTTTAGAAATGCTAAAGAGTAGAAATTTGCCTACTACATAAAACTTGTGATGGCTTCTATTGTACTAGGTAATCACAATATTAATATTAGCAACCTACGAGTGTCTACTAAGTTTATTAGTTATAAAAGTTTGATTTCTAACAATTTCATTGATAACTTTTTTGAATTAAAATGTTGATATTGAAGAGTAATATTAATGTTAATTCTTAGTCTTCAATCTATGAGTTTTGGTTTTATTTAATTTTGAAAAATGAATAGAACATTATAAAGGTACTGTTGAAAAAACAATGTTTTCTTTGTCTACATCTTTGTCTACATTTGTTTTATATGTACAAGTTACTTTTAAAAAGCTCTTGTATAATTATAAATGACAATTTAAAAAAATTAAAGCTATGAGTCATAAATTGTTTTTAATTGCATAAAACAAATAATAATCCTTTGCAAAACCATAATCATCGGAGAGCAGGATTTGGTTGAAACTCTGTTAAACATCTTTTTTCTGGTTCTAGCTCATCAAGTGTCCGTAAACATTTGGGATCAGAAATATTCTTACGTGTACTACGACGGACAGGAGTAGCAACATATAGTACTTGAGTGTTCTCACCTAAGTCGTTGCTTAACCTGAAAAATTAAATTTGTCTATATATGGTTAATTATTGCTTAGCTAGTGAGAACAATTCACCAGAGGTAAACACCAAATGAGTTTTCTTAAAATTTCACTAAACACTAGTTAATTCATGATGTCGCCCATCACTGATGAAGGCAACATTATTACTGAAACTGTTCTGTGTAAATAAACTAGTCTTAAGAGAGATTTTGAGTACAATCATTAATCATTATTAAAAGGCTTGTTTATTCTAATAAATTATTATTGTATCTAAATTGGAAATACCAGTTAGGTGTCCAGAATGAATGAAAGGAATTCAAACATTTGGTTAGAACAAAACTATTTCTACAACAAAGATCTGCAAGATTATTGTGATCAGGGAGATTAGGAGATTGGAGTGAGATAAGGAAGCTTGGTCAGATAGAAGACCAGATGGAGGACATAGTAACTAACAAGCATGGAAAAAATGAGCTGGAGTAATTGAAAGAATTGAGGACTTTATATTGCTACCTTCTAGGAGGTTGAAGTGGGATAAGGAGGCTCGGTAAGACAGAAGACCAGAGGGAGGACATAGTAACCGACAGAGCATGGAAAAATAGAGTTACAGTAATTGAAAGAATTGAGGATTTTATATTGCTACCTTCTAGGAGGATGCAGTAGGATAAGGAGGCTCAGTAAGACAGAAGACAAGATGGAGGACATAGTAACTGACAGAGCTTGGAAAAATGGAGCTAGAGTAATTGAAAGAATTGAGGACTTCATATCGTTATGTACAACAGAAGAGGGAAAATATTATAAAAATAATCCTTTGATGACATTTCCCAGATATTACAACTACAAATGTTTAGACAATACAAGAACATTATGGGGAGTATTTCATTGTAATTGTTGTCCTCATTATTGTGGTCAAATATTAGGAAGGATCATCATGAGTTTCTCTATGATTTTGGCAAATAAAACTCCCTCAAGGACAAAACATAAAATGTTTATGAACACTGGATCATAAAATATTTTACCTTTTCCCAGTCATTTGTAATGAATAACTATTTAGTTATAGGTCAGGGAATTGAATTAATTTTTTTTTATAATATTATTTTGCTGTAGTAAAGAACAGTTTTACAAGATAATACTAGCAAAATTAACAGCAGTTAAAAGATGAAAAAGAAAAATACAGTTTTTTCTGTCAATAAAACTATTCTGGATTTTAAAAACTGAATTGAACACAACTGTCATTGTTACAGATTTACTACTGTCCTTTAATAGTAAACAATTGTTGTCGAGTTGAACCTCATCAATGTCGAAAACGTAAAGGCATTACACGCAGACACACCCACAAATATAGCAATTAAAGAAAATATACCTTTGCTTGATTACTCTGTATCATACAGTTTATAGAGAGCACTTTAAAAGTATATCATTTGCTAGAAGTTAATATAAATAAGAGAAATAAATTTCATCTGAAATTATAATATTAGGAAATAATTTTGTTTACTGATATTATAATTATAAACCTAATATAAAAATATACACAAACAAATAACAATACATAATACTAATGCTTAAAAGTTAAACTTACTTTTTAACTGCTTTTTGTTGTAAAGCGAACTGAATCACTTTGGACTTGAAAATATTTTTAATATCAATATTATTTCTAAGAACTGTACACTTCTTATCCTTCTCAGGAGTAGACAGATTTAGATGATTCATTTTAATTAGCAAACTGTCCAACTGTTCATTGATATCATCAACCTGTAAAAACATGGACACTAACAAATTAAATCTTCCAAAGAACTATGGTTGGTATGTTATCTTTTGGCTTTATTAAAAAATATACTACTTAAGCATTTATTGCTTATAAACTGTAAGGGGATATACTTATGCTTCTTAACACGTTCAGCATAGCTAGCATACCGGCACGCTCTGGGTGTACCTTACGAGGCACTGAGAGTGTGCCGGTGCACTCCCGCTTCCCTTCTAAGACGGCAAGCGCTCACTTCCAGTCTAATTGAAACTTCTCTAGTGTTGATACGTGTTTGCATAAAGGTTTGATTTTTACGTCAGTGCTTCAGAAGAGTGCCTGAATCGTTTTTAAATCCGACCATCCCAAGTTAACTTTTGATGCTTCAACTGAAACAATGCTTCAGGGATTTTTATGAACAGATTTAATTTGGTTTAACTTTTATATTTTAGTCTGAACCACTTAACGCTGCAAAATATCTGGTAAAAATAACGATCATAAAAATAAACTAAGCTTTCTAACTAACGAAAGAATAAACAATAACTGTCCTATTAGAATGAATGAACCAACTCGAGGTAGGAACCGACTATTGTAAATATGACTCATTGAAAAAATGCTAGGATGCCCGAAAATTTAATGTGTCATCATAAGATTGTAGTAAACAAATGTCAGATAATCTCGGCTATAAATAGTCTCAGATGTGTCATATGTGTTATCTATGTCTGCGTTTACATTATCGATCTCTATCGCGTGAAACACTGACACAAACAGAAACAAACATTCCGAGTTTAGTGGTATTATAGTATGTAGTATATTTTAGTAGTAGGTACGTTAGATTTTTATGTAAATCATCTTTTTTTCTGTCTCTTTTATTGTGGTTTATTATTTGTCATACAGTATTTCATCATTTGTATTTCTTCTTTTATTGTGACCCAATAAAACAATACGTCTATTACACTGTTTTCATGTCCTCAATAACCTGCATACGTTAGAAATAAAATTATTGAGGTGAAAACAACGGTAACGATAATTACATGCTACATGGAACCCGCATAGCATTCCACTGCCATCAGAGGTGAAAGTTAACGAAAAAAACACAGTAGTTTGATGAGATCACCAATATCGCCGCCGTGCTGAATGTGTTAAACACAATCTGTATGTTAAAAATAAGGTATTTACTCTAATATTAATATGAAACAATTTTGAATTACAAAGTAAAATAAACTTTAGTGCTAAATTTCTTAATAACCTGAATTGAAACACTAAACATTTCTTTTTTTTTTGTGACCCGATAAATAAAACAATATTGTAATGTCTAATACACTGTTTTGATGTCCTCAATAGACCTGTTTATGTTTATAAATAGAAATAAAGTTATTGAGATGAAAACAACGGGCACAATAATTAGATGCTACAACAAGCTATGCAACTCACATAGTGTTCCACTGCCGTCAGAGATGGAAGTTAACGAAAAACAGACAGTAGTTTGATGGGATCACCAATATCGCCGCCATGCTGAGTGTGTTAATTTTATACTGAGACAACAAAAGTGAGAAATATTTTTTAAGTCTACATATAGAACTTATACACACAGAGCTCATGAAACTTATTGAGTTACTGTCATTTGTACAAAAAATGTTTATTTCCAGTCATAAAATTTTCCCAATATACTCCAGATATTTTTAGTCCAAGATTCTGTAGGGAAGTAATTGCTGTTACCGAATAAGCAGTACACATTTTATACTGGTAAAAGCTTGATTAAACTTTCAGGCTGAAAATCTACTATAGTCCTCTGCACGAAACCAGGCAGGTGGATAAAAATGCAGCGTTGCTACATGGCTCGTGGAAGGGTCAGAACAGTCCTACAAGTCTCATTTATAAGAAAATTATATATTGATTGGTTAATATAATTGTTACTTTAAAATAACGTTGATTGCAGCGGTCAATTGTCAAATTTTATAAAGACAAAATAAGGACTGAGTGTTCTAAATACTAGACCATTATATAATAAATACTGAGTTCTTAAAATTTAAAATCTTTGTTTTATATTCAAAATAAGTATCAAAATTAAAGGACGTTTCCAAGAGTATAAATAGCATAGTAATGACACGATATTTCATGCTCTAACCTAATGGTTTCCTTGGAACATAACACAAATAGGTAGACAATTTTAAAACATTACAAAAGATGTGCACAAAATGGAGTTTTTAAAAATCTAGAAACAATACAATGAATAAAACCACAAATGCCTCTTTAAATTTCAGATACAAGTCTCACAAGAAAAATGTATATTGAATGCTTCGTATAATTGTTACTTTTAAATAATGTTATTGCAGTGGCCAATTGGAAAGGTAAATTTTACATATTACATTCAAGTATAAACAATGGTAAATAACATATGTTACCAAGTTTATTGGCGCATTTTAGGCGGTTTGTTATATTAAAGTTTACAGGAAAAATTATTCATACAGTTTTCCCAATTGAGTTCATTTGACAAAGCATTTCATTAGTAAAAATATGAATTAGCCAAATAGTAGTTGGTTGAACTCAAGTAATATTGCTAAGACTATCCGATTCGAAAATTTACAGATCTACAGGGTTTCTAGTTGTCTGCAAAATTTATGAGATGTTTAAAAAGTTACTTTTTAAAAAGCCTCTGTACTGAAGTTGCACTACCATTGTACCCAATTTTTCATTTAAAAATACACTTAATTTATTGAGAAATATAGACCTTAAGTTCTCAAAATTCGGAAACTCGCCTTTATAATAAAACAAGATAGGGAAGAGCGAAGCCAGCATTGTCTTTGCGGAAAATGGCAAAGATTCCAAGATCTGGCATTGGATAATGTAAAAAAGAACAATTATTTCCCTGAGGATAAAGGGAGACCTACAATCATCTAACTGTAAGTAATATTTTGTTTTTAATTAATTTATTTATTTCATATATTTATTATTTTAAATTCTTTAATTAATAATAATTTTATTACTACAAATAATTAATATTTATCCCTTAATTTTAAAATAATAATTACTTAATTTGCAGTGACTTATTAATTCATACCCTGGGTCTTTGGGAACACGAATCATTTATTCCACAATGGGTTAAATCTATTTAGGAAAATGTTCGCAAACCTGAAAATATGTTTTTCTCAATACTACACTATCTTTTGTTTCAGTGGACTCTACTTATTTAGACTGTTTTTCAACAAAAAGATATAGATAACTACTAAACTTACCTCAGCTCCACGCACAATGGCTCTTTGGTAAGAATCAACAGCCATATTGTAATCCCCTTTAGCTTCGTCCAAACTTGCAAGACATTCCCAATACTCAACAAAGTCACATATCTTTGGATAATGCTTCCATAATGCCTGCATCCATGCATCACATTCCTCATGGTCATAGCCCTGACAAAAATTATATTGTAGAAATATTAGGATTTTAACACTTAAACTATTACTATTATTTTGTTGTTAGGACAATTTAATTAAGAAAGTTATTACATTATTAACTTTTTACATTATATAATTAGTTCTAATTTCAGGTAGTTATTACACTGTACCCAATAATCAACTACACTTGAGTCCGGCTAATCCGAACAAGTTAGGATATTTTTTGTAAAATAGAAAATATAATGAGAAAGGTAAATATGTTGTAAAAAATGAAAAAAATAATTTATTGAGGAATATAAATATTTTGTTTAATATTTACAGACTAAATTGAAACATCGTAAAGAATAAACAAAAGAAGAAATATGCTGTAAAAATATTGTAGGCCTACATACCGTAGTATACATAAAAGTGAACATTAATTTAGTTGTTATTGGACATATTTTTGATTTTGCTGTTTTTAGTGTTCTTTGGGATGGCACATATATGAGCCACTACAAAGGCTTATATCAACAAACACCCAACTAACTCTTCTTGGCTAGTTTTTGCTACACAGATTGCTTATATATATAAAAAAAAATACAGATGATATAAATATTATTTTAACTTAGACAAAATATGTTTAAATTTTAGTTCCATAAACAGTATAGAATATTTACGAATGCACTGATCACTTGTGACACTTTTACATCTTTTGCGATAAATGTCATTTAGAGTAAACTTAGTAAAACATGATCATTCAAAACAAAAACTGCTGCGGTGGTACGAATGAATAAACTAGGGTGTCAACTGTATTTTGACGTCATTAACCTTCAAATAACTGAGACCAAATGTCCCACATAACGTCAGACGCGTCTATAGACAGATTAGAATATATCAAGCTGTTAAAATAAACCAATGATTTTTAGAGGAATAAAAATAACACACAGTGTCCCAAATATGAGCCATCAGTCCATTTCAACTACTCTGAGCGGTACAGTTGTGGGACGTTGGTCCAGGAATATGTAAACGGACTTCTGAAACTTGTTTTAGTGTATTATTTGTTTATATTACAAGACTACAAATTTGTTGGGCTATTTCGCTCTCCATTATTTATATTATTTCGGCTAATCCGAACAGGGTTTGGTTCTATTTAGTTCGGATTACCAGGACTCAAGCGTACTTTTGCCGTGTAATGACTCTTATGATTGAAAAAAATTAAATGTTTGCAATACAGTATGAACTTCAATAATTCAGTCATAGATAGGGATGGGCCGATTCCGATTCTCGATTCCAGGAATCGTCGATTCTAGGTGGTATCGAGGAATCGTCGATACTCGATTCTTCATCATAAAAGTGTCGATTCCGATTCCACACGATTCCGAATATTTATAAAAATACGTGTCGGACCAACTGGCCCAACATAGTTTTTTCCTACCGTAAATGAAACGTAAATAAACTCCGTCGGACCAATTTACCCGATATTGTTTTTGATTTAATTAAATTTTATTATCTGTGCAACACTGTTTTGATATTTTTTATGTTTTGTGTTAGCAAGAAACAACAAAACCATAATTTCATGTTCCGGCTACCCAAATAATAAACAGACTGGTGATAAAAGTGTTTTTGCGCCTATCACTAAGACACGTAAACGTGTCACATGTGATTGATTTGTGAGTTTATAAATATTTTGAATATAGAACTAGAGTGTAATATATTCTCTCTCTGATAAGTAATGCTACAGGTCCAGTAAATACTATCCAAGATTCATATTAAGTAAAAGTTTTAACACCAAATAATTTACTTCTTAAGGAATTTACGTTATAATTTACTTCCTAGTAAGGATGAGGTTATCTAAGTGTATCAATGTTTGAACTTAACTTTCACAAAGTCCGTTTTTAAGGATTATTTTACAACTAAATATTTACGACTTACCTTTAAGGTTTTGTGAAATTTTGAAAACAGTAGTGAAAATCGTTACAATACGTTATAACAAATATGTGTGTCGGCCCGTAACTACGGACAAAAAGCTCTTAGAATAACATCATGTTCTTAATCCCATCGGCGTTTATCTATCAAACAAAAACCATCGTAAATACATCTGTAAGTAGTGTGAAGCTTGTTGTTAAATACTGTGCCTTAATTTTTCCAAAAGTAGCAACACCAGCTGAGTAGTACTAATAAACATAAAGCGTTAAGAGGCCTGGCGGTATTCGGTTCAGGGTACTGGCCGTCGCGTCAATTCGATGACGGTTAACAGAAACTGACGGTGGAAAACCACATAATATATCAAATATGAAAAAGCACTTAAACATCATTCATTTTGCCCAAATTTATCAACAAAAAAGATTTATACTTGAAGAAACTTTATCCTCAGACACAGGACCTACAAGTGATAGTCGGTTAAAAATCAACTGGGATTGAGTAATAAATACAAAATAGGCCTGAATCAGTTGCACTTGTTCCAGACAGCTGCAGAAAAAAAGGTCCCACCAGATGTGGAGAAGGTATGCCCCACTAATCCAGAATGTTGGGGAAGAAGGTACCCCAGGGGAATTGACAGTAGAAGAAGAAGTAAACAATTATCTTGGGGGAACCATTAGCCAGTCCAGATTGTGATGTTGGGAAGCATTTGGCAGTACAAAGTTTTTAATTTTTGTTTTGTTTGGGAGACAATGTAAATAGGCTTAGGAATTTTTTCAAACATCATAAAATAAGTAAAGTTCACATTTTTAACTTTAAAATAAGTCATTACTTTTATCTGATATGTTTTTATGCTTTTAAAAATTCCTATTGTTAAATCAAGGTTGAAGGTTTTGTGTAGCCTATTACATTAAAACAGAACTTTTAAAAGGTTTTGCCATATGACCAAGATGTTAACTAAATTAATTATTAGAGAACTAGAATGTAAGCTAATATAACTTGAAAGAATCGAGAATCGACTAAAGAATCGAGAATCGAACCGAAAATTTTAGAATCGGAATCGGAATCGGAATCGAAAATTTTAGGAATCGGCCCATCCCTAGTCATAGAGCTTGATTAAACTCTCGAGTGTATTTGATCTTCGTTAGGGCAATTTATACATCTTATACATACAGATATACAAATTTATATGTATGTAAGTAATATACAACCCTGAAGTAGACAACATAAACACATACGTTTCAAATGAAGATTTCGTACACACAGGTTTATAACAAGACCAAATTTTAGACATAAAATGTAGAAGACAAAAACTGTGTAGTGGACACAAACAGTTCAAAAACTGTAAAACAATTGGGTGGTAAGCTTGCAAGCGAATGGTTTGTACATAGCAGGTTTACAAAATTGATGTGATGTAATTAAATACATGTAGATTTTATAAAAGGTATTGTAACCCCAAGGAATTAGTTAACCCTTTTAATTCCAGAACGATAACCCTATCACTGATAAAAACATAAGAAAGACCCAGGCAGAGATATGGGACTGTGAAATATTTTTGTTAACACGTTGACCACCAGTAACCGACACTGTATTTTTGCATAGGGCCGCGGCGGGCAACCATGACCAACAATATAGACCTAACTTAAGATAATCACACAAGGCTGTCGGGCACATTCACAATGTATTTAACCATGTGAGGTGTCCGACATGGCTCTATATGTGTTACTGCAACTTGGCGTTCAGAATTATAAGGAAATAATTTTTATTTACACCTCTTTGTAGAACTACATTATGTTTTAGAATAGTGTTACCTTTGATTTGATCCTTAAAAAAATCACCTAAAAAAACCTGAACGATTCGAAAATTAGAAACTAAAAACTTTACGAAACAGTTTTATTGTTGTTCATGACGAGCTGGTTATTAATCACTTATTACACTTTGAAATTACTTGAGACCAGACATTCTATTAATGTAACTTGTTAACTTCCACTTGGAGGAAACGTTTTCGTCTTACGACTTTAATTTCAAAGTGTAATAAGTAAAAACTTTTATTTAAAACGTCTACCTTCAATCCAAAAGATCATAAAAAATTTGTAAAGACTGTAAATTTGTATTCGAGAAAAAATATTTTCAAACAAAAATCTATCGTGGTTATGATTTTATCACACTTCAGAAACACTTGACTGGTAATAAAACTGAGAACAGAAGCAAAACGTTTTCATATACAACTTGCATGCTACTAGTCTTGCTGACAACTAAGCGATTTGCTGTTGTCCAAGCAATGGCAGTATTTGAAGTGGTTATTCAGCCATTACTTACAAGGCAATCAGATGACCACTCTTTGCCTTGTACTTTTAAATGGAAAAACTTTTTTAGGGGTATGTGAAATGAAAAAGGTTGGCAGCCACCACTCCTAACAAAATGGTTTTCTTTGAACCTAACACAAGTAAATAGACAATTTTAAAACATCACAAAAGTGATACACAAAGTGAAGTTTTTAAAAATCTAGAAACAATACAACGAATAAAACCCAATATTATGCATATTTCAGTTGTTGATACTGTGTAAAAAATCCATTTACCTCTTTAAAAAAAACAATTTACAATTATAATTAAATGATTCTTAACTTAGGACTTACTTCCTGATACGTTTCGAAATAGTTGTTCTTTTTATGAAGCAAAGCCTCTACTAAAGTCTCAGCAAAGGCTTTGCTTCGTAAAAGGAACGATTGTATCGAAACATGTCACCAAGTAAGCCCTTGCGTATTCACTTAGTTAAGTATCATTTAATTATAGTTTAGTAAGTGAATTCAAGGTGATTACAAGCAACTTTAAATATTAAATGTCCATTTGATTAAGAACTGAAAGTCTCAGATACAATTCCTAGTAAAGTTAAAGGTTTGAAATTATTTTCAGCCTCCAGATTAACTCAGTTTTTTAAAACAGCGTTTCTAAGGTTAAACAAAAGGCAATAATGTGAGTGAGGCATAATCTGAAAGCTACATTATCATCCTCAAATACTGTGTAGCTTACAAAAAATCTAAATGTACACAACTCAAAAAATCAGTTGAAAGTTCTGAACTATAAAAAAATGATACTCCATTAATCCCTTTTGTTCAAAATAAAAAATATCAAGTTCAAATTTTATAAACATGTTATTTTTCTTTCATACATCTTCAATTGTTAAGACACTTCAATACTATTGATGCAGTTGGACTACTTGCTGATCTATAATAAAAACTTAAAACAAATAAAATATTACTTACAGCTTTCACAAGACTGCGTAAGTCCATTAAAGCTTCTCGAGTAACTTTCTGCAGTTCAGACTCATCCAGTTTTGTATCCCCTTCAAGTGAAATAATTTCAATGTTTTCTTTGTTTTCATCATTAAAATTATCGGAAATTTCACCAACTTCTTTATTTTCAATCAGTTGCAGCTGGTTATCATTTTCTATAGAAATCAAATTATCCCTGAAATTAATTTTTAAAGCTCATTAACTCTTTAGAAAGAGGACTTCAGTTTGACAGTGTTATTGTTGGGAGGTCAAATTCTTTTTACAATGAAACAATTTATTATTTTCTAAATTTTCTTACAAATCATGTAAACATGTTGAGAGCATTTATTTACTGCATTTAGATGGAGATGAAAAGAAGTTATATCAACATAAAAACACCCTTAAATCAATCATTTGCATACAATTTTTTTGAAAAATTAAGATGATCCAAAACACGTCAATATAATAACTTACTATGATAGTTAAGACATTTTTTTCATAGCTAAGTTAAGCATGGGGATCCTTAGAGAGGCACTACATTAGCCTATTTTCATTTCTAATTGTCCGAGAACCAATTACATCTTCTGCACTTCCACTTCTGCCATTACATAAAAGAAATTTCAAATTACTAAATTAATGTATAGTGATCAGTCATCCGAATAATCTCAAAGATGTTAAATTGCAACTCAAGATAACAGAGAAATCCCTAGTTTTCATTTAAATGTGTTACAGAACTAAAGTAAAAAAGTCTAATAATATCAATGAATAGTCCATGCTACTAAACTTTGTCAAATTATGTTTAGAGTAATTTTGATGAAGTCATTTCATCTCAAAGCACAATAATCATTTGCAAATTATTTTTGTATTTGCTGGGGTTGAAATGTTTCCATCGAACGAGGTTTTGTATTCTTTTGGTAGCAATGCCAATAACTCGGTAGATTTTATCATTTATCAATAATTTAACATATTACACAGGTAATCAGACAGATATTTAAGGCACATCTGTAGACTATATTATTTTCATTCAACCAAAAGTTTTATTTAGTTTTTAGTAGAAGGCTGGGAGGCCTGGAACAGTTGATCCACCCAAAGGACAGCACTGTTTGTCAAATATACATTTTTATGAAACGTATTCCCTAATTACAAAACTTAAATTGTTGGAAATAGCACTTTACATGTTTTACAAATTATTTAATATGCTAATTATGTAGGTATTGTTTGGCTACAAAATAACCAAAATACAAGGTCATTATTTTGCCTACAAAATAACAACAAACGAGATTAAGGGAAATAGGGGACGAGTGAGGATCGCAGTATATCTTTATACAGTTGGAAGTATGGTTTTGTAAAATATATACAGTAGAGTCTCGATAATTCGAGATGAATGGGACCACTCGGATTACACGGAAATAATTCCTGAGCATTAGAAAAAATAGAACTTCTAATGAGCCCTAATACTGTAAAACCACTCATATCCAAATGAATGTGGTAATAGCCCGAACCGGATTTTTAATAGCAGGAATAAACACCAGTCCAGCTAATCATGAGTGTCATCATTGTTTGATCGACTTGTTTGCTAAGAGAGTTTATTTTCTGATATGTCACACACAAGACTAGACATTTGTGCAGCGATATTTGTTGACTGTCAAAACTTACAGCATAAATAAAGAAAGATATTTATGGCCCATTGCCGTAGTGTCATCTAAACATAACTGATACGGACATTCAAACACAACATAACAGCGAGCATGAGCGACAGCATAACAACAGAATGGGGAGGAAGAAAAATACCGTATTAATATAAACATTTCTTGGAAGCCTGACTTATTTCCTTTGCATGACGTATTGATATAAATATCTCTTGAACGTCTGATTCATTTTCTTTATGGCTATAAACATTTCTTGGAAGCCTGACTCATTTCCTTTCAAATAGATAAAATAGGCTCGAATTATATGGAAGCTCAAAATATCATAACTCTACTGTATATCGATTTTCCAAAATTTTAAATTTAATTTTCTACTCTCATTTTTTTAAATAAACCTCAGAAAAATCATAAGTTACTTTTAAATTTAAAGTTAAGTTAAATTATGTATTCTTTATACCTTGATAAGACTCACAGAGTCAATTGTTTTCCCAACCAGTTGTATCTTACGATTGGGCTTAGGCAGATTTATCTGTCTATCCAAATCGTTCTAAAGAAGACAGGTTACATTAAAATTCTTCTTTCTATTTTCAAAAAAGATTTAATTTTAAAAACAATTTAAAATGTTACTTTAAAAATAATTCCTTTATATCAGTCTAACACGAATTAAAATACGAAAGGTTCTTGTCTTTTACAAATTGTTAAGACAGTGCTAGGTTAATGTACACTAGATTTGTATATTTACTGATGGGTATCTATCGAAAAATATGAATAAATTAAATTAAAAAAATACCTTGGCAATCACTTGAACTTACATGGCTGTGATAGAACATATTACAACTTTAAATGGGTTTACTCTTATAACATAGTTAAATTTTGAAAATACAAAAATAAACGAAACAAAGCGACTTACATTTTCCTGTTGTTATTAAATGTAGAAATTCAAGTTATTAAAATTTTAATACCAAAAAATTACCACCAAAACTATAACGATTGCAAGCACATGACCTCCCTCCAGCATGGCTAATAGAAGATAGATCAAATGCATTTACTCATGGTAACATAACTCCCTCCCCCCTTATACATTTAGAAAAGGACTTTCATTGGTTTACGGTTTATCATGGCGTCCCTTTTTGACCTAGCATTGTCATGAAACAATTTTATAAACAAACATTTTTTTAAATCTAGGCTGAATTTTACATTAACTAAAATCACAAATATTTGTAGAACATGCTGAATCGTAACCAAAAATTATCAGCATGTTACAAATTCATTGTTTCCCCACTGTAGAATTTGTTACATTCTATTCTGTTTAGTTTGTATATTCATAGAGCTTGGAGTTTATTTTTTTCTTATATTGTGTTGCATTATATTTCGTTTTAATTTTACATTTTTCTCAGCAAGTTTTTTTTTATTAATTTACTTTAATTATAAGTTCAGCAAGTCGTAATATTATTAAAAGTTTTGTCAAAGTAATCCACAAAATTTAAACTATCAACCATTCTGTATACTCACAAAACTTCTGTATTTTTCATATCCGTTCTCCTTTGAAACTGACGTTTCTGCTTACTTTCAGATATGTTAAAACACTGCAAATGTCTGTAGCTACTTGTAGGTTTGCCCTTCTCAGACAACCACTGTAGTAATTTATTTCTGTAAAGTAACACAAAGTTTTTCGTAGAGAAATTAAAGAGTATTGTAGTAATATAATACATGGGAAACAGTAAGAACATTGGTTGGGAAACAAATCTGCAGTATTCAATATCGTTGCTGCATAGTATCTAGCAAAATAGATCTCTAAATTCCCTTAACTTAAAGAAATATTCCCCAAATAGATAAACTAGACAAAGGAATTCCTTCAGTGTCTACATATGCTTATTAATAGCACACATTTTTCTTAAAATCTGATGAGATATTTCTAGTTATATGACCCACCAGCTGAGAACCCCTAGACTAAAGTATGTATTTAATGAAAACTCATTTTATCACATTTATTTCCATATACAATGGTTGCAAAGATTATGAATATACCTAAAAATTCCCAGTATGTTTCGTCCCCTACATACATTTCGGATAAATGTATTAAATGTTAATACACAATTTTCTTAAATACACATAAACCAACTAAATACAGGCTGTCAAAGTTCTGTAAGCGTATGCACAGTAAATAGATTTGGTATTGATACGATGGTGGGAGAAATATGGGGGATTTCACAGGTGACTCGCTTAAATGCATAACACAGCAAACAGTTCTGTTATCATTTTAGTAAGTTTGACAGTGATTAGTATATCAACTGAAAATAGTTATTTTCAATACTAAGCATGCCTCAACCGAAGACAGGTCTGTTGAACAAAGGTCCTCAGAAGTCATCCTAAATGCATTATTATGAATATTTTAAAAACTTATTGTAAGAGCTAAGGTCTGTTACCTACGATAGCTGGAGTAGAATAATGCATGCAAGCATCTAATGCGAGTCATGGCTTCCTCAGCTGGCAGTATTTACCCCACTCACTTCTCATTTCCGCACGAACTACGCTTACAAAACATTGACAGCCAGTACTATCGCTTAACTGTTTATTGTAACAGTTTCAAATTGGAACAATTATGCCCTCATTTGGTTTTGATTATTTATTTTTTTCTTCTACTCATTCTATTACTTTTTCTATTCCATACCCTGTCAAAAATAAATAAAGGCTATGATTTCCAGTTTAGTTTGCACAACTAAATAATCAAGTTACCATTATTTACTTTATTAGCCTGTAGCATTTGTTTCTATTTTTTAAGGCAATTAAAAACAGTTCTGCCTTCATTGAAACACAATCATATCCTTCCGTTATTGCTTTAAATTTGTCTATAAATTTACCAGCAGCTTTTTAAAAATAGTTTGTTTTGCCATGCCTGACTTTGAAATTTTGAAACAAATGGCTTTGAGTTTCAAACGGAAAAAAGCTCTAGTGAAATTTTACAAAAACCAGTTAAAATTTAGTCTGTGTTTGTGTTCATATTTGGGGAAATTTACAATTAAATATTATACAGTAAAGTCTCTGTAATTGAAAGTAAATGGGACTGGGACCCCCTTGGATTACCAAAAACTCGGTTACACAGTAGTACATTCCTGTGTATTAGAAAAAATACAAAATTTTTATATGAACATTTTTTGGAACCCCAACTCATTTCCTTTGCACACTGTATTGATGTAAACATTTCTTGTAAGCTCAACTCATTTCCTTTGCATACCGTATTGACTATAAACATTTCTTAGAAGCTCAACTAATTTGCTTCGCATACCGTAAATATTTCTTGGAAGCCCGATCATTTTCTTTCAAACAGATAAAATATCTTGAAAGGATTAAAGTATCATTCAAATAGAAATAGGTTCGAATTATACAGAAGCTCGAAGTATCGGGACTTAGATTTTCGAGACTCTACTGTATAAATACATTGTAAAAAACTTTCAAAGTTAATATTATAAGATATTGAATTTTTAAATGACATATTTTAAAAACTAACTTGGTTGAAATGTGTTGTATACCATTATTGTATACCATTGATTTCTTTATGAGAGAGTACGCTTGCGGGATATTCTGTAATAATGTAATTCAATCTCTAAACATAAAATATTTACTAATGATAGTACATATAAAAATACATTAGTGAATATAATATTTAAAGAAAATAAAGGATATTTAACTGAAAATATAAAGGGCCTACAAATTATAGGGTGAAATAAATATTTATTGGGTTTTATAAAACAAATGGTTCTAGAGTAATATAAAATGTCCATAAACTTACAGTATTTACTTATAAAAACTTCTGACTATTCTTCAGTTTCAAGGTTACATGTCATCACTAACTTCCATAATGTTTTTTTATTTTGAATGCAGTTCTTATGGCCCACTCTTATGAGAATAATGTTTCTTCTTGTTATCATCCCTTGCTTTACTGACTCAGTATATCACAGCATTTCAAGGTTTTTGCTAAAAACTGCTTCTCTCCCAGTGCGGTTGTCAAACTGCACTGAAACCGCTTCCTAACATATTTTTAACGGGATCATCTCTATAACGTCAGAATCTGACATCATGTCAACAAATTGGTAATCTTTGTCATTTTCAATTTCACTGACTTTTTGTTAGGTTCATCATCTGGCAGAGACTCGTTTTCATCAGAATCATGAAAAGAGCTGTCCAACAAAATTTCTGGCAGGTCATATTTCTTGAAGTTTCTCTTTCTCAACACTATCCAATATTTTACGTAGTGGCTCCTCTTCAAATGTATCCATTAAAACGACACTAGAATATAAAAACTTAGTAAAAACTATAAAACACTAATAATAATATTAACAAAAACACAAATATAACACCACTAAGTTTTTTGTAACATAACGATGAACTTTTCTCCACCTAACTAGAGAGAGTACTTAGATAAAACCATGCGCCCTGTCGAAGATGAATTAGAATCTAGACTTATAATATATTAACCATGTTATTAAACATGAGTGATATGAAAAACAATTGTTACATATAAATTACCTTCTTTCTACTGAACAAGGTGTAGACGAACGATAACGAGGGGTTGAAATTCTGGGTCTGTTACTTCGTCGAAGTTCTGATCTGGACAAATCTGCTAAGGGTGATGTTCCCTCAATTACAGGTGAAATAAATGTAACTGTTTAAAAAAAATAACTAACGAAAATAATAAAGTACAATAAATGATTGCATAAAATATATTGGCTAGCCATATAACTAGCTTATATGAAATATTTATATATTTCTATATTTTATATATATTTATATATTCAAAATATTTATAAGTAAAAAATAGATGAATACTCTGTAAAAAAGTAAATTACAATACAATATATATTATATGACTCAGGCAATGTTCAAACTAACAAAATATCAGATAATATATCCAAACCAAATATTAAAATAAAAGGTAAAAAATAGTTTGTTTCTAAAAGTTCCCATACAGATTACAAAAGAATATGACTGGTCACTATGTTATCTATTATGATTCTAATTGTATTATGCAACTTTTTATAATAGTTAGAAAATTATAGCAGTTTGAAATAAATTTGAGATTTTAAATAAAATGCATTACTACCTTATATTCGCCATTGATTCAAGGAGTCTTAGATAAATGGTTGCTTCAAAATAAGTTTTTTTAAAAATGAAATGATTGTTTTAAAAGGTAAGAAACAGAGCTTGAAATCAATTAATGAATAAGATCATTAATTTAAATAAATGAAACCACTATACTACAAATGACTTTTTCTTATATTTAAAACTTTATGTAGATTCCAATTGCATAACCATCATCCTCAGAAGTAATTTTCAATAAAAATACCTCTGAGGTATTTTTATTGTAAATTACCTCTGAGGATGATTGCTATGCAATTGAAATTTAGAGAAGGTTTTAAATAAAAGAAAAAGTCATTTGTGGTATAGAGGTTTCATTTATTTAAATTAAACATTACGCTGCAGTTGTTTTATACAGTAATAAGATCATTGATAAACTAAAACAATTCCTCTCAAACATCATTATAAAATTATTAACAAAATTACTGCTAAATAATAAACGTTTTACAAAACATGCCACCTAATATAATGAAAAATTGTGTGCTTATTGATCTATGATGAAATTTGTAAGTAGAATGAGCTGAAGTAACCTTTTTGAGTGAAAACTCGATCTTATATTGATAGATTATAATTGCTCACAGTAGTACTTACCTTTATTGTTTAATGAGCATGGCCGTTTCATTAATGTATTCCACTGTTAACTCAGATCATTTAAAATACTCCTCAACTTGACAATGGGATACATTTCCTAAAACGAGTGTCCTCATTTAATAGTAACAATAAGTACTACTATAGGCAAATTTGTCACAAATATATGTTTGTTTTATTGTAAAATTTGTAGCTCACGGTCAAAATGAAATCAAATAGTAATACGAATAACGTTGTTTTAATTTATAACACATTTTTAATGTGATCTTCAATAAAGAGCGTTGGGTATACGTCTTATGCTAAGTTAATAGTAAGTGTGAATTTTTTTGTATTCATTGGTAATGAACTATTTTATTACAAGATAATATTTTTTCTGTATGATAATCTTGTACCAGTCATTAAGCTAATTCAAGTTTGACTGCATAATCTGTTTTAGACAGATTTAATATTTTACAAATAGTAATACTGAAATTAACATTAAAAGCTTGCCTTGTTTATGTTTACAGGACAAATCTTTTGTTGATGATGATCTTCTCTTGATTAAAATCGTCTCTCTTCTTGACAAATCATCTTGACTAAAAGATTTTCTTTTATTCAAATTTGAATTTACCTCTGACTGATGCACAAAGACAGGTTTGTTTTTTGTGAATAACATAGTTTGCCTACAATCTGGTTTTAGAGGAATAGGTTTTGAAGCATTTGTGTTTGGTTTTAGGTAAGGGGCCATCCTTTGCATGGCCTGTAAAGATGATGATGGCAGCTTCCCATTACACAAAGTCATTGTTTCCCTTTTTTCATTTGAAAGAGTAAGTTTATTTTCAATGATTGAATCATCTATGATAGACTTACAATATTTCTCTTCAAATTCAGCTGATTCTTTATTATTTGTATGCGAAAACCTTGTTTTCACTATTCTTTTATAGATATCTGAACAAGACTTGCTTTTTCTATTTTCAAGTGTATTGTTGAAATGAGTTTTAGTCTGAATATTCTTAGCCTGTGACACTGTTTTACAATGTTTAGTAAAATTGGAAGGTTTATTTCTTTGGTAGAATTTTACATTGTTTTTATTATCTCTCGCTGCTGTTTCACAGTTAGCAACAGTTGTTACTTGACTGTCTATAAGAGTACTTTTGGAGCATATATTATTACAGTCAGCTGAAATTTGCATTGTTAATCTACGACCATTCAAATCATATTTATTCATAATTTTCAACATCTGATCTTTATGAGTTTCCTTATTAATTGTTTTCGATCCATTACCTTTATTTGTTTGTGAATTTTCAACACAAAGAGTTTCTCTTCTTTGAATCTCTTCTAGGAATTGTACATTTTTTTGTTCCAATAATGGGTTTGCTAATAGCTTTCTCTGTGTGCTAGTCTTTGTTTGTCTCACCTCTATTGGTGGTTTTCTTGGTAGTTTTTTCTCTGAAAAAAGAAGAAGTATTTAATTTTAAGGTCTATATTTAAGGCATGAAACAAATTGAGTATTTTTAAAAATTAATATATACAATATTCTAATACCCTGAAAATCACTCTTAACATTTGTTCAAAACCTAAAATGTCATTTAATTGGACCAAAATGTAAGAAACTATTATATACACAAAAATACACCAGTTAAATAATCCACTGATTTAAGACAATAATATTTTCTAATGTAGATACCCAATGTACTGAATGTAGCCTACAGTAAAAAATGATTATGTTTAGTAAGGGAAACATCCACTGTAGAACAGAAAATAGGCTCAACTAAAGACGAAACATAAGTTCTTTTGGATCATGATTAGAACCTTGGTCTGCTTGGGACAGGATCCCCTCCTCAGACTGTCCATGCCCATTTCATCATTTATTGTTTAGTACTGTTTGTACCTTAAACTATAAGAGGTTTGTATAATAAAATCTACTAATTTAGCGATTTGGGCGAATTCGTTCGTGGCTTTGTTTAGGTTAACTGGATTATTTCGGTGAATTCAAAATAGTACTGCACTTTTTTTAAAATTGTTTTTAATCTGTGTACAAACATAGCTATTAAAAAAATTCTTAAAAAGTTTATCAAAGTTACTCAGGGCATCAATATACTAAGGAAAGACATGACTCGAAGTGAAAACAAAAACGCTGTTGCTCAACAAAATTAAGAATTACCCTTCCAACACTAGAAAACATAAACTTGTGGAGCCATTAGATTTACCACAACAATTTGTTGCATTTTCCAGCAAGAAACTTATTATCAGGAATGATTAAAAAAAATTCAAATGTAACTTCTGCACTATTCCACCATCACCAATGTCTAATTGATTGACAAAAAACATTGTTAAGCTGTGTGGCACCAGTTTTAAAGGTTTGTTTTCATTAATGCAGTCAGAGAGTGTGATTTACATTAATGTGTAAACACAATGATTAAACAGAAGACAAGTCGGTTTTGTTTTTAATTGAGTATATTTGTTGAAAGATGCTGCATGTATGCCCATTATAGACTTTATCATAATTTGTAGCATTTAGTAAACACATCTGGTGGTAAATTTTTCTTTTATGTTGGTTGTGTTGTTTTAAAATTTACATTAGAACTCCAATATCAGACTTGCTTCTAGATTTTCAGAAAAAAGAAAAAGACGGAAACATGCCGCAATTTCCAAAATAACAATTCTGTCTAGATGTGCAATTGGCCTTTACTCCATAAAGCTAGTGTAGGTGCAGTGTAACCATTATTTGGACACTGAGTCTAAGTGCAGTTCTGCACGCTTGGCTGTCACTACTTATTTTGACTGAGTTAGTCAGTGTGTCTTTAACCTGTTACTTTGATGTACACATCCACATCAGTGTGTTTTGTCATTTATCATGGCTTCCTAAAAGAATCAGTTTTCTTATTGTGAGCTAATGAACTAATTACAGACCAATCAGATCAAGAAGTTATAGGTAAACAGTTGGCTGAGATGTACAGTGTTGGACAATCAACAATTTTAGACCCAAATGGTAATGTGATTTTAATTTGCAACTCGGCCTGGTAATGGCGAATGAGGGGGAAAAGTCTATTTCGATCATTGATGTGGCTGTCCCCTTTGAGAATCACTGCCAGGCATTGGTCGAGGCACAAAGTGCCAAGATTCAAAAGTACATACACCTGTTGGAGGAGCTCTGTATACAGGGTTATAAAATGACCCTTAATGGCATAGTGATCAGAGCTCTTGATCTGTGAGACAAATATGAGGATATCTTTGCGTTATGCCAAAATCATGAAAACGCTAAGGGTATCGAATGGCATTAAATAGTCTCAGGAACTATATGTAACACACATCACCAATCAGCAACAATGGTAGCAGGTGGGCATGTTGGAGCTAGACAAATACTATTATTGCCTTTAGGAGGGTTGTACCAGTTGCCATACACTTCAAACTGTTATATATTTTTGGTGGCTGTGCTAAATTTAGGCGGATTGTACGTGTTTGTAGCATGTGAACTTATTTATTTTTGTGTGTTAGATTAAGGACTCTAAATAATTTCCAATATTTGTATGTATTATATACTTTGTTACAAAAGAAGTGCCAAATGTTCTATTAAATCTGAAGAGTTGATATAAGTAAGTGTGTGCTGCAGAATATAATTTTTGTAAATTTGAATTTGTATCGTGATGAAAACTATTGATTTATCTTGATTGCTGCACTAGTTTATAATTAAAATATCAGTATAGTGTATTATTGGCAATAAATGGTTTTTAAAGGGAGCAAACCTAGGCTTTTAAACTTCGTGTCAGTGCTTGAAAATGAAGATAAAAGTTCTTCAAGAAAATTAATTAAGGTAGCAAAAAAAACAAAGAGTTAGAAGGTGCCATATTCAAGTTGTTTTGGCAACTATTTTCTATTGGAAACCCAATTTTGGATACAATTCTTGATGAAAAAGTTCAAAAGCTTGAAAAAGCTTAAAACAAGACAAAATCCAAAGAAATCAATATAAATTTTTTATACATTTTCTAATAACAATAATAATAATAATGTATAATGGTCTGTGGCCCGTGTATATTGGTTCTTTATGAAAGAGAGTTAAAGCGCCCCTGATATAGACATTTAACTTTGGTTCAGAGGGGTTGAGGATCAGGAACTCAATAAAATGTCATCTGAAAGAAAATGGTAATACAATGGGCCAATTTGGCAATGTATCCTAAAGAAAACATAAGGTAAAATAATAATTTTCAAACCAAATATTTAATCAAATTTTTTTGAAACAAACCTCAACATCTTTCAACAGTTTTATACTCATATTTTAGAGAAATTTAGATAATAATGAAAAAACTGTACGAACCATCCAAACCAGAAATAGAGACTATTTTTATGGTTGCCATAAAAATGATATTTTAATAAACTAAAAGTAATCAACCTTTAATTGTGGAAGCATGTTCATAACTAGATGAAAGTTACTCTCAAAGAGAAAAAAGAAAACAAAAGATTTAGATTACTTGATAGAGCTACCAAAATTAAAGATAATAGGGAAACTATGTACCTTATAAACAGCGACCAAGGAAAAAACCCAGCAACAATCCTTTTCATTGACAAATATATTGTTAAAATTTGCTGAACGGAGGTACAAGAAAACCCACTACTTTCTGACAGTTAATCAGTTGTCTGAGAGGCAAAGCTATAAAATTTTTCAACACTTTAGCCGATTAAGGCAGTTGATGGACGTCCAGAACTATGTTTGACATCAATCAACATGTCACCATTTTTAAACTGAACAAACCACTCATATATTTGTTTTTTTCCTATATTGTTATCTTTGAAAGCTGTTTTCAACATTAAAACACTCTCAGCAGCAGTTTTACTGAATAGAAAACAAAATTTCACAGATGTTTGTTGTTGACTTAAACATGCCATCATAGAAAACAAAACAGGGCAAAGAAAAATAATCACTGCAGGCGAACAGAACAAGCCAGATTGAACACAGATGGCAATGAGTTGCACTATTCACGCTGTGCAGCAGACATGCGAGGTATACAAGCTCTGTCTACAGCAATGCTATTCCGGTTACTTTTGGTAACTCTTTGTATATAATTTAAGGTCATTCCATGCCAAATCAACTAATTAATTTGACCCCTATGGTTTGGACCATTCAGATTTCTTTGATTTTTGTATACAAGTTGTACCATCTAAAACTAGCAAAAATGAAAAAAAATTTCAGATTTTGGTATATGAGTTACAAACTTTAAAAAATAAATTATTTTAGACGTGTTTTCAAATCTTTAAAATTGTGTAACTAAAAAAAATAGTGCTGAAATTTAAGCCATTTTTTTACATTCAAAATGGTTTTTTTTTAAAATTTGATATATCTCATGGAGCATTTAATACATTTTGAAATTTGTTTAAAAACGCCAAAATGTTTTTGAAAAATAAAAAATACGCCCCCGTTGATTTTTTTCTAAAATATACATTTGATTTACGCTATTACTGACTACATACATGCAAAATTTCAGAATGGGATACAAATGGGTTCTCATTTAAAAAAATATTTGCTGTCAGAGTACATGCTGCCTATGGCCCAGTATCATAGGAGCTTAGTATCTAACCTCAATATGTACTTCCCAAATTCCTGCTACTGGTTTGACTTTTGTATTGTTTTATTAAAAATTACACACTAGTTGCCTAGGCCTATGGCTGATTAAATTATCCTCCCAACTTGAAATGAGGTAGCATTGAATTAAAGTAAACCATAAATATTGTATTTACATTACAAACAGTAATTGTATTCGGACAGATTATGGGGAAATTATTAAAACCAAGGATCTACAAAGGCTAAATTGAGTTTTTTATATTGTTCTTAACATATTTCTACTAATCTTTTTATATAATCATTTTGTCGCTATATTAAGTTAAAACACACATGGTTTTTTAGAAACACTCCTAAAGCTTAAAAAGTATGAATTTATATCAAATGAGAAAAAACAATACAGTGAAATAAAGGAAGATCTAACTGAAAACTAAGTAATGCCTAATTGTGATTTTCCTGAAAATTATTCTTACATAATACAAGACAAGATTCAATCTTTTCACTGGATTACCATTCATCACTTTATTATTTACTACAAAAGGAAGGAACAATTGAAAAACCTGCAGTATGTTTTTATTTCAGACTGTTAGGAGTATAACACTGTTGGCTTCAAATCTTGAAGCAAACTCTGCCTTATGTTCTTAAAAATATCTCACCTCTTTCTCTGATGGTAGCCCATTTATAAAAACAGAATAAATTTTTATAATTTGTGTTTGCATAAACAAGACTTTAGAATAGAAGTCGAATGGCAGTTCTTTGCTACATCTCACGGCAAGAGTGTTTGTAATAGTCTTGGTGAAACTGTAAAACGATTAGCAGCTAAAGCTAGCCCCTACAAAAACCATATGATCAATCAATTTTGACACCAAGGCAACTGTATGATTTTGCTACTGCAATATAAACAGCATTGACTGTGAGTTTTGTGTGTTAAACATAAAATTATGAAAAGGTTCAAAAGTTTTTGCTCCCTTGGAGTAATGACTCCAAAGCACTTGTAAAAACACAGAAGTTTCATTTGTTTGTACCAGTGTCAGAAAGCCTGTATGGTTGTTAAACCATATTATTTAAATTAATCACTTAACATTAGTTTATGACTATTCAAATTTTAAATTTTGTAAATTTGTGAAAACTTACTGAGACGTTTTTGATCGCTATGTTGGCGATTGAAAATGTTGTCTCAATAAGTTTTCACAAAATTTAAAGGTTAGTCATAAACTAATATTAAAATGAATAATTAAGATTCATTGAACGTAATGTAATACAAAATTCAAGATATTATTTAAAGTTGCTTGTTGTAATCATCTTGAATTCACTGATTAAACGATAATTAAAAGATACTCAACTAAGTGAGTACTTAAAGGCTTACTTGCTTACGCATTTGAAACAATAATTCCATTGAAGGAAGCTTTGCTTCGTAAAAGAAATGATTGTTTCCAAAAGCATCAGCAAGACAGCCCTTACATATTCACTTCGTTAAGTATCTTCTAATTACATATTATTTAAGTCAAGATATATTACTTAAATGTGTGAAATTAGTGTATCAAATAACACCAACTGACTTAGAGAATATCACGGCTGGTTTTGTGACAATGGCATATGACAACTCTTGGTGACTTGGATACAATGACAAAAAAAATAACATGTATATAATGAACTTTTTACATCCCAAAGGTCCAGAGCGTTGTTTTTTCAATCCAGAACCAAGGGATATATTAGCAGTGGCGGGATACATTTTATTGCAAAAAGTGGATCAACCAACAGCAACAGGAAGAAGGTTAATACCTCATTTCTTGCATATGATTTCCATCTGATTTTACCTTCACAATCATTTCATATAATAAGTGTTGTGATTTTATCTCGAAACAAAGTTAATCATTTTATAACCTTTAACTAGTTATGACCCTCACATTATCATTACTTTATTATTCAACGTTATTTAACAAGTGTTTAGCACATGGTAAACTTTTATTAGTGAAACACTGAAAATAGTGAACATTTAAATTATCCTTTTTAAAGTATTTCAGTAAACAGTATCTAGTAGAAAGCCGGTGTGAACACCAGGCTTTATCGACTACACCTACAAAGAACATTTATTCCACATAATTTAAGTGTTTTAGTTAATCCTTTATTCAATTTTTTTTATCATAACTCTTTTTTAGATTATAACTTTAGGCCAACAAATGACAGATTTACTGTTTTTAATTTTATCTGTGTGGTCCTCCGGTAAATTATTATTTTCTCTCTGCATCAAACTTAAGGGGTGAACAGCACATAGGCAATGTGTACTCAGATAGCAAAATATTTTTTAAAAATAAGAACTCATTGGTATCCCATTCTAAAATTTTCTATGGATGTAGTCAGTTAAAAATAATATATATATTTTTTTAAATTGAAGGGAATGTATTTTGGGTTTTTTTAAATAAGTTTTTGTCAGTTCAAAAAATTCAAAATGTATCAAATACATTCTTGTGATATCAAATTAAAAATAGCTTCAAATTTAAAAGATTGGCAGAAATTTCAGTTCTCATTGTGCTATATTTTTTAGCTATTGAATTTTAAAGGCTTCCAAACATGCTTGAAAAATGTTAATTTTTGGAGTTTTAAAAGATCATAACTAAAAAACCAAGAGTCAGAAAAATCTAAAATTTTACAATTTAGCTAGTCTTGGCTAATACACATTGTATAGAAAAAATCAAAGAAGTCAAGGTTCAGACCATTGATTCACTTGGCATCGAATGACCCATTATATTTGCTAAGGATTATGAATAAGAAACATAGTAATTTACTAGTCTAAAGATTTTACAGTTAAAATGTAATGGATCATTTTAAGAGTTACAAACTTTGAGAGTTTGTCTGTTCTAAAAAGTTATGTGGTGTTCTGACTATTGTTACCATGCCATGGTATTTGTTACATCTTCTTGAAGACCTACAATTTATACACCAAAAAATTTTTTTTAAAAATTAATTTCATTAAGCTTCATACTATGTTTATTATAAATGAGGTTATTTTTTAAATTTCTTTGGTATCTATGCCAAGTATTATTTTCCCTATGTTCTTGGGGAATTTATATCATGTGGTAAATTTTGTATTATTATATTGTAAGGTCTACAAATTGCACAATCATCAATATTTTTGAGCTGCAGATACCTAGTTATTCTGCTAAAAAAGACCTTCACTTGTCTGAACTTTACTTAGTTGATGACAAGATGTACGGTTTGCTTTAAAAAGATAATATACTATACTAATTGTAAATTACCATTAAATATATTTGTCGTTTTAATGTCTTTCTATAGTTATTACCTTTTTTGCCTTGACAAGATGACGTTCCAGGAAAAGAAGACGATGGTTTTACTTCTAGGCTACTAATAAATACATGAGATCTCACTTCATTTTTGGTTTGTTTTTTTTGTTTGATCAAATGTTCTGCCATTTTTTCTTTTCTTATTTCAAGTCATACATAAACCAGTTCTCTAAAAAATTAATTGCAAGTTAAAATAAAGAATATCTAATCTTTTGGAAAATTATCTTTCATTGAAATTGAAATAATTTCAAGTAGGATAAAAAATTCAGTGTGGAGGCATAAATTGTGAATGGGCCGCGGAGTGATACAAATGTTTTGTGATGTTACAACCTTACTGATTAAGTTGTGCAGTTATTTTTTCTATATCCCTGAAAATTTTTTACATCACCCAGTATTTTTTTTTTGTAATATCCATTACATCTGGAATAGTGATAATCACCAATATATTAATAAACCTGTGAAAAAGAATAAATTTCTATCTACGACTAATGTTTTTCATTATAAATACAATAAACATCGAAATCTTGTTACTGTTCATGACAAGCTGGTTGTTATCACTTATTACACTTTTGATATTGCTTGCAACCAGACTTTTTGTTAACTAAAGGTTGTTAAATTGTTACACTTACACTTGGAGGCTTACAATTGTAAGTTAACATTAATTTTTAAATAAATAAAACCTCTAAACCACAAATAACATTAATTTAAACCTTATGTACACTTCAATTGCTCAGCAATCATCTTCAGAGGTATTTAAAAAATACAACTGAGTTGTATTTTTTAAATACCTCTGAAGATGATTGCTGAGCAATTGAAATGTACATAAGGTTTAAATAAATTTTATTTGTGGTTTAGAGGTTTTATTTATTTAAAAATAAACATTACGCCACAGTTGCTTCATACAGTTATAACAACATTTAATTAACAAAAAGTATGGTCGCAAGTAATATCAAAGTGTAATGAAACAATAAACATGTTATTACAATGAAATCATTAAAACATGTTGAAACACATTGTAACTTTATTGTTACTTGTTAACATTATTGTACTTTTCATGAATATGGAATATTTTACTACCAGTATTTAAAACTCAAGTCTAAGAATGAGTGAATTAATTAGATTATCTGACAATTGTTCATTTTCATTTACCATTTAGTAGGAGATAAATTTCTGTAATGAAACAGTCATTAGACAAGAAAATAAAATACCAGTTGGTCACAATAGGAAACAAAATATTAAATGTCTATCTTTATTATCGTTACCGTATCAGGATATAAAAAAAATTAATGTATTTTTGTTTTGCACAAAAGAAAATAATAACAATCTAAACATCTGTCAAATATTCAGGTACCAAAACACATGCTCAAATAAAACTGAAACTGTTAAGTTGCTCACCTAATGTACACGCCAACTGACAAAGTTCAAAATTTTAAAATAATGCTACGACAGATTACTGCTTACCCAATCACAAAGGCGGAAAGATTATTTGATTGTAGTATAAGAAAAACATGAATATACTCAAGGGTTTTTATGCTTAAAAGGTTTTTCGGCACACAAATACTAAATTTTGTTTAATATTTAAAACAATTTAAATTCAATTATTGTAATTTTCATTGGTTAAACAGGCTTTTAGTAAATGAACATATTTAAAATCATAATAACAAATAACAACAAAATTTGAATAATTTTAATTTATGACATTGCATAGTATTGGTGTATATAATTATATAGCTTATAATAATCAATGGGGAATATTTTTATGAATTATGACTTCTATAATTGCCATGTTAAAAAAATTGTGTAGAAATAGTTTGCCTATTTGTCTAGTCTTAAGAAATTTCATAATATCTCCACTTGAATTAAATTGTAATTAAATTTTTAGGAATCATATTGGATCAATAATTTTACGGAATGTCATGAATCATTCCCCACAATAATTCTAACTGCACAAAATATTCAATCTATTCATGAAAAGTAATTCTAGAATAGAAAATTTTATAATCTGTGACGGTGTTATTGTGCATTGTATGTTAGCTTTGCTGATTTTAAAGGTGAAATTATTTTATTTCACTAAAACTATCAATATAGCTACATATAATTCATCTCTAGTTTAAAAATAAACTACAGTGTTGACAAGTTATGTGAATTTTAATAATCACTTCCATTAAAATCCAGGGGCTAATAAGGAAACTTGCAATAATTTTAATATGTCTTTCAGTTTTCCAAACGTTTTAAGTAAGTAGTGATGTATTTTTATTTATAATATCATCACTTAACTCTCTTTTATTTATAACTCTCTTTTACTTATTTGTTAATTGAATCCTAAATACGTATTTTTAACAAAAGGTAAATCATTTTTAGGGTGATTCTTGGGAGTTCTCATTTGTTTATTTTAGACCAAACCATAAGAGATGGTAAAAACGCACATCGCCGACCACCTGAAAAAAATATATAAAATTGTTCAAAAACATCTCTTGAAGCTATATTGATAATTCTTATTTCTGTTATTGCTATTAAAGGTTAATTTTATACACCTATATTGAAATATACCTATAAAGTATGCAGTTTGAATAGATTTAGTTGTAATTTTATACATTTAACCAAACAAATGAAATGTAAGGCTAGAATAGAGATCACATGATGTCACCTGGGAAAAAGTATTACTCATCGGAAGTAGATGTCTAATTAGGTACATCTAAAATTACAACTAAATCTATCCTGGGTAAAAATGCAGAAGCTCGGCGCCATACGATATTTTGGGAAATGGTTTAACACTACCAAATAGGACGATATCCACAAGAATTTTTTTTAAATTGACCTCGGAAAGTTACTTCTTTTCAATTTAAAGTAGCATAAAAAATTCAGCACGGATGTAGAGTTGTGAATAGGCGCGGAGTGATACAAATGCTTCGTGATATTACAACTGTATTTCAATGTATACAATTAAAACCAAATCTAACCTGACGACACTTTTTGGTATATTTTAATATAGGTATACAGTATTGTATAAATTTAAAACCAAATCTATCCTAACTGGAGAAGTTGTTTCTCAAATATCTACACACGTAAGGTTGCGTGACGTACCGCGGACAATGCGTACGACCTTATGTGCAGCACTGTGATGTAAGTATCACTCCGCGCCTATTCACTACTTCTACATCCGTGCTGAATTTATTACCCTACTTTAAATTGAAAAGAAGTAACTTTCCTACTTCAATTAAAATAAAATTCTTGTGGATATCGTCCAATTTGGTGGTTTTGAACAATTTCCCAAAATATCGTATGGTGCCGAGCTACTGCATTTCAACCCTATCCTGACTAGACACTTTACAAGTATATTTTAATATAGGTATATTGTAATGTATAATATTACAACCAAATCTATCCTAATGGTAGACCTTATAGGTATATTTAAATATATGTGTACATAGTACAGTGTGCCGTTGATACATGGATGTAGTATCTCTTACTACTTCGCACTGAATTTGTGATAATTGTGCATTGTAGCGGCCACCTACAATATTTTGGAAAATTGTTTAAAACCACCAAATAGGACGATATCCACAAGTTTTTTTTTAATAACCGAGGAAAGTTATTTTTTTCAATTTAGAAATTCAGTGTGGAGGCACAAGTTGTGAACGGGCACGGATTGATACAAATGTTTCATGACGTCACAGTGCGGAGCATTAAATTGTGCATCGATCGCAAAGTGATCCAGTGACGTCTACATACCTTACGTGTGTAGATATTTGAGAAACGTTTTAGCCAAATTCTTATGTTTTTTGCATACGTATATTTTAATATATTTATAAAGTCTCCAGTTAGGATAGATTTGGTTTTAAATTTATACATTACAATATGCCTACATTAAAATATACCTAAAAAGTATCCAGTCAATAGAATTGGTTTTAATTTTATACATAACCTAAATTATCCTGACTGGATACGTCAAAGGTATGTGGTGCTGCAAAATACTAGTTAACATTGATATTTTCCCTTTGTTAAATTCGTAATTTTTTGGAAGTAAACATCAAGTGTGGTTATTTTTCAACTTCATAACTAATTCATAATAATTATGCCAAAAGTATAACAATGAGTGAAAATGTTTTTTCTCGAAACAAGTAAGGTATGTAGTAAGGTCACTACAGTCGTGACGTCACGAAACATTTGTATCACTCTGTGCCCATTCACAACTTATGTCTCCGCACTGAATTTTTTTACCCTACTTTAAATTAAAAAAAAGTAACTTTCCTCGGTCATATAAAAAAATTCTTGTGGATGTCATTCTATTTGGTGGTTTTGAACAATTTTCCAAAATATCTTAGGTGGACGCTACAATGCACAATTACCAAAATTTTTACCCAGCTTTAATATGATGAAAAATAACTTTCAGTGTAAAAAAAAATTCTTATGGATATGGTCTTAATTATACTTTTATCTCAGGTGGTGCCGAATGTGCATTTTAACCAAAATAAATTAGGTATGTAGCTATTGATGGAGATGACTTTGCTATTGACCGTAGAGCTATAAGTCATATGATCTTGAAAAGGGTATAAGAATACTCTTTTTATGTTATCCCAGTAAGCCTAGTAGTGTACAGTATAACGGATGTTTGTAGAATAATCAGATTTCTTTGTGATAAATAACTACAGTACTGTACAAAAAAGACAAGGGTACATTATACTACAGCCTGCACAGTAACAATACTTTCATTTTTTAAAAATACCATATATATTAGTGGGGTATCTTGTAATTTTGCCAACTGCGAATAAGCGAAACTGCAAATACCGAACCTACAGATAGCAAGAGTCAACAGTATACAAACACTACAAAAACTATCAACACATTCTATATGTCAAACACACAATCAAATACTATATTTTAACTTATAGTTAACAAATATTTTAATAGAAATGACTCATTACAGAACACTATTACACCACAGACTCACAATAATACAACATACCTGAGCAACTGTTTTGTCTGACTCACAGCATTGAACAATGCACTGATATGTGCAAAACTCTTCTTCTGAAAAATGTCAGTAAGTAGTGGTTTTTTTGCCAAGTGTTATTAATACAAATAATTAATTCTTTAATTTTAATATTGATATTCATATTAAGAAATTCTACTTTAAGTTTGTATTACAAACCTTTTAGTAGTAGATTAGTTTTAAATATATTTAATATTTAGTTTGTAAGAATTTCTGATGGGGAGGATAACCTTATTGGTTTTTGCAAAGAAAAGTGGCAAACTCTAAAAACCCAGAAGTTGATATAGCAATAATTTCCAAGGTTGATTTGTTATTACTCTGCATTCAGTGTTTTTCTCATTATACATAAGTAATCACGCCACAATTCCATTCTGAAATTTTCAGGAACCATTCATAATAATATATTTAGAAAAAAATATAAATTTCAACATTTTAAAAAACATAAAAGTTTAAAATTTTTTAAATTTTGTATAAAATTATTATTTTATAAGCTATTCAAGTTTTATATCAAATGAAAACATGTATATAACATATCTTGAAATTAAAGTATATCATAAATATCATAGCCCTTTATCATGACATTAACGCTTGTAGAAGCTTCTGATATTCTTCATAGAACAATCGCTACTTTTAGTGGTAGGCCCATACAAAAATACTAGGGTTTTTTTATTCTTACAAAAATTTATAGGGTAATTTAAATACTATACAAAAAGAATAAAGAAATAATATTTTTAATAACTTCTACATTAGATTATGACTATCCAATCTTTAATTTTTTATAATTTGTAAGTTTGGATAAACAGAAAATTAAAGTTCGGATAAATAACTAATGTAAAAGTTATTAAGTTTCATTGAAGGTAATGGACTACAAAATTCAAGAAGAAATTTTAATTTTAGAATTTGGTACTTTGTAGTTATTAGTCCCTAAATTTCTCATAAAATAGCATTGAATGTCCCTTAGGATAGGTGTAATTAGAAAAAAACAAAAACATAGATTCCTAACATAAGGTTAATATGTGACGTGTCCTTTTATTTGTGTTTATGCAATAGGATACAGCTCATCTTCAATTTAAATATTGTTTGTTGTGTCAATCTTGTGTTGTGAATGATGAAAATTTTTATTATAATTGTTTGGTGCTTTATGCATGGGCATGGATACATTTACGTTTTGTTATATGCTTTACACCTTCTTGAAGACATTATACTGTACATCCTAATATTGGTGTAAATGAAAACGAAAGCTGGAATTTTGCTTTGTTTTGTAGAGAAAGGTTTTTTATTTTTCTTCAAAATTTTAAATTTTGTAGGTGTTAACTCCAAGTTTTATCATTATTTTTTTTGTCTCCCTGATAACTCTCTGTACCACCAGGTAAAATTCTTTTTTGCATTATCTTCAGTGTGTTCAAAACAGTTTCATCTCAGTAAGCTTTTTTTAAAATTTAGTCAAATTTTATAGGCTTAGTAAGTTGTTATTACTCTAATAGTAACGAGTTTATCATAGACAATTCATGAGCCATTTAAAAAAAATGTAAAATAACTAGAATTTAATAATATACATTATCAAAAGTAACAATACCTATATTATTTTTTAGCATAAAATTATTGCTCTTCATGATGTGTGCATAAAGGTTTGGACAATTTTGAAATCACCTAACTGCCACTTAGTCATACATGTGGGGTCTTATATTTTGATGAAATAACTTTAAAGTGAGAACAAATAGATTAATTTTTTCTGTAATTTTTTACATTTTGTGCAATAGTTATCTATTTTTATGTAATATTGTTCGTTAATAGCTCCTTAATAGTGTTTGAACAGATTGCGCAACTTTAAGTTGAAAGAAAATAGAAACACTATATAAAGTTTTGTTTTGTATTTTTGTTAATTAGGTTGTTGGGTTCCTTATTTTTTTGTTTTGTTCTCACGAGGACTCCCTGCATGATCTGGTAAAGTATTTGTTGCAATAAATTTAAGTCTTCTAATTTCTCATATACCGATTAGAGACTAGGTAGCCTACAGTAGTATGCATAGGCTATGCAATATGTTGTGGTAAGTTTAGAAGTTTTAAACTTTATACATCATTAAATTAAGTACGAGCATTATTTTTGGTATGTTTTTAAGTTCAATTAAAACTTTTTGTAATCTGGAATTCTTGGCATTATACTACCTCGATGTATGGAAGACAAACAAGGGTGTGTTCAAGCACTAGACAAGACATGGTTGAAACTTTGCATGATGGCATTAACGAAGCATCGGCTTGTTGCGAGCTTAGCATTCACACACAGGAGTATTCCAAGAAATTGTTTGTGCTGTTCTTGATAAAATATCAGTATATTCAGAATTAAATTATGTACAAGAGAAAATAATTCATAATTGACTTTACAAGAGCAATAGTAGATGTTTGCTGGTAAAAAGTTAAAAATTCATTTTCGAAAAAAATCTTTTTAGGTTCAACAGTATACACTAGAAATTCTTATTTTTAGAATTCAAAATATACACAATGACAAGTTTTTTCTGCTGAAGAAAAAAATATTTACATATAACTACTTATGCTCACCAATAAAATAAGGTTTAATCTTTTATATGGGATTCTAGCAGCCAGTACCAATAAAAAATACTGATTTATACAAACATAAGGTACCAGCTCGTGTTTCAAACCTTTTCAGATTTATTGACCATTTATTGTCAATGCTAGAAGAACTAGCAAGTTTCTTCTTATTTAGAAAGAAAATACTTATTAAACGCTGCACTATTACAAATGTTGTGATAAAATTAAAAGCTTCCTAGCTTCTTGTGTTGAGTGTACATGTCCCAGTCCTACGAACATCATTCCTCATTACTGTTTTCAAAGTCACAAGTTTGGACAAAAGAGGCAAAACTGATTCATACAGGAGTTTTTGTAGCTCTTTGGCCAATCATTTTTCCAAACATTCTGTATTATGTTTAACTGATAACAGTGTTTTGTGTATGGTTTCCCCATAAAGCCAAGACATCCAGTAAAGAAACTAAAGAGCATCTGTCTTGTGTATGATTCATACTTTGAATATAAAAAAAAAATGTATAAAATGTCCTGATTGAGTTTAGTAGTCATTAAAAATGAAATATCCATGCAAATGTAACAAAGACTTGTTTGTGATTAAAATACCTGTTTAAAATAAGAATATTGTTTTGTGATCACAAACAAGGGATGTGTCAGTCTTAATAAATTAGGAATATTGCAGCACAAATACCTGTTGTGATTCATCCAAGTAAACTTAGTTGTTGCCCTCATATTACTTTACCACAAGATCTGCTTCGTGTATACCTTCTCTTTGCAATAGCCAAGTACTCACTTGCTAAATGTCTGATATCCTCTGGTGTTAAACGCTCTCATATTCTGTGGACTGATCAGCTCAGGCATGGTTCTGAGTTGTAGCATTACTTAGGAAGAGAGGTTCTTTGCCTCTCTCCACTGAGCCTGAGCTCAGTTTTGTAAGACTCCAAAGACACTTTCTAATCTTAGATTTCAATGAACCAAAGTTTACCACATTTTGGTCTTATTTTCGCCTGTTTCTTTCTTTCATAACGGATTGCAAGAGGTGTTGTATTATCCTGAGGCTTCATCCAGAGCTCTTTCAGTGCATCTTAAAATATCTCTGGTTTTACTCGTGTTTCAATACTCAATGCAACTCGGTTGGCCGTTTTCATTCCCTCCTATTGAGGGAAAGATTAATTTAAGCACAATGATGAATAGATCCATCTTATTCATCGCAGACCCACTCCCCATATGTCTGTTGTTCTAGATTGCATTTTTCCACCAAATGTCTACATCTGAGAAGCCTCCTTTACAGAGCATCTATACACTAAGTACTCCACGTAGAATATCTTGGTGCTAACAAATGATCCTCTTCAATGACTTGAATATATTGCTTTATAAAGATGAATATATGTCTCTGGATGTGTAGTGACTTCTCCCTGCACCACAACTCTTATCTTCCCTAGAGTGCCTCTTTAAGTACATCCCTAAGCAGGTCTTTAAAGAACCCCCTTACATTTATTTGACTTATTGGTATCAGAAACGCCATCTCCTGGTGGGATGCCATCCAATAAGTTCTGGGTTCTGACAGGTTGTGTCATCTGGCAAGAAGGTCCACATTAGCAGACTTCCACATATAACGGTAATATGCCTCAGGAATGGTGCCTGGTGCTCCTTAGGCTTAGTTGAAGATTTTCCTTGTTGTAAATCTATATCTTGTCAAATCCTTGTCAAATCTATATCGGCATGAATTGCAGATATCTTCAAATCGGGAATGTAAATAGCCATCCAAACTACCACCGTTAATTATGATCATCCATGCCATGGCCACCTAATGTGTTGGTAGCTAGGAAGTTAGAAATCCATTAAGGGCTCGGTTTTGTCATTTACATTACCTTGCTTGCTTGGAGGTTCCGTTAATGGGATTCTGGCTTCCCTATGCAACACACAAGGTCCTACTCTGCCCCTAGGAGAGGATTAGTCTTTCTTGACCTTTCGCTAAAAGTTGTTCTCAAACATATTAAAAAATTAGGATTCTAATTATGAAAGAGAGCCCTGAAACATAAAAAAGCTTATTTGAAACTTTTGTCTTAGAAGACTACATGGGGGATAGGAGAAAACAAAAAGAATTTAAATATGGTGAGCTGCAACAAAGTTTTTAAGTACACATATTGACAAACATTAATTTCCCTCTACTATTTTGAGTAAACAAACAAAATAATAAGAGCTGTCTAATGATCCACTATTGGCTGTCCAGTGTCCAGTGTTATTGGTACTACAAAATAATTCTTAAAAAAATGACTGAAGGGATTATTAAAAAAATTGTGACGTGTAGGAGCAATTCTAGTTATTTACATACTATTTGTGGCTCAAATATGCATCAGTATGATGTATGTTGAAAAAGTATAAAAATTATTATTAGTATTAACTATTCAAAGTATTCAAACTCTGGGGTTTATTAATCTGAATTATTAACCCACATTCAACCTTAATTATTTATAAAGATTTAAAATATTTGATATTTTGTTATAGATCCTCCTCCTCCACCTCCACCTCTTGGCACTATGGCTGTGATAGGACAAATTGGCTCTCAGCAAGGTATTTTTTGTCTGTTTGTTAAAGCCTTCGTTTGTTTTCAAATTTTAGTTTGATGTTGTTCGTTGTTTAATTTTCTTACTAAGCACAATCATGCTACTTAAGAGTACATTTACTAAAATACATTCAGTCCTATAACTACTCAATTATGTGCTTGTATTTATTTATTATCTTAAACATTCATGATTTGTTGCAGTTTTGCCTAATACCACTTTCACATTTTTAATTTGCTGATGTTAATTTTAGTTATTTATTTGTAATGCTGCTTCATCTTAGGTTGTGAGTGTTGCATCATTCCTCCTAGTTTGTTTTTGTTAGATAATACAGTCAGTGAATTCATCTTGATATGCCTTGTCGTCTATATCTGTTACTTTCAAAATTGTTGTAATTTATTTTTAAATATTTATTATAATCTTTCAATCTTTGGTGTTGCTCTTTTAAGGATTGTTCATTTTAAATTTTTTTGTTGCTGTTTGTTTTTCTAATTTATTCCTAAAATTAAGTTTATACATAGATGCATTTGCTTGCCTTTTTATGCATGTTTGTGTGTGTATGTAGTTCTCTTAACACGTTTATAATATAACAGAAACTAAAACTCCTTCTTTTCAACTTATGTATAGTTTTGTTAGCTCTGATAAGTTAGAAATTTGTGAAACATTGACAAATAATATTATTTGGAAAGGATTTACACTATTAAAAATGTCATTCTTTACTTTTGATTCTGTAAAGAAATAAGTTTGTGTTTGTGCGGTTTGTGTGTGTGTTAGTGTGCATGAGTACATGTGTGAAAAAGGTGTAACAACCTTGGGTGAAATGTCTTAAATTAGAGTCCACTGAATGACATCTGCTATCGGGAACAAAACTAAGAGCAATCCAAGTCTGGAGACATGACTATGGAGGGTTAGAATACTTTTTTGTGGCCACAACTCTCCCCTCAAAACCTATGAGCTAGTTCTTCACAGCCACAGACAGTCAGATGCCACAAGACCAGCCTTAGAGATAAGCTTCAGTACTCTTTTTGTAATAATTTATTTGTTTGTATGGTTTTGAAAAAAAATATTTTAAACATATTTTATTATTAAAATCATGCTGTTATTTCACTTGATAATGTCCTATAGTTCCAAAATCATGATAACATTTATAAAATTAGGCATTTATTTAAAAGTTCTTGAAGTGTATTTTAAACACTGCCTTTTGCTCAGAAATGTTACCTACTTTGATGGTTAAGGTTTAACCAAAACCCAATATGACAGTTTTTATAAAACAAAGAAAACATCTCTACGAGATCATTAAATAATTCAAAATCCCAACCAAACTCATTGTAAATAATTTATGATATAAAATTAAAACATCATTCAACAGTTGTTTTTTATAATTGTTAACAAAAAAGATGATTTAATACCTACGTTCAGTAATTTGATTGAATTTATGTTACTTCACCAATATCATTACTAGTTTATAAAAGTCATCTAGAATAAGTTCAGCAACACTGAATATTTTTTATAGTAATATTTTATATTCACTTCATGTTTATTTAAATCCTGTTGTAATCTCTTTTAATTTTAAGTTAATCCAAATAAAATTTTTACATATAATTGCATAATATTTTCTTCTAAATATTGTACAGTTAGACATGGTCTTAATTGAATATATAATACTATTAAATAAATTTAATTACACATTTCTCTTAATAATATAGTTAGAAAAACTATAACATTACAAAAATTAGTTTGTGATAATCAGTTTAATCCAAAATGTTAGTAAAATGTTTCAGTTTTCTTGATTTTAATTACAAAAAATATTTTTTTTACATACAAATATAATTCAATATTCAGTAATAATAATAATATAATTTCAAAAATAGGAATATAAAAGAAAAAATAAAAGTTGGAAGGTCAAGTTTTTTATTGTTACAATTGTTATGTGTAGATAAAATATTCTTATAGATTTTGTTATTTAATAAGTAATTCCTTTAAATTCAGATCATCAGGTTTTATATTGGTACTGCTGAAGACGTAAATAACATGCTAATAAATTATAGCTTTAACTTGGCAAAGTTCAATGAGTGGAAGGGGCTATTTATTGTACTGTGTGCAGTAATTGCCACCTTTTGTTACCCACCATATGACAGGCACATCATACATTCCAAAGTGACATATCTATTCTTGAATACTAAATATAGGTTAGGATAGATATCTTGTTGTTTTAACCTCTTGCTTCTAAGGTCTGATTGTTTGGATTCACTTTATTCTGACCATGAAGCGGAAGTGTTTATTACCTACTCCTGTAACTAATTGTGAGTAGATAAATTTGTTTACATAGTATTGTTTATATTGACTTGAACATAATTGTTACTTGGAAAATATACTCGGTGCTTGTGGTACGAATTGAATGATTATTTAAATTATTGTATTACTCTGAATTTTTTTTTAAATTTAAAAACAGTTCCATGAAAATATTTTAATAACAAGCAGTTAAAAAAAATTTAAATATGGAATTTATATTTATATTCAAGGTCAATATAATTTGAACATTAATATGTATTATATTAGGTAATTGATGCATCAATAAACTTTGTCTGAGATATTTAAATGTTCAAAATTCATTATTTTGTATCACTTTTAAGCTGTTTTAAGTGTAAACCGACAGATGGCTGATATAAGATTATATATATATATATATATATATATATATATATATATATATATATATATATATATATATATAATACGTTTTCTTGTTTAATAATTTAAAACAACATAGGTTATTCAAATACAAGAATATTTATTAATTTATATCCAAAGCTTTTCGTTGGTAAACAGTACCAATATCATCATGAATGAAAATTACAATAATGTAAGCTATAGGCCTAAAAGATATGTTTAATTAGAAATTTTTGCTAAATTTATACAAATTGCCAAATTTATTTTGTTGCTGTAACATTATAGATATTGAATATAGTATCAAATTTAGAATGTATTTGTATTTGTTCTTTTATTAATTTGTTATTATTATTGTGTTTATATATTTCGAATGCTTCATATATATTCATTCTTAATCCCTTATTAATTTTTAGAAAAAATTAAAAGAAAGATATAAAGAACATTTAAACGCCTATATTAATTCAGAAATATATAAATCAAATTTCGCAAATCATTGTATTAATAATAAGCACCAATTTCCAAATATAGAAAATATGAAACTTATAAAAGAAATTAATAAGGGATTAAGAATGAATATATATGAAGCATTTGAAATATATAAACACAATAATAATAACAAATTAATAAAAGAACAAATACAAATACATTCTAAATTTGATACTATATTCAATGTCTATAATGTTACAGCAACAAAATAAATTTGGCAATTTGTATAAATTTAGCAAAAATTCTATTTCTAATTAAACATATGTTTTAGGCCTATAACTTACATTATTGTAATTTTCATTCCTGATGATGTTGGTACTGTTTACCAACGAAAAGCTTTGGATATAAATTAATAAATATTCTTGTATTTGAATAACCTATGTTGTTTTATTATATATATATATATATATATATATATATATATATATATATATATATATATATATATATATTGTAAAACTTAGATGAATTATTTTTTCTTGTTGAATATGTATGGTGAAATAAAATAATTTTCATAAACAAGAATATACGATTATTACTTCATTTTATTGTTGATTGAAGCTTTTTGCTAATTTACTTTATTAGCATTTTCAAAATTTATAAATCACTGTCCAGTTATGTGACTAGAGTAAGACTCTTAGAGTCTCAATATCTAGGATGTGCTTAATATCTAGGATTTTTGAAAAAAAAAATTATTTGTTTTAAGACTAATTATGGTGCTTTTATTGTCAAGCATCAACTGAAACTGTAATTATATTCCAAGTAGCATATACACCAAGTAAGATTTTTGTTGAAGTACATTATAGTGTAAGTGATATATTTATATTTAACTTTGCAATGCTATTTTCTTGTATTGACTAATCACTTAATGTATAATGTACTTAAACAAGAATTTACATGTCCTTTTATATATAATATGCACGAAAGAAATGAAGTATATAATATAAAATGTCAAACTTGTAATAAATTATATGTAGGACAAACAAAAAAGAAATTAAAAGAAAGATACAAAGAACATTTAAATGATTATATCAAACCAAACATATACAAATCAAATTTAGCTACGCATTGTATTAATAATAGACACGAGTTTCCGGAAATAGAAAATATGAAATTAATAAAAGAATTAAATAAAGGATTAAAAATGAATATATTTGAAACATTGGAAATTTATTAGCATAAAGTTAAAGACAAATTAATTGATGAACAAATTCAAGTGAGATCAAGGCATCAAACTATTTATAAGGTCATTGATGTTATAGAAAAAATTACATAAAGTGCAATACTTATAAACATATGGTCGTTTGTAGCACATATGATTTAATTTTGTAAAAATATTTTACTAGATAATTATTTTCCTGAAGATGCTGGTACTATTTTATCGGCGAAACTTTGAATAAATATATCATTAAAAGTATTCTTGTTTTTGAAATATTTTTAATTTATTATATATATATGTGTGTGTGTGTGTGTCACTTTCACTATATGTACTTAACAAGAATCTTACTCGGTATATTTTGAATTTCATTAGATTAGTTAGGTATTTAATAATAATTTGTGGTTAAAATGCAGTATAAATTGAGATTCTCTTTAAAAATTTGGACCTTCAAGCACAAAGTTGTAGGACCCAAAGGCAGGAGTATAATGATGTGGTATGATTTCATACCCTGCCAATTTTAAAATATCTTTATAATTTTACTTCATCCATAATTACCTTATTTTTTTAAGCAGTCATAGTATATCAAGTTAATGTGAACATTATTGTCTTGTTAAATATTACTGTATTATTTCATACTTATTACTACCTATTATAAGTTTTAATTTTCTTATGATTTTAACACTTATACGGAAACACAGTATCACAGGCAGTAAAGGAAATTTATTTACATAATTGTGGCTACCCTGGGTGAGTGGCAATGCTGATCTTTATAATAGCTACCTCCCTCCCCCTCCCCTATCACATGGTCAATGGTTGTTTAGTTTGGTTTGATCCTCTGACCTTGACCTGTCGTCTGTCAAAATCCTACCGGCCTGTGAGTGTTGCTACATTTCGCGTAGTAGTCTGAGGTACCTGGTGTTTCGGTTACGGCATATAGGGGTATATGAGACCGGTGTTTTGGCCGATGTATTCTTTATTATATTTCTTTTTATTATTTAATGTTGTTAATTAAAATGGTAAAATGGCTCACCAAAGGATCCACACTACAGCAACACAATTCATAGACTGTTAAACGAAGACAAAAGTAATGTTATTAACAATCCAAGTAGTAGTGAAGTAGACGCTGATCCCGATTACGTGTTGTCTGGACAGGAATGTAGTGAGTGATCCGGGTAACTTGGATGATGATGATGATGATGATGATGATGATGAAGACTTTCTTTTACGGGAAGTCAATGAAAATGTTTTACTAGATACTGGACGTGACGACTTGCCTGAGTATTTCATAGAAAGAAGGGAAAAAAACGGAACATGGTCCTCCCAATGCTTGGAAAAGCAAGCTTACTATAAATTTATTTAGAACCTCAGCACGCAATATTATTCATACTGGCTTACCAGGAATAAGAGGCAGTTTTAGGTGACAACCCTTTAAAAGCAGATGTATGGAAGCTTTTGTTTGAAGACGAAATTATGTCAATAATAGTAGAGAATACTAATGTAAAGCTTTAAAAAGTACGGCCACAACTCAGTGATGAAACAAACAAAAGTAATTACAGGGATATTTGCATTGAAGAGGTAAACGCTCTCATAGGTCTGTTTGTTTTATCATCGGTGTTATGATCTAATGATGAAAATATTCAGTCACTGTTTACCAAAGACTCTTGCAGCCGCCCAATATTTCCTGCCGCAATGTCTGAAAAGCATTATGAAATCCTCACATCTTGGCTGATGATTGCAACACAAGAGAGGAAAGAAGAAAAGATGACAAGACTGCACCGATTGCACAAGTTTTTTATAAATGTTTTTTTCACCATTATATAAGTTTATATTAGTTATACATGTATTTTATTTTGTGAAAAGTCAATGCCATTTACTTAATAAAACATTCCTAAATATATTTGTCTGTTATTGCACCTTAAATTCTCAATGTAAACGCACTGGGTAAAATAGCGGTCTCTGAGACCTGGTGTTTTCGTTAGTGTTATAAAAATGATGTTTCGGTATAAGTGTTAAACGTTATCAGTTTTCCACCTCACTTTTTTAAATCTATGAAGACAATTATATTTTATTCTTAAACATGATGTTATAATGATGTTATTATGAATCTTTGTGATTGAACTTTATTTACAATAAAGATTTAAATTTGTGCCCTTGATATCTTAAATCATGTGAATTAATGTCCTATATTTTGATAGTTAAACAACTTTGTACCTTCAGATTTTCTTGTTTAACATGATCCTTCCTATGTTCCTTTTTGATTTTAAAAGTTTAAACTTTACCAACAAAGTAATATTAAATTTAAAAATATTAAATTTGGTAATAATTTAAATTTTAAAAAACGTATCTTTATTTTAATTAGAACTTGATTTTTTTAGGGCAAGGTCAAATTATACCGCCAATAATGACTGGTCAGATGATGGGTCATATGATAGGACCCCAAGGATTTCCACAAGGATTTCCCATGGGACCCATAATTAATCCTCCACCAGATCAACCTTCTCATCCTAACAACCCAGGAATGAACGATGCTCCTCTGGAGTTCAACACCAATAAAAATAAACCTCCATTGCCCCTAACAGGTATTTTCCTTTTATTATTCAAATTAAGTTAGACTAATTTGTTTTTAAGCATTGTATGTAATTTAATTTAATTTATTTTTGTCAATAAATATATTATTGGAGTTGAGCTCTTTAAAAGAAGAGTTGTGGGTAGTTAAACCCAGTTGATTATTTTAATTAACTAAGGTTTTGATATGTTTTTATCATAGTATAGACCGGTGATGGGATCATTTTATGCCACAGTGCATTCAGTGAATTATAGAAAAACCAAGTATTGTTAATTTTACCAAGGCTAGTAGAACTGATGATCCTGTTATTAGATAAGCATTTCAAATTCTTGTGATGTTACGTACATAAAAGATGGAATGTATAATAGAAACAGGGCAAAATAGGCAAAAAAACAAATGGTTGATATAGTTACGTACCCATAGAGCAAGACAAATACAGAGAAAATGCTAGCAGTATCTGTCCTAATCTCCATAAAACGTTCTTTGACAAACTGTTGAAGAAAATATTCAATTGGTGTCTTGTTGGTATCTGGAAATTCTCATTGGTGTCACCTTTCTTCTCAGTGAACACTGTGTTTTAAAATAAATAAATAAATAACTGCACACTAACTTACAAAACAATATACTTTGCTCATGTCATCATCATCAGAGACACAAATTTACAACTGCAACTAAACTCGGTTAAGTTGACAATGACAAAGTGTATTGTGAGTTTGTGTGCAGTTGTTTATTTATTTATAACCTTAACTCACAAGTCAGGTCAATTATTACTTGTATTGCGTTTTCAGACAAGGGCACTTATCATTTGATAAGTTTTTTTTATAGTAATTTTTACAAAACACCTTTTGTTGAAGAAAACGCTCAGCAGTTTTATTAGATTTTTAAAATGTATAAGGCATGACTTGGAGAAAGAAATTTTAAATTTTTAAAATGAATATCATAGCATTTACAAGATAATATTATTGTTTTAATATAAAATTTCCTTTAGTTATTTTTGATTATATCTTAGAGCTACAATGTCTGATTGCTTTGAGTTGAAGAATAGTGTTTCATCAGATAGGTTAATAAGTTAATCACCTCTTGGTGTCCACATCATTTTACTGCTGGGTTTACTGGAAAATTACACTTACTTATGAAAGCTAATTTATTTGACCTGTAGTATCCAAAGGGTTCTGAAATTGTTTAAAAAAATACTTTTACCAATTTTAGTAATTTGCAATAATTTTTTAGAAATAGTAGTTTTATAACAATTTAAAATCCTATAAAAATGTTTAATATTTAAAATGTTTCACTTTATTGAGAAGAATGTATATTCCTGTGAACGTCACACTAACCTGGACAGAATAAGAACTGTCATATTATAACTTGCCCAGGTAAAGTTTGCACACACCACAGAGCAAAGGGGCTGTTTCTTATTTGTACTGGGTCTGTAATGAAATGCGTTATGAATGTAAATGTTTACAATTCCTTGCAGGAGAAGATTTAGAAAGAGAACAAAGAAGGATTTTAAATGAAAGAGATCGTGAGCGTATGAGTAGAAATGGAGGGAGAGATGAAAATGAAAGAGATAGTCGTCATGATAGGGACCGTGATAGAAGGAGAGATAGAAGCGAGAGAAGAGATCGTGATAAAGAAAGAGAAAGAAGGTAAGTTTTGTAAATGGTTTGTATTTAGTTATTTAATAATTTTCATTATGTTGAATTTTACCTTATTTGCACCAAAACCTGATTTACTGCTTTTTGAAAATAATGGTAAAAATTGTACGTTAAACAATCTTAAAGTTGTAAATTCCTAAATGTTAAAGTGGCAAAATGTTGGCATCTTATTATATCTTCTAAACTATGTTTGGATGAAATTTGGACAAAGAACTCCGCAGGTCACTTTCCACATCTAGTCTGGCTTGATATATTGATTTTATATTAGTCAGGGCTGAAAATCCTGTCTCGCATAGATGAGTTGATGAAAATTGTACAAGCGACTTGGCTGCCTCCATTGCTACTTCTGGATAAACAGGAAGATATAGTAGCCAAAAGTCTTCGAGATCCAAGTTCGGGAAATCCAATTTAGATTTGGAATCGCAAGTCAATTGTTTGTTCTTGAATGTGATCAGGAAGTATATCAATGTTGATTTGAAAGGGGTCTCTTGTTAACTTGAATTCCCAGTTTTCCGAGCTCATATCTGGGAAATAGGCTCCGACTTTGTTCTTCAGAAACAACAAATGCTCAGATATTAGGTCCTTCATTTCATTTACTATGTCATTGAGTATCATCAAAGAGGTTGTTTAATTTTGGAAATGAAAAATTGTTCGGCTCTGAAATGTGCAGGCGGAGTTGCATAAGAGCCATTTTCGCAGGAAAACTCCTAATTGAATTATAGTTCTTTAAAGTACTTTTCTGACCTTGTAGCTTTAAGTTTAGAAGATTTATTGTTTTGAAAAAGTCTGACAAATATGTCAGGTAAAAGATAAATTTTTCATCTAAAAGAGAAGTTTCTCTTGATCACTGTTCAGTTCTTGACACAACACTCGAAAAAGTCTGGTGTTCAAAGCACTGGATTTGACATGATTCACTACTTCATCTGCTAAGTTCAAAGCAGTGTTAAGTGATTCAGGGACAGTCTGGCAAGCCAAAGCTTGTCTGGATGATACAATGGGATAAAGTTATTTTAGGGTTCTTTTTCTTAGCCAATTCAATAAATCCTGATCGGCAACCTGTCAACGCTTGAGCTCCATCAGTACATATTCCAATAACTCTCTCCCAGGAAAGTTCATTAGCTTTTCAAAATGTTTGAAGAGCAGAAAATATATCAACTGCTTTAGTTGTTGTTTCAAGATTTTTTGAAAACAGATTTCTTTTCATCTATATATCTACAGTAAAACAACAACTGCGCTTGTTTTGAAATGTCTGTTGTTTCATCACACTGCAATGCAAAGAATGGGGAGTTCTTTAGCTTTTGTACCAGTAGATTTTTCAAATCAATAGCCACGCCATCAATTCTACGTTTGACTGTATCATAAAGTTAGATAAAGAAATTTTGGCAACTTTATTATAACTGTCTTCACCGAGCACAGTACTACAAGCAATAAGCAAACAAGCTTTTATGAGTGACTCACCGATTGTGTGGAATTTCTTGTCTTCAGATATCAACAAGGCAATTTTATAAGGAGCCTCAACAGTCTTTTCAATTTTAATTCGAAAACTTCCACTGGAATCAAGTTTCATTCTCTTGAGGGAACTTTCCCTAGAAACGAAAAGTTCAATAGGTTTGTCCTTCAAGGCAGCATGATTTGTAGTCAAATGGCGTTCCAAACGTCCAGGTCGCATTACATCATTACTCATAACTACATGACAATATAGAATAATATTTAAGTCTGCAGAGTCTTTTCTTTGGCACTGATTTATTTATTTTAATAGCAACTAACCACTAAAACACACAATATTTGTCATTGTTGTGGCGATGACAATCAACAACACAATCGCTATAATAATTACAATAAAGCTACATTTACAGGCGAAGGCAAATGCACAACTCGATTCTATGTGACAAACAGTGCTTGTAGTGAAGAGGAGTGACACTGTAGCCACCCTATTAACACGTTCACTGCCACAATGTATTAGAAAAAACTTTCCCCCCAGGCCATGGCAGTTGAATATCAATTATGATTATTTGAGCATAGTTGAGGGTATTTTCAAACATAAAATACAATATAAATTTAAAATAATGGAGCAAATGGTGAGTGTACCGGCGCTACTCATGGCCCATGAACAAAGCTTTGATGATTCCGGTGCCATGAGTATCACCGGCAACTCTCATTTTAAAACATATTTTACCATTCATTTTCACTATATCAGCGGAGATTTTATCTCTGAAAAGGAATTGGAATATTGTAAATAAAGAAAAGAAAAACATTGTCAATGAGAAAATCAACTTACCTTTATTTAAACATTCAAACAAAATTATTTTTGAAACAATTTTTGCCTATATTATTTTAGTGATTTTTTGTGAAACATGGCAAGCACATGAATTTGTCACATTCATCACATTTTGTTGTGACAAATTTTACTGTTTTTTGAGCTATTGCTCTTCCTTCCCTTTTCACGGTCTCTGCATAACAAAAAACACAACGACGCCTGATCTTCCAGTTCCTTTGATTTCTCTCAGTTGTGGATTCCAAGCTGTGTCTCTTGATCAAATCTTCATCTGGTGTGTCTGGTATCATTGGATTACCATGCTTGTCAGTGCCGGGCATCTGCATCACAAGTTGTTCTCGGAATTCTGTTATTGAAATTTTCTTTTCAACAAAATGGTTGAAGATTAGCCAGGAATTAACAACTGATGTATTCAGAAGTAGCTCAAACGCAACCTTATGGTACCATCTAATGGTGTGTCGCAAAGGTGTGAAATAGCTAGCCATTTGGTCAGAGACATCAATACCTTGTTTCCCCTTATTGTAGTAAAATATTGCAGCTGGTTTATGAATGATCTCTCCCTTCCTATTTCTCTTGCCAGTAGTGATATTTTCCAATGTATGTTTTGTACTGAGGAAGCAGACATCTCTTTCATCCCTCCATTTTCCTACAATGATGCCCTCATTGTTTTGCTTTCCAATCACTTAACCCTTACTTATTTTTCTTTCCATTACATCACGTGGTAGATTTCTTCTGTTTCGCCTAATTGTCCCAAGTAGGTGGGTGTTCCTCGCTAATAGAGATCTAGCAAGGGATACAGATGTGTAGAAATTGTCAGTCACTACAACTCTTCCACTATCTAAAAATTTGTCAGCAAGTTGAAGAACTACCTTTTCAGCCAGACCTTGTGAACCCCTATCCTCTTTTCCTGAATAAACTGACACTTGAAGAGTGTAGCCGATTGTATTACAAAGCTTGAACATTTTCACTCCATATTTATGACTTTTATTTGGAATGTATTGCCTGAATGAAAGTCTACCTCGAAACGGAATCATTGATTCATCCACAGCAATGAACTCACCAGGCACATATTCTTCAACAAATCTATCTTGAATTCTATTCATTAGATTTTTTATTTTATATAACTTGTCATCCTGGTTAGCGATTGCATTGTCAGCAAAATGAACAAATCTGAGAAGTATCTGAAATCTGTTCCCACTCATAATTTTTGGAACTAAACAATTACTATTAAGTAATGATTGATTCCAGTAATCAGAAATTTTGGGATACTTGACTATCCCCATGTATAGAATGATTCCAAAGAACTTCCACATTTCTTCAAATGATGTATCAACCCACTTACTACATCGAGCAGACCGTCTTTGTCTGTTATGTTCTAGAAAATTCTTTGCATTCCGATTAGTTTCAATAACAATCAGTTCTAAAATTTCTTTATTGAAGAAACGCCTATATACATCACTGCTCTTCAAATCTTCTTTATTTTGTGGATAAGTGTCATGATAAAAATATATTTCTTGTCCTGTGAACTGGATATGAAATGGGATTTTTGTGACATCTACTTCTTGCCAATCAATATTAGTCACTTCCGAAGCTGGAGGTAGATTATCGGTCTGGTCCAATAGATTAACATCTTCATCGTCTGATAATTCTGCAATCTCGTCAGGTTCGAAATCTGAATCATAAGATGAAGGACTAGAAATAGAATCGTCCTCATCATTGAGAAAAATACGTAAAACTTCTTCATCAGACAATTTCTTCTGTTTTGAAATACTTGAGTATAAACCACTGGGGCCTGGATTATCCATTGTGACAAATTATTTGATTATCTAATGATTGATTAATTAATTAATGATCAATTATTCAAATATAAATTAGAAAAAAAGAGTTCATTCAAAATACTACGTACCTTATTTTAGGTTAGCCGTTATGGCAATTATAAACATACTTACTAATAAATTTTCAAGTCTTATTGTATTACCAATTTTCACAGATCTCAATCACAACAAAAAAAATAATCTATAAAATATTATATGAAGTAATTATGACTGATCAATTACAAACAAAACAGTCTTTCACGATTCAAACAGAGGGTTTCAGCTGTGTAAACTGCAGTAAAACACGAATGCTGCGTGGACGGCAATGTTTACATTTGAAGTACTGTAAAGCCACGATAGATGGCGCTGATAGCATTGGAAATATAAAAGGAATTCTCTACAGGCCACGATCTACGTCATCATATAAGTTTCAATACAAATTGAGTAAACAGCCTGGCTACACACGGCCTGGGAGAAATGTCTGCATGAGTAGCCACCGTGTTTACTCACGGCCTGTAGAGAACGGGAGGCTGAGTAGTGCCGGCGCATCTCATGGCAATGAACGTGTTAATAAACAAAAGCCCTGCTATGCTGATTCACAGCTAGTTTCTCACACCTGGACGGACGCTCACTTACATTTTATTAAGTAAATAAATAGAGCTTTATAGCTCTATTAACCTATAAAGACATTTCAATGATTGTGTGTTTGTGTCCAGCATCAAAATCATTTTTAAAAAAAGTTTCTTAACGCCTCCCCTGGAATTCTTCTAAGGCCCTCAGGTTGAGAACCCCTGGCTTAGAACAAAATGCTTTACTTTGTTTACTGTGCGTGTACAAGTACAATACACATTCTACGATGAACTCATTTCCTCCCTCCTTTTCATCCTCCACTTTTAATGTACCCTCTAAACATAAACACGAATGTAATACAAAACATTGAGTCAGTAGAACTGACTGAGAAAATGGTCTCAGTGTGAAGTGGTATTGGGGTGCATTGACAACAAAGTCAAGGGAATCATATTTGATGACTTTCCCAACTACTTAATTGTCGATGATAATATCTTATGAGGTATGAAAAGTTCAGGAAATTGTGAAAGACATTGCTTTAATAGCCTCCATTACAAATGAGGAGGATGATAATTAAAAAGATGAGCCTCTGCCGCCAGTAACGCTTGCTGCAGCATTTAGTGCACTGGCTGAAGTGAGGCGTTACATTATCGTCGTGCTTGGAATTTCTGACGCAGCTATCGTTAAAGATTAAGCAATTGGAAACATTGATTTTAAATTCTTCTTTAAAAATTCAAACAATAAGATAAAAAATTATTTTAATAAAACATAAATACTAGAAAATTATCCACCGGTAGTAATATAAATAATGTATAGAATGTAGGTTATGACTTGGTTACATTGGACTTTCATTATTTAATGTGTTTTTTGTTTGTTTAAAGTTCTGAATGAATTATTTGGTGAGTAAATGGGGATATACAGTATTTTCTATTCCCGTACAAGACATTTGTCCTATAAAAACGTTATTTTTCGAGGGTCCCTCGAAAATTGAATTAAGCGAGTTTTACTGTATATATAAATACCAGTGTCCTTTTCAGTTATAAACTGATAATGCTTAATATTTTTATGCAACTATATCACTTGCATTTAGGCTGAATAAAAATATCATTGAATATTTATTGAATATAATTGAAGCAAAAAATTGTTCCATTAAAGCCTGAAATATGTGGGTTGTCTGAAAATTAAGTTATACTATCTTTTTTTAATACAATTTTTTTATTTAAACATTTTTGAGAATTACATTCAAAAACCTATTTTTCTAACATAATAACCTTCTATTTTAATATATATTTGGTACCGTGGTGAAGGTTTTTTCAATCCGTCATCATACCATTCTGCCACCATACCGATTAGCCATCTTTCAAAGTCTTCCTTCAAGTTATCCTCGTTTGCAAAGCATCTTCCCCCAAAATGTTGCTTCAGCTGCGGAAATAAATAGAGGTACTTTGTGAACGGTCAGAAGAGTGAAGGGGATGTCCAAAAACATCTCATTGAAACTCCTGAAGTAGGTCTCGAGTCTGACAAGCAGTGATGGAAAAAACTTTTCATCAGTTTGGATAGACACAAATCGTCAGAAGGGGGAAATGAACAGCTTATTTCTTCATTCGGAGATAGCTGAGAAAGGATTTCATTAAGCTTCAGGTGCCGATTGGTATCAATGGCCCTTCAGACATCTTGGACAACAGTCAGAACTGGGAGTGGAGGACAGGCCACTTCGTTGTTCGTTGTGTAATGTTATTCTACTTTCAGCAAAAAGTTTCAGTGTAACTTATGAGTTTTTACTAGCTTCTTTAAAGCATCTCTAATCACAGTCTTTGTTTTATTCTTTAGTAACAAAAACTCAATTACGTTTTTTACTCTCTTTGTATTTATTTCTTTGATTGACACTTTATGTAATTTATGGGCATTTTCTAAAAGAGATATATGTTTTATCAAGTTGACTAATACCTTGTAAATTAATAAAGGCTTTGTTACAAGAAGTGCATAAAATATTCAGTTTATAATTTATGTATACAAATTATGTAACTACAAACAATTAAATAGAATAAATTATTTACAGAGAAGATCGAGATAATGATTTGAAGGAAAACAATGCCAGTAACTCATCAGGGAGTGTTAAATCACCAACTGGCAACCCTCCAATCATATATCCACCTTCAGGTTCAGGACCAATAGAAGTCGGACCTCAGACACCATCTTCATTACCTAATATGTGGGGTGGAATGATGAATCCTATGGGGTATCCAATGATGGGAATGAACCCATTGATGACACCTGGAATGGTTGACCCTAATATGATGATGGGACAGGTAAAGCTAAGGGGAGGAATCGGGATTACGTATTTTAAGTACTAATAAATTATAACTATTGTTACAGTCAATACATCAGATTCTGAAACTATACTTGAAGACAAATAAAAAAATGAATTTTGCATAAAATTATAACTCAGCAAAGTATTACTACAGTAAAAGCTCTAATATTTGGCATCCTCGTGGTCATTATCAAAATTCTTTGGATAATAGAACCTAACCTATATAGCCTATGTACAGTAATTATTGTGGATAATGCTGTGCTACCTATCAAGGAAAATTGATTGTACTGTTGGAGTCTTACCTTCCATATTTGTTTGTATCTAATTACTGTAATTCTCTACGTATTAATAAAAGCACATGTTTGAGCACTCAAAATTTATAAGGCAAAAATTAAAGAAAGAACAAAAAATTATTTCTAAATAACGGTTTTTGTTCATATAACGTTAAAATAAAACATGCACCAGTATACTAAACTATACAAAGACGAATGATTTTATAATGTTTTATAATCATCATGGATGATTGACTATTTTCGATGAGTCACATCTTGTAACAATAAAGAAGGGTACTGTACTGATTTGTTTTTGTTTTGTAAATGTGCCAGATAATAGAACGTTCTAGATGATAGAATGCCATATAGACAAGTTTTTACTGTATAATGTAATGGGAGACTTTATACCACAGACATGCGTTTAGGAAAGACCAATCAGTTCACTTGGTCGATGGTATTCAAGGAAGGTAGTACGACTTACTATTACCATATATTTGACCTCTGATGCTCATTTTCAAAAGCAGGAGACCAAGGAGCTAATATAATACCCACACATTCTTTAGTCCCACTAGAGGTCTGATCCAGGAACTTACTTAACTATTTCCATAATTTAATCAATATAAATCTATCCAAATATTGTTGTTTACCAATGAGAGACAATCAGACGATAAGAGAATCAACGTTTGAATTGTATGACTATTCAATAAAGCTTTGAAAAAGCCTTTAACTTTTGTTTTCTGATATAAATTCTGTGCATTATAGATGTTTTTTTTCGTCAATAACTCATTGTCACTTTACACTTCAATATTGGTTGGATTTCAAAGCTTTTTACCTGTATCGTGTCATTAGGCAGTCTTTTCAGGTCTTCTCTCAGGCATCCCCATTAAAAGAGATATTAATATCCATTTGATACCTCTTTTTAGGTGATTAAAATTATAAGAGAAGAGAAAACTTACAATACATAAACATTCTCTGGTAACCAAAATGCAAAATGTTTTAAATATTTGTTCAAGTAAATTTTCCTATGCTTTTGATGGTGTAAAAATTCTTATAGATCATAGTCTAGTTTCGCCTGTTGTTTGCCAGTTTTCAGAATGATTAACTGTTAGTATTCAAACTGGTATCACATTTGGTTGTACTTAAGCTTCCCATATTTATGATTAATATCAGAAGACCCAAAAAATATATGTACTCATAATGCCAAAAAGTATTTCAGTTATCATCTGGAACTGTGTTTATAGACATTTTTGTTATGATAAAAATGACTAATGTGTAGAATATTTTTGGAATCAATTTCTAATAGTAGCCAATGCATAATTTTCACCAATATTAGTCACGTTCATTTAATAAATATATCACTTTGTTGTAATTTCCATCCACATATAGTAGTCTTCTTTAATACAAATTTCCAGGAGTGTTTGAAAAACCTAGCTTTAACTTTTAAACATTTTGTTATTAGTAAATTATGCTGGATAATTGACAGTCATGTGTTATGTTACTTATATTTGGCTAACTAGAAGAACAAGTAGGATTTAGAACTGGACGATCCACTATAGGCAACATTTTCACCTTAAAGATCATAGAGAAATAAGGAAACCCTATAGCCCTACTAACTCTGGAAAAAGCCTGATAATCTACTGATTTTACAGTTATGGAAGGCAATGCAGAACCTGAGTTTAAACTCAATGTTCATTAAGGCCACACAAAGATATTGTCAGGAAAACCATGCCAAAATCAAAGTGGGTAACGAAGTGACTACATCATTCAAAACAACAAAGGGTCTAAGACAAGGCTGCTATTTATCACCCACCTCATTTAACATCTATCTGGATAGATCCCTAGAAAAATGGAGTAAAGAATGTCGAAATATGGGGATAAGGATGGGAGAAGTTACCTATTTACACTATTCTTCGCAGATGATCAGATTGTGATGCCGGAAGACAAACACAATTATAGTTATATGATGAAAAAACTGCAAGAGGAATATGAGGCAGCAGGTTTAACAATGAATATTCCAAAATGTGAATATCTAATAGTAGGCAAAGAGAAGATTTTAGACATTGACCTATAAAACAGCGAAATCAAGGAGGTACAAACGAGCAAATATCTAAGGATGATCTTTGATACGAAAGGTGTTAGTGAGGATGAATTCAAGAAAAGAATTAATAAAGGCAGTGACTCCTCGAACGCTTAAACTTTTGAACCCAAAAGACAATCAAGAAAAAAACAAAGAATCACATTTATAGAAGTATTGTTCAGTGCATTACCACTCTAAGGTTCAGAGGTATGGGATGTTACCAAAGCTAATAGTAACAACTTAATGACAAAGGAAGTGGACTATTTATGACAAAGCTGCTGTAAATCGACATTTGAAATGAATGAACAAATACTTAAAGAAATGAAAATGGATAAAAATATAAAGGAGGAGATAGCAAGAAGACAATTAATATGGTTTGGACAGGGTTGTTCTATAGTTTGTATACGTACCCACATTTGTATATATATTCTATAGTTCTATTCACAGATAGTGGTTTATTTTGAGATTTTTCAATATATTGAAATATCTTTCTGTTTGGTTTTTTGTTATTTAAATCAACTGAGTTTTTTTTCTAGTATGGGATAATGCCACCCGGCATGATGGCGCCAGATGGTTCAATGGTGGGGCCTAACGGTTCACTTATACCAGATCCTTCTTTAATTCCTAAAGAGATTATTCATTTTAAAACCTTTACACTTTTTCCCCCAAGTCCCAACGCTCCTCCCCCTACTACAAGGGAAAGACCTCCAGGATGTAAAACTATTTTTGTTGGGGGTCTTCCAGAAAATGCTACAGGTAATTGTAGAAATTGTAACATTAAGATATTTGGATAGATTACTATATTAATTATAGACTTTTTTTAACATATAATTTTTTTGTAAGAAAAAGTCTTAACAAATTTTTCTGAACATGTGAAATAATATAATAATTAGCATTATAGTCAAGGGTTTATTTATAAATTAAATATATTATAAACTTGCAGTTATTGGGTTGTATATGTTGAAGTTTCTGTACTAATATTTCACAGCTGATGCGATTTAAACCTTATGTTATGTTATTAAACAATGCTCTGACTATGATCTAAATGCACCTGCTTAATAATAACAGTAAGAAGTAGTTTTCTGTCAAGTGAATTAATAAATATTAATAAGTATTTCATGAGTCAAAGGCAATTTGGCCCTTATTTTCAGTATATTTAATATTAAAGAAAATGATAAATATAGTTTGTCACAAAGATGTCAAATATCTAATACTATACTGCAGTACAAATAAATTTTAAATTTGGATAATTATTTTAAATGCTCATTTTAGTGGTGTTTTATTAGTTACATGTGTATTTATTAAATAATCCAAAAACATACAGTAGAGTCTCGAAAATCCGAATCCCAGTATTTTGAGCTTCCGTATAATTCAAGCCTATTTTTATTTGATCTTATTTGTAAAAAAATGATGTCGGGCTTCCAAAAAATATTAACAATACGGTATGCAAAGGAAATTAGTTGGGTTTCCAAGAAATGTTTATAACCATACGATATGCAATGGAAATGAGTCGGATTTCCAAGAAATGTTTATAACCATACGGTATGCAAAGGAAATTAATCGGGCTTCCAAGAAATGTTTATATCAATACGGTATGCAAAGGAAATGAGTTGGGCTTTCAAGAAATGTTCATATAATATTCTCCTATTTTTTCTAATGCCCAAGAACGTACTTCTGCATAATCTGAGTTTTCAGTAATCCGAGGGTGTCTTGGTCCCATCTACCTCGAATTATTGAGACTTTACTGTACATTTGTTTCTCCAAACTGTTAGTATAGTAAGACATTGCGCAAAGAATGTCTGATTCTGACAGATGTATCACAAGCAAGCAGAATTTGGGAAGTAACACAATGGGATGAATGCAACAAAATTCAAATTTAGGTGTCCAAATTTTATCTATTGGTAAATTTTGTCAGTTAAACTTAGCAGTTTGTATTGGATCAAGACCGCAGTAAAAATGGTTTGAACACATGTTTCTAAGCATACACCAGATTTGTTAGATTAGAACCTTTAAATAAAATGTTTGCATACAATAATAATACACTGTGTACCACTGAGTTATTGGAAATATAACATGACCATAATTTTAGTGAATATAAATGATAAATAATTATTTGAAGAATATATCTGAGGTTATAAAGTGCACTATTACTTTGTGTAAGTCTAGATGTTTTTTTAATATTTTTTTTATGGTTATAAGTAACTTTTAATTACAAAAATTATTATTACAAATAGTAATCAATTAACAAATAATAAAATAAATAAGGTACAAAATAATAAAAAAGTTCACCCTTATAAATTATATTTAGTTCTATATAGATAAGAATATTTTTGTGGTGAAGTAGAACACAATTGATGCGGTACCCTCTTGAGTACCTCAACAAGCATCTAATTAGATTCTTAATGTCTTAAACCTGAAATCAAAATAATTTTAAAAAAATAGGATTAATTAATTTTGTAAATTATTGTCTAATTTTAAGCATTAAAATAGCATAATACGGTATTTAATTTTCAGAATTTTCCATTGAGAGTTAAATTATCTTTCGGTCCCCCAAGAATCTCATTTCTCCCTTCCTAGAAGGGTTTGCTAGCTGCAGTATTACAGTACTGCTATACAGAGGGACCTTATGTAATGAGCGTTGATTTTTTCAGTTCCATAAGCTATGAGTTTGGAACATATGAAAACAATTGAAATAATCTTGTTACTTGTACGGTTTTATCTCATTTGGTTGCAGGCCTACTAAGTTTAAACGACTATGACCACACATCTTTACTCTTATTTTCAGTGCAGGGGAGTTGCATGTATCTTTCATTACTCATATTTTATCCCATCGGCTTCCTACAAGGAAGTAGAAGATACATACTTCATTAAGACCTATATCCATCTTAAGTGTAATTCTGCATATATGAGCCATGGTTATTTGCTATATGCCAGACTAGAGACATCTTACATCCCATTGTAATTTTACCATTCTTTACTCTTCTTTTCATATTCTTCATGTTCAGTATCGTTAAAAATGTGCTGTTAAACTTTAAAAAAAAGATATTGTATTCCTTGCTATCATTTTCTGAGATTGTTTTAAAAATGTTAATTTCAGGGTTTCTGGATTTATTGGCTTTTAAAAATACCAACATAAAAGGTCAATAAAAGTATACATTTGGAATAGGCTTTCTTTTTCAATTCCTTATATTAGTTCACAATCTCTCTATATATATATCTTGTTCAAATTTTCAATTGTTAATAAAATACTTTTTATCTATCCTCTCTTAAAATACATTTTTTTAAACTTGTAGTAGATGACACAATGCTTATATAGTTTTTTCAAATATTAATTGATTAGTTAAATTTTATTAATTAATTTTAGTTTATATGAAAGAAAAACTTTTCACAAAAGGGGCAAGGTATGCAATATAGTTATTTTGTCCCATTTGTTTAAAATGACATATGATTTCATAAAACGCTGATTTTGTGTTATAGGTTATGTGTTAAAACAACTGTTTTGTTGCATAGACTATGCTACTTTATTTATATTAATTGTAATTATATTATAAAAAGTAACAAAAGTAAAATTTTTCATTGTTGACCTAGATAGGAATTGACTTTAAAAAGTCACTGTTTTGTGTTACTTGTTTGTTATTAAAACATGTTATATTTGTTAGATTTTACTTTACACTAAAGAAATGTGTTATTTTTTAAAATATCATTTTGTTTGTTTACAGAGGATATGATTCGTGAAATATTTGGACGTTGTGGAGAAATGCTTACATTGAGATTGAGTAGTAAAAAGTTTTGCCATATAAGATTTCTTCATGAAATGTCTGTGGATGCAGCTTTGTATTTTTCTGGTGAGTTAAACTATTATAATAATTAACTTCAAGTTAGAATTAATATTTTTCTAATCTCAGTTTTTTAAAATATAAAATATTTTGAAGAATGAAAGCTTTTTAAGGGAAATGATATGCGACAAAAAAAATCTCTTCTTTCTTGCAGAAGAGAATCTATAATTGTATTTTGGAATATCTTTGTATCTCATCAAAAAACAGCTTTCTTGCCTGAAACTTTGCTTTCCTTCATATGGCTTTGTGTTGAGGCCTTTCTTTTTGACCTTTCTGTAATATATTTAGATTTGACCTTGTTTAGTTTTTATTTTCATCTTCCACTCATTTGATTCTTTAAAAGAAATGAAATATCTGTTTAAAATAGCTTTTATATTAAAATTCAAGTTTCCTTTATAAAATTGCACTAACATTTTAGATTTGTGCATTTTAATAATGCATTTTGATGTTATAGGCTTTAGAATGCGAATTGGTTCAAATGGAGATGTGCCTAACACAGGACGACTTCATGTTGATTATGCTCAAGCTAGAGACGATCAGTATGAGTGGGAATGTCGACAGAGACAATTGCAAAGAGAACAGCGTCACCGTGATAGAGTGGAGAAAGAAAGGTTGCACATACCATCGCCTCCTCCTGTGGTGCACTACAGTGATCATGAAGCTAATCTTATTTCAGAGAAAATCAAAAGTAAATATTTTTCATATTTTATGATAGTGTTGAATAATTTTATTTTATGTTATGGAAGCTTAATTGATACATATGAAAAATTAAGAACGGCCAAGGGAATTTCTTTTTATTTGCGATTGTACTTTGCCTAATCATTAAACAATAATAACCTTTGATACAAATATGTACCAATAAACAACTTTGATGTACATTTTGCTGACACAGTTAGCATAATCAGAAAGTAAAATGTACATCAAGGTTGTTTAAATATTTGCAGTAAGGGTTATTGTTGTTTAATGATTATAATTAAACTACTGTGCTCTATATAGATTTTTATTATTTCTCTGGAAATATGATATTTGTGTATATGATGGATATATGGATTAACATAAATGGATATATGATGCATTAAAAGTATAGCATGTAAAAAATAATCCGATATATAATAACTTAGGATTTTAACTATTTAATATCAATATTATTAAAAGGGATAAAATATCAGACAACTTTGAATTTGGCTTTTTTTAAATCCATAGTTTAAACTGTTTGTATATCTCTGTTTTGGCAAAAGCTTTTTTATTGTGTATAGATACCTTATACGATTATTCAAAAAGTGAAATCTGATTTCTCATTTTAAAAAATTACAGATATTTTCAAAAACGTTTTCTAAAATTTAATTTTTTTTTCTATATTTTTCTGCAAAGTTTTCATTTTGTTTAAAAATTTGTTATAATATTTTAGAAAATTTGTATGCTGGAGTAATAGAAGCCCTTCACTTATGAGGATGGTTACGGTTTAACTGTCCCCTTCACCTCGTCTGTAATGAAGTGCTTGCCACTGAGGAACTTGCATTAAGTAGCAGAAGAAATGAAACATTGAGTATCATGACAGTCGGGCTGCTTTTGTATACAAGATCTGATGAAACTGGGTTTCATTGGCAGAATGGAATGTACCATTGTTTTTAGCAACAAAACTTGAAATGTCAAAAGGCGAAGTTTCTTATTCTAAATTGTGTATTGAAGTTGATAGGCTGATCTTTTATTTAGAAATTTTGGATCTGATACTGTAAACAGTATATTGCAATAGTACCAATGCAGATAGAGTTTTTTAATATGAGCGAGTGTTTCAATGTCCATGGAAAATTTGATGAGTCACAACATTTTGGACCTTACTTTCTGGATAAAAATATTGTTGTTTTTTTTTTAACGAAGAACAATACATTAATGTAAACCACATTAGTAGAAATATGTGCGTATGATTGAGGTACAGGCATGACACATCTAATCTAAACAGTAGTGGGTCACATGAGTATCATCACTACTAAGAGACCTAACCTACTCTTGGTCATAAAGTGTTGAGACAAAAATATGTAACAAAGGTAGGGAACTCTCCTCTTGTACTAAAAGCAGGAAATTTTCCAGCACATTTTTCTGCCTTTCATAACATTACAATATTTTCCTTTGCTGACGCGTTTCAGAATGACTCCATTTTGAATGAGTCCAAATTTTGAAACAGTCATTTCGAAACACGTCAACAAAATAAAATATTGTAATGTTAGGAAAGGGAGAAAAATGTACCTGAATATGTACAAATATTCCGAAATACAAAATATACAAATATATGTGAAGATGAGTATATTAAGAATTTCATGTAAAAGTACTCTCTACCTACCACTCTTATTAATGTGAGTACCTCTCTTGCAGAAAGTATAGATAACAAAATTTGAACTAAGGAAAGACATAAATTTGTTGATATAGAGATGAAGAAGAACCAATGGTGTTTCAAAAATTGTTGATGCTATGAACTAAACATGTTCTTTTAACCAAAACTCCTACAACAAATTAAAGCACTGAAAGAGTAAAAGTTTACCAGTAGCTCACCACTTAGAAATCTATTTTATTGTTATTTTGTTTTTTTAATATATTTTTTGGTGTTATTTAACAAGTTAATATTTGTTTAAGTGTTAAAATTTCACTTAATTTGGTATGTAACACTAATACTTGTGTACAAATCAATTTTATTTCTAAAGAATATGTTTTCAAAATGCTATTTCCAAACCTTTTAAAAATTTTGAGAAAGATATATGTTATAAACACAAGAAATATACACAACCCAAAATTATAAAACTTTAATTTTATACGTGTTTCAATGACTGATGTCACGATAATCAGTGATGCTAGCACAAACATATAACTTGAATTTTAAATGGAACATAACCTATAATATTTTTTTATATTATAAATTTTTTGTATAATTTTATATTATATTAAATTATAATATATAAATTAAATTAATTATTAAAAAAATATAAGCTGTGTTCCATTTCTTTAATTAAAGTTATATGTTTGTGGTAGCATCTCAGATGATGATGACATGCCATTGAAACGTGTATAAAACTGAAGTTTCATAATTGTGAGTTGTGTATATTTCTTGTGTTTATAACCTCAACTCACAAGCCAGCTCGAATATTGTTTATAAGATATATGTTGTTTATTAATGTCTATTTAACAAATTCAAAATTAAACAGCATTACAAGTAATTGTTTAAATTATAATGAAATTAGTATGAGTATGTTGTCTGATTTTCACCACAGAATAAAATTTGAACAAAATTAGTTTCTGTCGCGGCAATCTAAACTAAATTAATATGTGAGTTCTTAAGTCATTTAATTAACCAGTTTAGTTAGAAAAGTGATACATAATTTGTAGCACTATGTACACATTTTGGAGATGTACTGTTTTAATGTCATTGTCTTCTTAAATGAATAAAACAAGAAAGTAAAATAATAAAAATAAGACTGCAATATAACTTTTACTTAAGAAAGACAAACTGCAGTTAATTATGTGGAGTACAATTAGTTTCTATTGTTAAACAAACAAGATACTATTTTACACATGTTTGTGCTGCAGAAACATGCTTGAATGTTTCAAGTTAGAACTAATGAAAATGTCAGCTAGCTACTCTTGTATCCACACAATCAGTTGGACAATGGCTGTCAAAGTCAACGAGATTTTACCTTTTGTATGCTACATCCATGCTGGAATTTAGTAGAGAATTTAGTATCTTTCATAAAATTTAGTGATGAGCAAACATTTTTAGAAAGCCAATTAATATAAACAAACATTATTTAAAGTCATTTCTACTTAGTTCAACAAAGACAATTTTTATTTTAGTTACTTTTTATTAAATAATTACAATTAATATAATTAAAGTAACATAATCTATGTGTTAAAGCAGCTGTTCTAGCTTTCATGCCATAAACTTTAGTCACAGTTTAAAACATTTAAGATTAAATATTTTTAAACGATTCTTTTTCAAACAACAGTAGTTTTTCAATATAAAATTAGGTTTTTCCTTAGGTGATGAACATTTTTCAAAAGCAGTACAAGTAGTAATTACATGGTTGGAGAGGGGCGATTGCAATAAGCGCAATGCAAATACATTTTACTCCATGATTCAGTCGACCAACTCTCACGTCCGACGACTTCTCACAGAAAAAGCTACTTATGAAGAGGAGTTGCAGAGAGCCAAAGACTTGATGAAAGGTCGCATGCAAGGATTACTCATTCAATGTAAGTCCCATTTCAATTAAGTCTATATCGATCTATGGAACGAAGGTGAACAGCTCGTCAATGGTTGTGGTAAATGGAAAAGTTATGGCATTGCTTCAAGTCAGTCACTTGGTTGGTCACTTATTGTGTTTGGATGTATTAAAACTGTATGGCAGGTTTGTAGTAAGAAAGAGAATTTATACTATTGGCTTATTTTACATAGTTCTAAACATTTTAAAACTGAAAGCATTTTGGAATGTAACAACCCTGTCTGAAAGGGTTATGATACAAAAGTTTGTGTATTACATAATAACGGAATTATCAAAACCTTTTATATTATAAATACCTTTTAAAAGAACAACAGGGCTACATACTTATTTTGAGTTTAGCCCTTAATGATTATTTATTCTTTTTGCATTAATTCATCTCTGAGGTTTATACTAAAAACCCAGTGTCCTCAATTTCTGTGGTTTGTTTATTGACTCAGTACATGATTCATTGATCAGCTTGTGAGACCAGGGCCATTCAGGATTGAGCTATAATATTCTGCTACTACAAACTACAGTTACGTGTTTTTCTTCTACTTCAATTTCATCTATCTTTCTTTATATCTCTCTTTTTATGTGAGTGTTTCAGGCAAAAATCTTCCGATGATCTGATTCGTCTTCCTTACTTCCCAGACCTAGAGTTTTATGTTCTTAGCTTAATCCTATTTAAAGCTTTTCACAGTCTTTCTTTTTTTTCAAACGCAATAATAGCGAGGGTGACAACCTAATGGTGATCTGATTACATATGCACAACACAGACATTAGCGGATACAAATTAATTCCTTGCGTCGATTGAGTTGTATTTCGCTTCAAAATTGTTCTCACTTATAAAGCACTAAATATGTTTATATTTATATTTTTTATATGTGTGCAATTTTTTTATTCGTTATTTTATTCCTTAGTGTATTATTTGTTAATTGGTTATTACATGTAATCATAATTAATAAAAACAAATTAAAAGTTTTATTTAAAGCTTCCTTTAGATTCTAGGCTCCCACTATTATTTTTCATTTCGTATGTACACAAGAAAACAATTATTATAAGAAAAAAATACATATATTTTTCATTTAATAGTTTTTAAATTTAGAGTTTTATTTTAGGGTAATAGAGATTGAAACACTTGTCTATATGTAATGCAACTTTACAACGTTTAACACTCATATTGTCTCGGGTCTGATTCCTATGTCATAAAAAACTTTACATCTTTTGTAGAAAATTTTACTGTTTTATGCACAACAAACATTAGCTACTGGCCGACACAGAATACTCTCCTCCCCAACGCACACACTTATCCCAACGGTGTTTCCACTTGTTAAAACAGTCCTGGTACGCTTCTTTTGTGACGGCGTTCAGCTCCTTCGTCGCATTTGCCTTAATGCAAATCGTGCCTTAATCTCCTAAATCGTGTCAAATCTTCTTCCTTTGAGGGGTTTTTTTAGTTTTGGGAATAAGAAAAAGTCACAAGAAGCAAGGTCAGGTGAGTAGGGGGGTGGGGGTGGGAAAGAACAGTGATCGAGTGTTTGGCCAAAAACTTACAAGTTCTGAGTGCTGAATGAGCTGGAGCGTTGTCGTAATGGAAAAACCAGTTATCACTTCTCCACAGTTCTGGCCTTTTGCGTCGGACAGTGTCCCTCAGACGTTTCAGTACTCGATGTAGGTAATCTGGTTGACTGTAGAGCCTTCAGGGAGGTACTCGTAGTGAACAACACCCTTAGCATCAAAAAAAAACTATCAGCATCACCTTCACATTCGACCGAACTTGGCGAGCTTTTTTGGGTCTTGGGGACGTTTGACTCATCCATTGGGATGATTGGACCTTCGTTTCAATGTCGTAACCATACACCCATGATTCATCACCGGTTATAATTCTTGACAAAAAGTTCTCATCTTCATTTGAATGATCAAGCAGTTCCCGACAAACCCGGACGCGATTGGCTTTTTCATCGTCGGTCTTAAGGCGTGGCACAAATTTTGCAGCGACGCGGTGCATCTTCAATTTTTCAGTCAAAATCTCGTAACAAGATCCAACTGATATCCCACACTCTTCGGAAAGCTCCCTAATGGTCAGCCGTCTATTTTCGCGCACCAGGGTGTTGATTTTGTCAATGTGTGGGTCGTCAGTTGACGTTGAAGGACGTCAAGGACGCTCATTGTCATCAATCGACTGTCGGCCACACTTGAAACATTCATGCCACTTAAAACATGCAGTATGCTTCAAGGCAACATCGCCGTAGGCTGTGTTAAGCATGGCAAATGTTTCTGTTGCAGATATCCTTAGTTTTACACAAATTTCACAGCAATTCAATGCTCCTTCAGGCTGTCCATTTTACAATCCGACAAACAAAAAAAAAACTTTACTAAACTGCATGTAACTCATCAACAAATGAAGATATCTGCGACTGAAATACCGCGTTTTAATCAGCTGATTTGTATGAACCTAGCGACACCAAGCGGATTCTCCTGAAACTAACGAGCCACGAAATTCAAACAGCCTGCATATTTTTTGAACAGACCTCGTATGATTATTTCTACCCATGTCATGGAGTGTTAGCATAAGTCTGACTAATTTGTTTCTTATACTTCATCTTGTGAATAAACAACAGTTTATTTATTGGTCATGGTACATAATATCAGTAGACGTTTTTCATCTCCCAAACCTCGTAAACAATCTTATTTTATTAAATAAAAACACGGTTGATGCATGTGTCAAAGAAACCTGATTTAATAAAAATTTGGGAACGTTTTGACGACTAAATTGTTGTCCTCATTCAGGCGGACAAGTATAAAAGACAGAATTAACGCCATAAAAATTCACAACAAAATTAACATAAAAACATTACAATACGTTATTAATACTAATAAATTAACAAATCAACAACACAAATAAATTAAATAATTAAAAACACACTATAAAACGTGATAGTCCATGATAATAAAAACTATAAATAATAATAGTAACTATAATAATAATAATATAAACTATAATTAATTAAAATGTGTCCAAAAAAATCCCAAACATATAACAGTAATAATAAATCTTATTTTAATTAAGTGCATGTCTCATTGCTTTCACATTTTCATTTTGTTGTCCTTACAATTATGTAAACTCAAGAAAATCTGTTTAAGCATGCCTTTACTAACAAACATTTTTGAATAATAACGCCTTTTAAATTATTAATAATGGAATTAGATACATTCAGAACAAAATAGCTGTTTCATTAGTAAAAAGGAATTTTGTGTATTAAACATTAACAATGGAGAGTAACAGACATATGAGCATAGGTTTTCAAAACAGTAATAGAAAATGATACCAAATAACCATTACTTTGTTAAGGTAGAGATAATTCTAAAAGTGTTACTAAATTTTTTAAGGCAAATTATTTTAAGACAATTTTTCTGGATTTGTATAAATCTGGATTTTTAAAAGTTTTATAGCTCTATTTCTGTAGTATATACAGCACATAGCAAGGTTTCAATATACCAAGGAATTATTTAATTCTTTGATTAGCAACTTGTGCCTGCACTGTTAAGGTCCTTGAAGCAACATATTTTTGAAAGACTTTTACACTTTTTCTATTTCCAATTTGTTTTATTATTCTAATTGTTTAAATTACAGTAATATTTGTGAATTTTCTTCTTACTTATTTTCTCATGTTAATCAAACCTTACCTTATGTTTGCTGACAATTTCTTTGATAAAAATTATCTGTTCTTTATTTTTTTAAAAATACCGCACAAACTATGAAAGGATCTGTAGATACGTGGGAAAACACATAGACTTTAAACACAAAAGGAATGGTGACTATGTACTATATGTAGTATTTATTGTCCAGATAGTTGCAAATATTTAATTTAGAATATAGCACAATAAACAGGAAAACAGATCGTAAACGTCACGGCAATGCTAATCAGTTTTATTGGTTAAGTTAAAGGTGTCCAGTAAACTTTAAGATATCTGTAACAAAATCACAGTAAGTGGCTTGTGGTTCTCTAGGCACATACAGATTTCTTACAATGTAAGAAATGCTTTTTTGTTTTATTAATATTTGTAATAGTTTAGAGGTATTTTGACTACTCCTTGTGATGAATTTATTATTAACCTTTTAAAATGTTCAATAAATAACTGCTTTTTAGATAAATATTTATATAATTTTTTTAAATATTTGTAATTAAACAGTGTTTTTATATTAAAAGTAAATTACTCTTCTTGCTATAAAGCTGAGTTTAACTTTTCATGTTGTTTTACTGTTAAAAGTATACTTTCATTTCTGTTTTTACAAAAACAATTTTGTTTTTCAACATCTTTAAATAACCAAATCACTACTCACAGTGAAACATATATATATATGTATATATATATATATATATATATATATATATATATATATATGTATGTATGTATGTATGTATGTATGTATGTATGTATGTATTTTTCTAGTTGTAGAAGAAGACAGTTTTTCAACATCTTTAAATAACCAAATCACTACTCACAGTGAAACATATATATATGTATGTATGTTTGTATTTTTCTAGTTGTAGAAGAAGACAGTTTTTTATATGCGTTTGAGGAAATATAACTTTTTTTTAACAATTGTGTGCAGTTTTTTTTTGTTAATAATACTGTACTAGCTCCTGATAAGTTCTGAATAAAACAGATCTTTTTATTTTCAATAAGAAAGAAAAAACATGTTTTTTATTTTTGATAGGAATAAATTGCTATGAAGGTTTTTATTGCTATGATAAGTGACTAACCAAGTTTTTTATCTTAAACTTCAGTCTGCCTTATTAATCTGTTTAATGGAACATGTTTTTCACAATGGTTTTCCTCTAAACTAGTCTTGGTACAGGAAATAATTTTTCATTTCTGCTATAATAAAAATTTAGTTTTATTTATTATATTAGTAATAGTATGCAGCCTGATAAATTGAGGTAAATCAATATTTACATTGGCGCAGTAGTTTTAGTACCAAAACAGGAAACAGAAAATTCACTCAAGGTGGCCTGATTATTTCTATTCAGTATCAGCTGATTAATCTATTTTAAGATAAGTTTTTTATTAGGTACAGAATTATAAGATTAATAGAACAGAGATGCAAGCCTGAATAAGTAAGCGATGATCTCCAGACCAGAGAAATACAAGTCCCTTTCATATAACCTACTATATCTACCCTATAGTCTGTTTTATATTGTCTACTGAGGTATTATCTCTGAAAATCAGGTCTATTCATCTATAATACTAATTTTGAATGTAATCTTATCAACAAACAACATGCTCACTGCTGGCTAAAGACGGTGGTTATGATAACATTAATCAGCAAAGGTTTGTTATCATCACTTTCATCATTACCATCATTTTTATTATCACATTTGTAATGAGAATATATTTCTAGTATATCATAATCAATGAGTTTTCTTGAAATATGTGCCTCATTATATACAAAAAAATTACATCAATTTTTGAAAATGGAACCTAAAAAATGTTACTTTCATGCTTGTTTTATTGCTTTTATTGTATAAAATAAAAGCCAACAAAATTCCTCACACTGAAACATTTACCGATACATATTTTTTGTACTTTCATCACAATGTTTTTTATCTTGAATTAGCCTAAACTCAAAGCTAGATACCAATCTGCGGCAGAGACAATCTTCCTTTTTGTATCAGAATCAGAGAGGGTTAAATATCCTTTTGTATTTAAAAATTATCCTATTATCAGAAAAACAAACTAAAATAGAGTTAATCGAAATCACAGTCTCAATCAGATTCCAATAAACATTCATAAATCATACAAACCCTTTATTTGTTTTTAATTTTTTTACTATAAAGTATACAATTTCACTGGAAAAATAACTAGAAACTATAATAAATACACTGTCAATGACAAAAATAACTAAAATAAATTCATGTTAATACAATAGATCAAAATATTATTGGTAAACAAAATCCTAACCAATAAAAAAAAGTAGACAGTGAGCTAATATCCCTAACTGGTAGCTGCATAAGAATTCTGATTTATTATTCTTACACCTGAACACATGGCTGGAAGTGAATCACAAAATGTAATTAGAAAGAACATGGTTTGTAGAACATTGTGAAATAGTGAAAACAGATATTTTGTTCATACTAAAAGTTGAGATGGGGAATTCCTAAAATTTTCAATTCCGATTTTGAAAATTTTTCTTCCGACTCGATTCTTAAGTAGATTCTTTTAAGCATATGCCACATGATATTCTCTAATAATGAATTTAGTTAACATCTTGGTCATATGGTAAAACCTTAAAAAGTTCCATTTTAAGGTAATGACTGAATGAGACAGCAGTAACAAACAAATGGATTAGAATTGCTTCCGATTGTCGTTGTTGTGTCATAAATAATACTCTTGTTATTTTACGTTATCCATTATTTTTCCGTTGCACTGACAGAATATATTACTATTGTAAATACTTTTACCCGCCACTAAGTGCAATAATTTTACCTTGTGTGATGAGGCACCTTTCGGTCATTTGACCATTGTCGAATCACTGATTGTGGTTCGACAATGGTCAAATGACCGAAAGGTGCCTCATCTCACAAGGTAAAATTATTGCACTTAGTGGTAGATAAAAGTATTTACAATAGTAATACTATTGTTATCTCAAATAGGCATTTACTTTAATCCTTTAGGTCATTCAAAGGAACTAATACATAAATAAAACATTGTTAATTGATAAATATTTTTTAATAAATTACACTGCAGATGTATTTCAACAATTAAAAAAACAAGAATCGGAATTGGCACTTTAATTAATGCAGAATATAGTATCAACAATTTCTCAATACCATTAGAATCGACAATTCCTGGAATCTAGAATCGGAATCAGCCCATCCCTACTCAGAACATAGGGGATTACTTACTTCATTCTGAGTTATACTTTATCTTCATTAACATAGGGATCTGGGAGAACTAATTGTACAGTGTAAGACCTAGTGTACACAATCCTATTGCCTTCTTGATTCTTTATCTCTTTCATATTCTCACTGGCAATTAATAGTCTTATTTCGCTCTTCACTTTAAAATATATACACACAAATATTTTATTTATCAGGTTTTAGTATAATGTTTTATATAGTCATAGATACATTTGAATGGTCCTAAAACTATAGAAAACTTGCCCATAGTTAATATTTAAGTGCTTGTGAAGTAGACCTGAACATGATAGATGTTCAGACTAAAACCCATATCAGTTTTATTTTCTTTGCTCAGTTCATATATACCAATCCATCAGTGATAATACCCTAAGAGTTTCATAGCAAAAGATCTGTTGAAAAATTATCAGAATTTAACAGTAAGTTAAACATAGATTATCCTTAAGATTTGTCTTCATCTTGTACTGATACAAGTTAGGGTGCAGGTTTGTTCAAATGTTCGGATTTTTACCATCCAAAGGATGTTTGTCGAAGGATTACAAATGTTTGTGACTAGCAGTTCATACCTTTTATGATTTTTAAAAAAATGTTTAATCTCATTATTTGTTTATAATTTAAAATATATTTGTTAGTACAGTAGAGTTTCGGTAATTCGAGTTAGATGGACCGAGACCCGCTCAAATTACACGGAAATAGGTTCCTGTACATTAGAAACAACTGGAGTTCTAATGAACCCTAATACTGTAATTAGGAAGGAAAAAATATGTTCATAAAACTTTATTGATTACAGTACTTATATAAACTAATGTTGCTTTGGAATAGATTGTTCATCTTGGTTGCTACATTTTTGGAAAAAGTTGTTATGTGTCTCCTGCGTTTGCTTATTAAATTATTTTTATGCTACGGTATTGCGTAGATAACTTAGCTTAGAAACACATCTGTTTGCGTGGTATCTGTTTGTTCAATATAGCGTAACTTGCTGTTCCAATGCGGTTGTTCCTTCACTGTGACTAATTTTCCCTTCTTGTACTGTCTCGGTCGAACCTTCATCTTTATACTCGTCATCACTGCCTTCATTAGTTTTTTGTACCATTCTAATGATCATAAAATATGTTATTTCAAATAGTTCACATCGGAATTCTCACAACCCCGAAGTTGAACAACAGTGGGAGCAACAGTTTTATTATGATTCAGGGTATTATAGTTAGTTTTTGAATAGTTCCCTATCCATTCAATCAACACTTTAGTTCAATGAAACCGACAATGCTGATGTGGAAATGTTTTTAACCGCGGGTAGCTTAGCTGATTAATCCTGCGGCTTAGTCAGCTCGAAATCGAGCTTGAATTTAACTAAAGCTCGAAATATCAGGACTCAGAATTTCGAGACTCTACTGTATTTCAAACATAATTTTATACTTGATTTATACAAATATTGAACTTCAGAATCATTAGCAGAGCTTTCTTCGTTTTTTTATTATATCAGTTATTTCACTCACCAAGAATACCATATTGGTATTAATTAATATTAATAATTATTATTATTGATACTAATATGTTTCTGCTTGTCTTAGTGTGAGCATAGTGGAGATTGCCCTACTGTGTTTTTTTATGTGAATTACATACAAGTAAGGTCTTTTTAATGCTACCCCTTGCTGCAATGTCTTTTAAGGCAATATATCTGTGGTAAATAGTTTGTCATAGTATTCATTTATGTTCTTTGATTATTGTACCATTAATTTTTGTTAAAGTATTTCAAGATTTTCTTAGCTCTTAATGTTAATCCTTTAGATATCTGTTATCCCACTTACTCCAGTCTACTCTTTCTAGCAATCATTTTGAATCTGCATGACCTTTCAGTCGGCCTTTGGAGATATGGGAGAAGTTTATATTAATCAAAGATTTTAACGTTAAAGTAAAGATGACATTCAGTAGTAAAAGTTTGTTCTGGTAACTGCAAAAATGTATTTCAGTGTAATACTTGTGTTTTACCAAGTACACCATTAAAAACAGATTAATATATAGATTTCTATTAAAGTTTACCTGCTTTGAATTGGAGGTTTATTAATGCATGCAAGACTAATATTTGTTTTTCTTGTTATATCCGTGTCTTACCATATAAAATAACTTAAATTTAATTAAATCTAGTTGTTAAATTAAATCTAGTTCCACATGCTAATAGGTTAAATATAAACATTTATTTTACACATGTGTGTTTAAAGAAAGTTAAAAGATTATTAAAAATAAATACAGTTTTTTAAAATATTGTTTCATTTTTCTAAAAATAAGAGAAACCGCTAGTAAAATGAATGGATTAATTGACATTTATTTGTTCTTTTTCATTAAATTTATTTTCGAGTGAAGGAACCAAATTTTTAAAATTATATTTATTCAGCCGTTAATATTCATATTAAATACAATTTACTTTTTGATTGTTGCTCTGCTAGATATTGAAAAACCACAGTTATGACTGATACTTCAGGAAAGAGGTAAGTCAATTTATGAAAAGGTAAGATATTCAGATTTTGAAGCTGATACTGAGATTTTGAGGGACAAAATTTTTAATAATAAAAACTGGAGGTCCAAAGCTTTGAATTTCACTTCCATTTTTTAAAATTAGATGATTACAAATTTATACTTTTTACAATAAAATAGATTACTGTTATTTTTAATTATATAAATTCATGTCCAAAATTTATTTTTTTAATCATTTGTATATGTAATTTTTTTAATTTTACGTGGTAGATTTTCTGTCATTAAAACACTTTAAAGGTAGTTCTGCTTTTAAAGACAAACAGTTGATTCTAAAGAGGGGCAGAATAAAAGCCAATATATTAAAGGCCAAACATATTTTCCCTGTTATAATTCATTAGATTTTTTAACATTTTTTATAAAATAAAAAAATTTAATTGAATAAATTCTCACTCTAAAACTAATTTGGATTTTTTGTAATGATTTACATTATGTAATGTATGAAAATAACACATAACCACAAGCATCAAGGAAACTGCATGATAAGGGTGAACTAGAAATATAGCAATAAATTATTGTAAACAGTAATATTTTTAAGCAGTAGCCAAAGATAGAACACTTTTAAGTTAATTAAGTTTAATAAATAATCAGGCCACATTGTGCACAAAGTAAGTAAATACCTGAACCATTAGAATTAGTTATCTATGTATTATTGCTTGGTGAGTATATATGCACACAGACCTACAAGGACCTACTTTAAGTTTTACATAACAAGTGTTTGCCACAAATATTTCATTATTTTCTATTGAAATGAAAAGAAATTTATTAAAAATAAGTTGTTTATATAGTTGACATTTGTAATGTAAAACTTTGAAGGAACTGCTAAGCGACTGCTATGTACTATATAATGTATCTGTTGTTAATAACTGTATAACTCTTCCAAAGTCGGTCAGATCGAGCGAATCTTTTCTTCCGCTTCTCACAAGAAGGTTTGGGACCATTTCACCAAGCCGCAGCGGAAGAACATAGAAATGTGGAAAAAACAAGCAACGGTAGGTACCATGAAAGCATGATTCTTGTTTTATTGTTTGTAAATACCATAAAGATCCTGGTCTTGAATTCATACTGATTTATTTGCTAAAACTGTAACTTTATGTAAATGATTGTCAAACTAATTTTGAACAATAATACTAATCAAATGAGGTAAGTGCTTAGGTAGAGACATTTAATTTTAAAAAGCAAACAAGACTAACATTTGCTGCGCTGCTGCAGACAGTAGCTGTTGCTGCGGACGAAACCATTTTAACAAATAACACAGATGTGATAAACATTGTGATGGTTACTACTTGAGTCCTTGTAGTTGTTACACCAACATTGTAGGAAATCGTCTTTGTTTAACATTCATCATGTGTGTTGTATTGTTCATTATTCATCAAATGTTTTTAGACTGAATATCAATCAATGACTCATAAAATGATTTTCATTTTTTTGTGATAATAAAAAACATCATTTCTCTAAAACTATTTAATTAAATAAAGTATATGAAATAATTTTTTTAATTGAATTTATATTTAGTTCAACAAAGAAAAATGTTATTTTAGTTACTTTTTATTAAATTATACAATTAATATCAATAAAGTAACATAAACTATGCGATGAAACAGCCGCTATTACCACATAACCTATAACTTAAAATCAGCTGTTTTCTGAAATCATTATCACTTATTTTATGCCAAATGGGATGAAATAACTATATTGCATACCTTGCCCTTTTGAGAAAATTGTTCCTATAAAAACTAAAATTAATTAATTTTTTAAACTTAATTAATTAATTAATATTTGAAAAAAACTATTAACATCAAGTCCCATCCACTACGAGTTAAAAAAAAAATATATTGAAACTTGAGTGGATGAATAAAACTCATATTTTATTAACAACTGATAATTTGAACAAGTTATATATAGGGAGAGTGTAAACTAATAGAAGGAATCGAAGAAAGTATTTTCATTGCTAGATCCCCATATATTTTTTTTTCAGTGATATAAAAATTACTCAAGTTTCTCAAACGTTTAAATTTGAAAAAGTTTTTAAAAAATTGTAAAAATACTAATGTTAAAAGTTTTTCAAAAATATTTACTATAATTTAAATCTTTTTGATGTGTACATACCACTTTGAATGCCAAGAATCGCACAACCCTTCTACACTTTGTAATTTAAAAAAATTATATAATTTGAAACGTAGCTTATTCCTCCTTACAATGCAACTTTGCTCTCATAGCACATTATTTATAATCAACACTATAAAAAATGAATAGTTTGCAATTGTTTTCGATATTAATAAATGCAATTGGTTTATTAATTTTTGAAGTACATTTAATTTTGAAAAGAAAGACAATAAATTAAAAAATGACATTAAAAAAAAATAATAATAAATAATTTTGTGTCTTGAATTATTACTGGGATTATTTTTAAAATAGAATCATTGCCAGATTCATTTAACGAACTCTCCACATCCATAGAACTATTCTCTTTCAATAAATCTCCCATTTATTTAACATTTAATTTTTATGATATAATGCCAAACTTAAATGTGGCAAACAACTTCATTGCTGAGGAACAGTAACCACATTCCTAGAACATTACACAGTGTATCGCATCACATTAAGTTGAAAACAAAACACCTTGGAATGTTCTATCGAGGGGAATGTGTTAATAGAAGTCAAGTTCAGTGTAAGCCAATAGATTTTAGTTTGTAAGCAGCTGATGTAATTTAACTGTACATTCCAGCTATGAATTGCATAATAAAACCATTATAGACATCACAGAGTAAACAAATGTTCAAATATAGATTTGAGTTTAATTAGATAGAAAATATCAATCATATTTTTAATATATGATCTGCAAATGGCGGGAGTTATACAACCATGTTTCAAAACAATATCGACCGGTGTCTACATCAACTGCGTCAAACGATTAACAACTTAGAAAGTCGGTACTTTTGTGTTCGTTAGCGGTTTTTTATATTATTAAAATCTTTATAATTTTAATCACAAATGAAAACCATATATACAAATTTACTATGAAATTAACCATTGAATTTTACACTTTTAGGATGTTAATGAAATCATTTATAACAAAACATTTAAAAATTATTAATAAATAAATTTAATTTAAAAAAAAGGCAATTTGGTGAAACTTTCTGTTGTAACTCATTATTAACTTTAAACATAATGATGAAATATAAAGTTACAAATACATGAAACATTTTAAAATATCGTATTCTTTGCGTTTATCTAGAAACATAAAGCATTTGCCATAAATAACAGTTTGTATAGCATAAGAATTGCCGTACCAGTGCAACGCTTGCCAAAATCTGCCAGAGAACCCATCCCTGGACTTTATATTAAAACCTAACTCACTGAGATTTAACCCTTTGAGTATCCATTCCCAGGGAATGGATTATTTTTTAAGGCAAATTAGGCTTAGTGGCAGTTTGATTTAGAATTGTATAAGATATTTGTTTAAATAAATATAATCACTGTTCTTTTTGCAAGTTAGTAAAAACATTGTTTTTTATTTTCTTGAGATTTAATTTACACTACACCACAGCTCACAATTTCTTAAACTATTTAACTCTTCTTTACTTCTTTAATAAATTTTTCTTTTAATCAAAATATTTTTCTTTTTTTTTTGAAATCTAATTAATATTTTACTATACTTTATTTTACCTGTAATCAAAGAAAAACAATTTATAATATTTAATTGAAATTTTAAAATTAATTCCTTCTTTGATTTCTTTAAAAACATCATATTTAGCATTTAAATTTTTCTACAATTCAGAACTTTTACTTTTAATACAAATTCTACTTTAATTTGACCCCACTATATTTTCTATATAAACAACTTCATTTAAAACCAATTTGTAAACACGACCCTTTCACTTTAATGTTAAATTATTTCTTATGTGCTATTTGAGACCAATTAACACATTCAGCATGGCTAGCAACCCGGCAGGCTCTGGGTTCTCTTACGAGGCACCGAGAGCGTGCCGGTGTGCTCCCCGCTTGCCTTTAGAGTGACGGGAGCGCACCGGCACGCTCACTCCTAGTCTAATTAAAACTTCTCTAGTGTCGATACGTGTTTGTATAAAGGTTTGATTTTTACGTCAGTGCTTCAGAAGAGGTTGGAGAACATTGTGCCTGAGTCGTTTTTAAATCCGACCATTCCAAATTAACTTTTGATGCTTCAACTGAAACAATGCTTCAGGGAGTTTTATGAACAGATTTAATTTGGTTTAACTTTTGTATTTTAATGTTTTTTTAAAGTTTGAACCACTTAACGCTGCAAAATATCTGGTAAAAACAACGATCATGAAATTAAACTAAGCTTTCTGACCTATCGCTTATATATATATATATATATATATATATATATATATATATATATATATATATATATATATATATATATATATTATATATATATATATATATATATATATATATATATATATATATATACATATATATATGTATATGTACTGCACTCTCACTAATTCAACATGAATATGGCCACATAGCATTCTATGCAACAGCATATAGTATATCTTCATATAGTTTTCAATATAATACAAAGTAACTTACTGTTGTAAATAGGTATTGTAATACACAAGTTTAGTTTCTGTAATTGACTAACCTGCTTCTTAATGAGATGAAAATATTTCCATGCATCAGTTGACATGTCATTGAGTTCGGCATATATAGACTACAGAAAAAATATAATCAAGCTTAAGTATATGATTGATTAAAATAAAGGGCTCATACCTGATAAAACATTGCTCAGAGGACAATGGCAGCCATTGCTAACTGTCTTCAGTATAAAACCAGTCTTTCTGTTATCTTTAATACTTAACTTTAATGTTATAAATACGATATTAAATATGCTTTTTTTTAATATAGGTAAAAAAGGTAAATGCATACTTCTGCTTGACAAAATATTTAACCCCATAGCACGCAGGACATATAAAGGGCAAGTAACAGATTACGTGCTATTAGATAAAAAAAACTTTTTTGCAAAATGTTCAAAGTTCTATTTAATTATGGGTTCCTAAAGATGTATTTGACTAAAAAAAATTATAAACTAGTTATTTTTATAATTTTTTATATTTTTACACGAGGTAATTCAAGATATCAATAAATCCATTTAAAATAAAATTAAAGTAACTAAAATTATTATTCACGAAATCATAAACAATAAATTATTCTTACAGTACAAACAAAGGTCACTCACGTAAGCAGTAAACATCTATAGCAATCACAATGCCAACACAAAATACGAAGCTGCGTCCTGCCGAGAATACCCGTCATACACGCATGCATAGACCATGTAATAGCGCCTGGTGGTTAAAACAACAGAATGTGGATCGGTAGCATGTGGCAGTGAACAATAAACGTAGCAGAGGAGTTTATTTACACCAAACAAACACTGTCACACATTGTAATGGACTTTAAACAAATAACTAAGACTTCCATAAACAAAATGTTGTAAATACGAGATTTCCCGTAATACGCACTAGCAGAGATTTCAGCCTTACGCGAAATAACGGTAAATGCTTGCAAAGGGTTAAAATATCAGTTGTCAAATAATAATCTTCAGTTTTTTATATGTCTTTCTTTTCATATATATTAAGTACAGCATACAAAGTAATTTGTGTGTATTTGCATATAACGAATTTAAACGTAGAGTACTGTGAATAATTTTTAAATTTTGGTTTTTAATTGTGTGATGTTTTCTAGCTCTCATGTTATTGTATTAAATGCTGTTAATGGTTATATGTTAAGAAACTTGTGCATTGTAGTGGATTAACAAATAGTTTTAGTCATGTTGGCAATAGTGTATAAACACCTTGTGTCTATGAATGGTAAATATCTACGTTTTAAGTTTAAAACATTATAGCATTTTAAATAAAATTACAAAATACAAGTATTAAATAAAATACAGTAGAACTTGAATAATTTGAAGCTGAAGGGACTAATAAAAAACGAATTAAACAAAAGTTCAAATTACAAAAGTTAGAAAACACCCTTTTGTTCAAAAGTCTAGTTTTTTTGTGACAACAGTTTCGACAGTTTTCATGAATCGTGTCAGTGGTTAATGTTATTTAAAAAAACAGACACACACGCACATTAAAAACTCTAATTTGCATAATCAATAAACTTGGTCATAGTGGATTTGTAAAAGTTATAATTATTAACAGTTAAAAGTTACTGCAGTCAACATTAGTAAGAAAATTATAGGAATACAATTTGTCAAAACAATTTATATAGTAATTTATGGATAGATATGTACAGTACAAAATTAAATTTTGTCAAAATATTTTGTAATGTCCTAATTTCTTGCAGAATTAATTCTCTTAAAATTTGCAAGATCCTCAATTACATTTAGGAAGTGGAAAACACTGTCACTAACATCGGTTTATGCTTCGATATACCACCAAAACTCACGCAAATGAAGAAGAGCGTCTGATGTAAGGATTTGGGACTCCCTACAGATTGATTTTCGTCTAAATCCGACAATTCGACACTTTTTTCTTTTCTGCTAAAATTTCGATCAGAAAGTTCTCCATAAAAGTTCTACTTGTTCGTCTGTATTAACGTACTCTTCAAAGGTGGTACGTATTGGCATACCATTTGACAGGTGCAAGGGGAACTTCTTTATTTAAAAAAAAGGCACAGAAATGTAACAATCTAGCAGAGCGTCAGTCAATAACTGTCGATCGCTTACTCAACACTGCCTATTCTCATCAGTGCCTACACACCTTGACCTAGATCCAAAAGCAGAGAATTCCTGGAAGGCAGTCACTAGTGCCTTGTAATTCGAGCCAGTATTCAAACAAATAACTTCGAAAATAAATAGTTGAACTGCAAATTATTCATAATTAGTTTACATCGGTGTTGTATAAAGTTTTAGGGACTAACCCAAAACTCGAATTATTGGCAATTTTGAATTAAAGACTTCAAATTATCCTCTTTCTACTGTATGGAGAATATAATTTGAAATTATTTTTTTCGGTGTAAGTAAATAAATACAACTACACTTTCATATGGCATATTTAAATCAGAAAGGATCAAATGGGGACATAATTATAATATTTTTGTTATTATGTGGCCTTAACACATAATTATATAGCATAGGCAATATGAAATAAATCATGTTTTATCAACATACACAATTTGAAATGAGCTTTTTGAATATTTCATAATAAGAAAATATCTATTAAAATTACACTTTAAAGAATTATTTTGGCAAATAAAAAAAAAATTTATAGACATTTAAAGTTTGATTTTCTAAGATGTAATGAACATGCTATCAAAAAAATACTTAAGAACATCTCATCTTGGAAGAGTGTCCTTTATTTATTGTTTTTGTAGTGTATATGTAAGCATTTATTTGATATAATACAAATATAATATTATCTATTTTGGTATGGTTAGTTTGTAAGTCCAGTTGTTTTAATTTACTTTTGGTAGACATTTTCTTTTCTTTTATATGTGTTTAGAAGTTGTAATTGAATTTTTTAAACAAGCTTTAAAACATTTTCACCTTTCAGCTGGAAAAAAATTAACATTTTACTGAGATATATGCAGTAGATTAAATCAGAAAAAACACCGAGACATGAAATTAAGAATCCGTTCAATTTGTCATCAGTTTGAACTTGAATTAAATTTATGAACAAAACTTACTGCGACAACGTTTTTTATCGCTCTAAACAATTTTCATCAGATTATCACTGAAAAAACTTAATTATATTTTCGGCAGTTTGTTATTTTATGAATGTAAATGTAAAGGTTTCTTCGATCATCATACAAATTCATAAGTCCTCGATTGCTCGGTCCTTCAATAACACCAAAGATAATACCTTAACTTTACTATTTCTGTCTGTGATATTTTGATAAAGTAGATGATAACTTTATGCACTTTAATATTAAGTGCATTTACTGTTGTTAAAAAACTGAAAGATTAACTTTATTTTAATTTTTATATATGTATCTTATTTAGCTAAAGTTACTTGTTTCGTACTACAGTTTGTAATTGTGTTGCAATAGTAGTTCTAGTTTGATTTGAGTAATGGTGTTTATGAAGGATGGGCAGATTCCTAACATTTTCCATTCCTATTCTAAAATTTCTCTTTCGATTCTTGATTCTTATGTCAATTCTTTTAAGTTATAAATGCCTGCATGATATTCTCTAATTATAAATTTAGTTAACATCTCGGTCATATGGTGGAGCCTTTTAAAATTTTGTTTGTTTAAATCTAATAGGCTACAAAAAACGTTCAACCTTCATTTATTATGAGGAATTTCTAAAAGCATGACAAACATATCGGAAAAAAGTAGTGATTTATTTAAAATTACAAACATCAATTTCAGTTCACATTTACAATATAACTTCAGTAATAACCATTTCTGTTTCTTTAACTGGAGAAATTGGAACTACTTTTTCTTTCTGTTTTGTTTTGACATCTATGAACCGATGGTGGGCAAAGACGGAGAGGGAGGAGAGAGAGGGGGGAGAGATTCGAGCCTACAAGAGTAAGAATGAAACAGCAGAGCGAGAAGAGTAGTGACAAACAAACATACCAGTTATGCTTCCGATAGTCTTTGTTGTTGCGTCATAAATAATAATAATATTTTCGTTATCTCAAATTAGCACTTGCTTTAATAGTTTAACTCATTCAAAGCAATTTAACATATAATTAAGACATAGTTAATAATGAATTAATTTCCTATTAAACTACACTGAACACATATTTAAACAATTAAAAAAAATCAAGAATCGAAATCGGCACATCAATCAATGGAGTATCAATGATTAATCTATACCATTAGAATCGGAATCGGCCCATCTCTAGTTTTTATCCATATGTAAATATAAAAATTTATAGCGTTGTATACAGCATATTTATGGCTTTTCTTTAGGCCAGGTGGGATAAGGTAAGCTGGTAGGTGTATTTGTAATCTTAAATAAGGTACAGCAGTAAATATGTTCTGGTTAAAAGAGTAAATGGTTAGAAAATGGATTCCTTAAGGTTTGTATACTGCCACAAAAGGAAATACAGGATGATATACCAGTTATACTGTTTTTTATATCCAGAGTTCTTTTGGACTGAAACAGGTAAGGCTATGGATCTATACATCTGTAAGTTCAACTACAATAATTGATTGTATATTGTGATTTTGACAACAGCTAAAGTATTATATTCTTAAAAATACCTGTATTGGTAATATTATTGAATGAAACTGTATCTTCAGATGCAGCTATATGTTTTGCCTATATGTTAGTACAGGTAGTGTTCAGTGAAATGCTTTTATATTTTGATCAAAGAGTAGGAAAACATGTAACTGCTATAGGTAACTTATATTTATTTTTTGATGTACATAGAAAAATAATTAATGAAAAATACATTTTAAAAAAAAGTAGTAGCTTTATGAAATAATTTTTTATTACTATTTTGAAAAAAAAAACAATTATTTTTTTTAGTTGGTTTTTAAAGTTTATGTGCTGTAATTGATATGTTTATTCATGTTCAAAAAGTTTAGATTTGGTTTAAAAACATTAATCAAAACATTTTTTTTGTTTGGTAATAAAACTTGCCTTGACAACTAAATATGTGCATAGTTCAAACATGTTGAAAATTATAGTGAACTCTTCGTCTTCTAAGTAGGGGTTTTTCAGCAGCCATAGATTCCCATGGAAATAATACTTTAATTAATTATATATTTATATATATATATATCGGATTTGTTACAGTTGTCACTGCCTCTCTACCCCCAAATTCAAAATTTATCTATCATATGTTAATGCCTCTGAGTTTCTTGCAGTCACTGCTTTGTCCTCAACCAACTTCTTCGCAGCTGTCCCATCTTTCTTTTCTCAAAGGGAATCCACACTAGTACCTTTCAGGACCACCTGTCTTCTAGCACCCTGTTTATATGTCCAAACCATACTAATTGTCTTTCTATCTCCTCCGTAAATAGTCCATTTCCATCATCATTAGTTTATTATTAGCTTTGGTAACATCCCATACCTCTGAACCATAGAGTGTAATGCTCTGCACAATACTTTTATAAATGTGTTTCTTTCATGATGATTTTGCTGCCAGAAATGAGAGTTTAAGGCCTGCTCTGCTTTTGTTTATTATTTCCCTGATTTTATCCTCACTATCGCCTTTCCTAATTAAGATCGCCCCTAGATATTTGCACATTTGTACCCTCTTAATTTCGTTGTTTTCTAGGCTAAGGTCGCAAATCTCTTCTTTACCTACTACTAGATATTCACATTTTGGAATTTACATTGTTAATCTTGCTGCCTCATATTCCTCCTGCAGTCTTTTTATCATATAACTAAGATTGTGCTCGTCTTTCACTATCACATTGTAATCATCTGCGAAGTATAGTGTATTCATCTTATCTTTTCCCACCTTGTTCCAATATTTTGGCATTTTCTACTCCATTTCTCTAGGGATCTGTCTATATAGATCTTAAATAAAGGGGGTGATAAACAGCACGCTTGTCTTAGACCCTTTGTTGTTTTGAATGATGTGGTCACTTCGTTACCCATTTTTTTTTTTTTTTTGTATAATTTTCCTCATAATATCTTTGTGTGGTCGTAATCAGCATTAGTTGGGTTTATACTCAAATTTTGCATTTTCTTCAACAGCTGGGAAATCGGTACTTTTTTTTATTCAGAAAACTCAGGTTCTCGAAGGATACAGGTTGAGGCTTAAGGCCAGCAACTCTACACTTGTGAATTGTTTTGTAATGCTAAAAAACCCAATCCGCCTCATAGATCAGACGGAAATTAAAAAAAAAGAATTTTTTAAAATTATTACAGTGAAAAAAAAATTTTGTTTTCAGGCCTCAATCAAAATATTAAAAGATAACTTTAAAATGTAAAGAGCAAAGTTGAAAAGTTGTTTCTGTACAAAGTCTCAAAAAACCTGGAATCAGGTGCAGGAATCTGGAATTTGTGCTGGTTCAGTTACCCCAAAGTATTCCATTGCCAAAATTGAAGTCAACTTTTTTCTGTAAATTGGAATCCAGATAGTATTTTACATGTAAAATTATTGATATCGCCTCAACAGGGCAATGTCCAGGATATAGTTTGATCTTACAATGCTAAACACACCTATAAACTGTACCAGTCAGTTCAAAAATGTTCCAGTGTAAATATTTTTCATTATTTTATACAAGAATAAAAATTGAGCACAAAGTCAAATTGTAATTTCTAAATTTCACGTACCTCTTAAATGTGGTGATATTAGTCAGTTGGACCACTTGGATAAATGTCTGTAGGGCAGTTTTGAGTAAGTTAAAATGCATATTTTTTTTGTAGAAAATTAGGAAGCTGGAAGATTATAAAATATAATTTTGAATCCCAGTTTTAACTACTGTAGAACTTGGATAATTCCAGCGAATTTAATTAGAAATTGCTGATAATTCAAAGTTTAAATAAGGACATATATCTTGGTCCATTGACCTTCTGTCAGACGTCTCAACACAATAAAATGCTTCAGCAGTTTTTATGTCAAGTGGAGTGCGAAGCTCAGTATAGATTTTACTGGGTGTCGCTCAGTAGTGTAAATACTTTTATTATTAGTGTATTCTTGTATACATACGAACTGAACCATAATAGTGGAAACCCCTAATAAAAATTGCACCCTTATGAAAAATGTAATATTTAGTGCTTTATAAGGGAGAATATTTTTGTAGTTAAATACAATTAAATTGACATGAAAAATTATTTTGTACCTGCTAGTGTTTGCGGCGCATGTAATTAGAAACACAATGGGTTAACTGCTAATAATTATGAGTTTTATAAATCCATTATGGCTAAGTTTATTGCTTATTCAAATTATCGTGTTTAATTTAGATCAGTGACACGATGCCTGAAAACGGCTGGAATGGTTGTCAAAGACAAAAAAAAAGCTGGACTATTTTGACTGAAAGGGTATTCTAAACCCTTCCGTAGTTCAAATGTTTGGTTAATTCAAATGTTTTCATTGGTCCCTTCACCTTCGAATTATCCAAGTTCTACTGTCTTATGTTGAAACCTGCTTAAGGTACATTTTCATGCAGGTTTAAAGACCCATCACTAAATATTTAAAAATAATCACATTTTCTTGAAATATTTTCAATTATATTGAGCTGCAAATGTCTGATTACCTTCCTTAACCCATAGAAGAAAGATATTTGGGTAGTATCCACTTCCATGGTGAGATAGAGTAGGTTTTGTAGACGTTTTACATTTTTTGCCACACACTCTCAGTATTATCCGTCAAAATCTTCATTTATTTCAAAAGATTTCTTTAGTAGTCAATTTTTTTGTATAGTTTAGTCAATTAAAAGTTGAGTAAATTTCATTAATTCTGCCTCAACTTTGTATAATTCAGTTTGACTTGCAAAGTCCCATTATACTCTCTATAATTCACATTGAGTTTATTTGTCTGCATGGTCTTGTTTCTTCTCCTTTGAGCAGAATAGAGACTTTTCTTCACAGATAAAACCGTACATGTGAGCAATGGTCCTTTCTAATAAACTGACAGAGGGGATAGTAATATCCTCCCTCTAATCTTTTCTGTTAATCAGAAACCATCTTTAATCCTTTGCAACTGACAGTCAAAATATATTAAAAACCAAAATAATTACAATTATTTCCTGAATTCACTTTAGTCTGGTCAAACCTGATTTTTTGAAGAGTTCACTGTGATTACTAATAACAGTTATAATTTGATAAAGCTGAGAGATTAAAATTTTTGTATGTGTAATTTAGATTTTTTTATGCTCTTTATATTTTTAAAAGAAGTTTTTAGTACATAAATTTAAATTTAGTAGCTCATATTTCTGTACTTTCTGAGACTCAAATTAAATATTTACATTTTTTCTTTACTGATTATATTTTTACTAGTTTCTTAAAATTCACTCATAAAAATATTTATAATAATATCTAATGTATTTTACCAGATTTTGATACCATTAAGAACTTAACAATACCAAGTGTATATGATTGTTTTATTTTTTCAAAACACAATAAGAGAATTCATGTGTGTTTGCCAAACACAGTTTTAAACACTATAGAAATTACTTTCAGAAACAAATGAGTCTTTTCTCTAAGTTTGTTATATATGGTTTTGTTAGAAGTTAATGTCATGATTCTACTAAAGTGGGTTTTGGAATATGTTATAGGAAATTAAAACTATAGAACTGGAAGAAAATCTTTTGGCTGGTGGAGATGAAGAAATGGAAGTTTCTGAAAATGAAGACGATATTATTCGCAAGAAACCAAAGAAAGATGATTTCTTTTCTAATTTTAGAGTGAGTAAACAAACAAGCTCTATAATACAGATTTAAAAAACTGGGTATTATCAGACAATTTTAATCTTAAATTGAGACAGGTTATTAATTTGTTCCATTAACAGGTATTCTCATTAGGTATTGCAAACACCTGTTTAAAATTAAATGCAATTTTTTTAAAATTAATTTTCAATCCACTTCTGTATGTCATCTATTATTTTTAAAATTTCCATTCTCGTAACTTATTGTGTGTGAATGTATCGGAACAGATAAATCGTTATTTTAGTGCCATAAATGTATGAACTGGTCTTGAACTATAATGAGGGAAAACCATAACCTTCAGGTTAAGCTTAGCTCTTGATGGAAATGTTTTGTGGTTTATGATGTAACTATTTCATACTTTAGAACATCTTATTTTAATGATAATGTATACTATGTTCATTTACTGTCTTAAGAGAAATCAATGTTTATTTTTATAACACTGATTGGCCTTATTTATCATAATTTTTTTCGTAAATAAACAACTGGGGTCAAGCAGTTTATATTGTAATGCACAGTAAGCAGCAGACATCTGGCCTAGTTGATCAATCATTGTTTATGATAACTTATCCTTATTCATGATCTCCTTTATTTATTTAGTGTTTTGCTCTTTTTTTAGTTCCGACATATATTGTTATATAGATATAGTCCTTTGTAATAGGCTTACAACGTGTGAGCTATAGGCCCAAATAACCTGGGATTACATCCAAAAATTTACTTTGAAAAGTTTCACACTGTCCAAAACTATAAACAATAAATTGAAGTGTTTTCAAGAGGGCAAATAAAGGAATATGTGTAAATAAATTAAGCCTAAACAAATTCACATTCAAACCTAGTTGTAACTGAGTATCTATTAGATAGACCATTCGTGGCATTTTTATGCATGTGCATAGTTTTACATTTTTTAGAATAAATATTACAAATATTTTTTGTTACACTACTTATGCATATATTTTTATTCAGTATTACTTTGGGTTTAAAATGACTATAATTCATCATAAGGAAAGTGCTATTTTATCAACAAAGCTAAATATAATTTTTGTCTATAGTAAAAAAAACGACATTTTATCAGGCCTACTGAATTTGAACTTCAAACTTTCAACATACAAACCTCATATTACTGTTCTTAATTTTATTATGAACACAGTGGTATATAATAATATATATTTACTTAAAGTCTTAATTTCTTAGTAAATAATTAAACATACATGTGGAAAACACATGCTAACTAATTGGATCCTGCGGAGCGGCCTGTGACCAAATAATTGGAGTCCAAAAGTTTAAATGAGAATTTCTAATTTTGTTTTTTTATAGTTATCTTGTGTTTATATATTTTAATAAAATACCATAAAAAATTTGTTGATTCCATCTTCACATTAGCTACTAGTAATCACTAAACACTTTTAAATGTTTTAACTTGCCTATAGTAGCACTTACTTTGTTTATTGAGGACGGCTGTTTTGGGAGATGTGTCCCATTGTCAATTCAGACCGTAACTGATCTCAAGATTTATGTAGGTTAGGGTGTTAGGGTGGGGGTGGGATATTATGGTGGTGTGGATGTATTTTTGTGTGTATTAGGACTTATGATGTCGAAAAATGCGTGTGAGTTGTAATGTAATTGTGTATTGAGTATGTATGTTGGGTGTAGTTTGAAGTGTCTGTATATTTCGTATTGTTCGGTTGTGTAGCATTGGTTATTTCTGTGTTGTTTATGAAGAATTTGTAGGTTAGATGTTGTGTCTATGAAGTCATATTTTGTGGAGTTCAGATGATCGGCAAAGTTTGATTGGTAGTTACTGTTTTTTAGTGCTTTTATATGCTCTTTTTAGAAGGACCTCCCTGTCTGGCCTATGTAAAAACTGGAGCGAGAACATATAAAAGCACTATAAAACACAATAACTACCAATCAAACTTCACTGATCATATCAACTCCACAAAACATGACTACATAGACATAACATTTAACCTACAAATTCTTCATAAACAACACAGAAATAACCAACGCTACACAACCGAACAATACGAAATATAGACACTTCAAACTACACCCAACACACATACTCAATACACAATTACATTACAACTCACACGTACTTTTTGACATCATAACTCCTAATACACACAAAATACACCCACACCACCATAATATCCCACCCCACCCTAACATTCTAACCTACGTAAACCTTGAGATCAGTTACGGTATGAGTTGACAATAGGACACATCTCCCGAAACGGCCGTCCTCAACAAACAAAGTAAGTGCTACTATAGGCTAGTTAACACATTTGAAAGTGTTTAGTAAAAATACCATAATGATATAGGAAAATATTAAAAATTTTAAACAATTTCTTACTTCATTATATGTTTGTGTAATTCTGAATTTATAGAACCCTCCAAATGTTTAACAATATAGTAGTTTGAACTAAATAGAATTATAATTTTAAAGATATTAATTTTTACCCACCATTCAAAATAATATTTGTTTGTATGTAATACATTGTTGATCTTGAAAAGACTTTCATAAATCAAATGTCATTTTCTCTGTTTATTATTTTATCTTCTTGGTCTTACCCATGATAATAAATCTAAAGTATTCTTTCTTTCTGTAGCCTTCAGTAAACATCATGTTTCTTGTGTTTCTCAGGATGAAAATGATGATTTGCGGTGCCAAGTGGAGGCTTATAAAAATGAAATGGATGTTGTTAGAAGTGATCACAAACTTGAGCTGGATAATAAAGACAAACAGCTGAAGATAGTACAACAAACCTTGCAAGGGTTACAACAGGTGAGTAAAATTACAAACTTCAGGATGCTTCAAGATTTTTTCCAGCTAATCACACATTTAAGCAAATTTCAGTTTTTACATTAATATTGAAGACATTTGTCTTCAATATTAATTGAAGGGTATCCATGAAGTAAATTTTTATTTCATGATTGTGAACCCAATTTTTATGATATGGTGTTTTCGTTATTTATAAAAGTTATATGTGTTTAGGTTATTTGTAGCAAAAGTGAGTGTATCCAGTCATGCGACATTGGTAGCTCGACGATCTATTAGTGATGGAAACTCTGCTTCTACTTGGGAAAACTATAGCATCATTGATTTTTTTTTACCTACAAAATTATCTGCCTTTGTAGTTCATCTTCAGTAAAAGGAAATATATGATATAAGAGTAATATTTGTCGTAGTGCTTCGCTCAGTGGCAAGCCACGATAGAAGGGAAAAAACTTTCATAATGACAATCAAAATGTTTGAACTTCAACTTCACATATTAACCCTTAGCACGCTGAACATATAAAGGGCAAGTAACAGATTAGATGCTATTAGATTAAAAAAAATTTTTTGCGAAATGTTCAAAGTTCTATTTAATTCTGAGTTCCTAAAGATGTATTTGAACAAAAAAAAAATTATAAACTAGTTATTTATATAATTTTTTATATTTTTACACTAGGTAATTCAAGATATCAATAAATCCATTTAAAATAAAATTAAAGTAACTAAAATTATTACTCACTAAATCATAAACAATAAATTATTCTTACAGTACAAACAAAAGTCACTCACGTAAACAGTAAACATCTATAGCAATCACAATGCCAACACAAAATACGAAGCTGCGTCCTGCCGAGAATACCCGTCATACACTCATGCATTGACCATGTAATGGCGCCAGGTGGCTAAAACAACAGAATGTGGATCGGTAGCACGTGACCAAGAACAATAAACATAGCAGAGGAGTTTATTTACACCAAACAAACATTGCCATCCATTGTAATGGACTTTAAAAAAACAACCAGGACTTCCCTAAACAAAATATTGTAAATATGTGATTTCTCGTCATACGCACTAGCATAGATTTCAGCCTTACGCGAAATCACGGTATACACGCCCAAAGGGTTAAAACCAATATGACATTGTTGCTGCTGTCATCACCACTATTATTGACTCTGTCAAGGGATTGACGCTGATTAACTGTCTCTAATAACTGATTAACATCAACTAGAAAAGTCCTACTAAATATTGAAATTAACTGATAAAATATTTTTTACAAAATCAACGAAACCAAAATATTATGACTCAATATTTTAAAACGTGTATATGTTGAGAACATTTATAAGAATCAACAGATCGCAGCATCCCAATCCTTCTTTTTTTGTTGTTGATTAGGAAAAGTCTCTTTGGATAAGGAATCAATTTGAAAATTTGGATAAGTAAGTGGCTTGTAGAACCAAATGGCAGTAAAATCAATTTTCTTAGTGTGATAAGAAACAAGTAATATAAAAACAAATGTTTTATCCCTTAGTACTCTACTGTCGGGCGAGCTCCGCTTAGCGTGTACTCCTATTTACTTATATGTCAGGCGTCACCCACTACGATTTTGTGTATTACTCGTCTGTAGCGAAGCCCCCGACATTCAGTCCCTTACCGTTTTGTGCTGCACTTAATGGACAATAATTTGAACTAAATTTAAAATGTCTTTGACTCTCTGAGTAATCACGAAATCAAGTCTGCCTTTATGTTTTAGACTTTGAGTATGGTACAGTTTACAGGTAATTCGCTTACTTTCAGTTTGCCATGGCTTCTGCATCACATGTAATTAGCCATTTCAGACTTCTTGATCTTTTACTTGATCCTGATTTACTCGCTATGCAAGGGTTTTTGAAACATTCTATGAGTCACAAACTATCAATTCTTTAGTTAGGCCAGACCTACCTTTTACTCCAAGAATTGTTTTACACTTTGTAGGTAATTTATTTGAGAGTACTAACAGAAGAGGCTTTCATATTTATACAAACAGGTTCTGTTCTTGCTATAAACTAGATCTAGAGCTACTGAATTTAAGAGCTCATACAACTTGAACAATGATCACCAACAGAAAAGGTCTACCATCTGAACTGAATCCACAAAACTGAATAAAGGGAAGTTCAGAGCTTATGTGAACAATGGTTCTAACTCGGAAAGGCAAGACTGTAGCCATGATTAGTACATTCTATGACAAAAGTGTGGAAGAAATTGAAAGAAAAAGGAAAACCGGTATCATAAACAAAATAACTAAGTCAACAAATAACATGACCTCAGCAGTAATTTGTAAATAGGTCTCTAACCAGTGTATGGGTGGTGTAGATCTACTGATCTCTATAATGCATATACAGTTTTACAAAGCAAACAAATAAATGGTTAAGGGAAATGTATTTTTGGCTATTAGATGTAGCTGTATTAAACAATCTTATTATCTCTAACAGCAAAAAATAAATAAATAAAGGAAAGGAAGAAAACAAAAATGATTTTGCCAAAACTTGGAGAGGGAACTTGTTGATGATACCAGATATGAGCAGCGTAGGAAGAAGGGTTGGCCATCAACCATTGACAAGACAGAAAGTTTAAATTCAAAACTACATTTAATTTATTCCAATGATAAAAGCAACTCGAAGATCTGTGCAGTTTACAGTAACGGGAAGGTAAAAGGAGGTAGAAGGGAAACTGTTTTTTACTCCAAGACATCAGAAAACCAGGACTCCATCCAGAAGACGGTTTTGAAATATATAATCTGCAAAACTACAAATAAGGGATGAAAATAAAATGCATAATAGATTAATAAACAAAAATGGCACAAGTTAACTAAAATAATATAAAAGTAAACAGAATTTTTCTTAAACAATAATGCAACTTGCAGGTGAGGAATTTGTCTCGATTTAATTACAAGTGTAGAAGCAAATTCAAAAAAATCCGAGTGCTAAGGGTAAAGTCAATTCCTACTTAGGTCAACAAAATTTTTTTATTTTAGTTACTTTTTATGAAATAATAATACAAATATTATGAATTTCAATTGATTTAACTATGTATATACATAAGACAGAATCACAATATTAAATGAGAAAATGCCTTGGCCAAGTGATGAATCATTTTTACATAAAAATTCTAATCGTATACAATCCACAAAGATTTTGGTTAAAATAGTTCTCCTCATATACTTCAATATTTATACAAAGCAGCCCATGTAAAATGTAGTAGTAAAATAAATTTGTGTATTTAAATGTGGGCTAGTACAATCAATATTTACCATTAATGAGGCAATACAATCATAATTGTCTATGTATGATGTTCTTGCATGTAACCATTTTTTTATCTGAATCTCAAATTGTCTTATCTTCCAAACAAGTTTCAAATTTGATAGGCTGCAGTTAGCATTTAACTGCAATAAAAATTTGAAAACTCCCAATATCCACTTTTACAGCTCTTACTTTTACCCAATATACACAAATGTTCTGCTAATCTCATCTAGAAGTCATAGGTAAAGTAAAATTTTATTACTTCCTGCTCATTGATTTTGCTTCTTTAATGTAAACTAGTAATATAAACAAAAAATTTGAAAATCAATTTCTACTTAGATTTATTTTAGTTATTAAATAATTACAATTAATATAAATAAAGTAACATGACCAATACATTTAAACAGATGTTTTACCACATAACCTATAACATAAAATCAGCTGTTTTATGAAATCATATGTTATCACTTATTTTAAGTCAAATGGGGCGAAATAACTCTATTGCATACCTTGCCCCTTTTGTAAAAAGTTTTTCTCTCATATAAAACTAAAATTAATTCATGAAATTTAATTAATGAATTAATATTTGAACTTGAGTGGATTAATAAAAAGACTCCGAGCAAAAGACACTGATGAAGATCGGCACATAGCGATCGAAAACGTTCTGTCTCAGTAAGTTTTAACAAATTTACTAAATTTAAAGTTCGGATAATTTGTAACGGATTATATAATTTTACAAATTGGACATTATTTAGTTATAACTCTTAAAACATTTAATATTCACTTCTAGCTTACAGTTGAGGCGTAATGAAACGTCTGTCTGTAACGCAAAAGAAGCTATAACTCCGTTACAGTTAAAGTGTTTTAAATTACCAAGTTAAACAATTAAAATTAGCAGAATATTCTTGAATTAATTCTTAAAACTTATTTATCTGAAATGCAAGGGATTGTGCGCTGGTAAAATAATGACTCTTTTAAATTCAATTAAAGCAAATTATAAACTTTTATTTCAAGATAGACAGATAAAATAAATTTAAATCATGACACATAAATTTCTTTAACACTCAGTTACGGATTATGGAACATTTTTAATATTACTTATAAATTTTTAAGGATAGCAATCCTTCAATTAATTAATTAATCAATGGCTGAAAATGAACATATATTCGAGTTTACTTGCCTTTCTTGTATAATCAAATTTAATAATTAAATGTGAACATATTGGCACCAAAAGATGCGTAATTATAATTATGCTTATTAATTAAAAGTTCAATGTTCATAATTTAGAAATTCTGCTTCGAAATGTTTTAAATTTTGAAATTAAGTTTTAAAAGTTTTAAATCGCCCACTTAGCTGTGTTAACTTGTCGCAACTTCCCTTCCACCTCGTGGTAAATCTCGGTAAAGCCTGGCCTCATTTTTCGTGAATAAGCGTCGGGAAAACCATGAATAAGTCTGCAACCCATCTTGTATCTGGTATCGTAAGCCTTCTTCTATGCCATGATTGAAAGAAAAGAATACTTTATATTAATTAAAATAAAAAGAAACTAAATACATCTTCTTGCCATTTGGAGACGTCCTTTCCCCGTTACATCCTGGCCAAAATGAGAGAGAATAATTAATTACAAGCAGCCTTCCTACCTATCGCGCATCCGCGGGGCGCATGCATAGCTTGATTACTTATTTTAATTTTTTCTCGCTAGATGTCACTATCAGCCAGATATCTCATTAAAAATATTTATCATACATTACAATTTTTTTTACATAGTTATACATTATTACAATTTTGAATTTATTCTCGTTTATTTTCTGAAATTTGCAAATTTAATATGTAACACCGTCTAAAGTGTGTTACAAATTATAAACTATTGTTTTAAGTGATTAATAATAAAAAGTTTTAATAACGCTTGAAAATTTGAACAAGACATATACAAGGGCAGTGTGAACTAATAGAAGGAATTGAGTAAGACTTGAGGTTTTAGTAAAATGTAATGGCTATATGCTTGACCCATAAACATCAATTACAATGGAAAAACATATGATTGTGCTTTGTCCATAACCAAACAAAACAAGGCAAGTAAGAGTCAGAGTAATGTTGTTATTGCCCATTGGGAGTTATGAATCACTGATATGAACCTGAAGGCCTGAATGTTGCAATCTATTCTAAGAGATCAAATTTTGGTACTATTAACATGTTATAAATAAATAAACCTCATAAACCACAAAAATGTTTTATTTATTTTCTGATGAACATTTTGATTGTAAAGTAATCATCTTCAGAGGAATTTACTATAAGACTAACTACACTTGGTCTGTTACATTCTATATATATACATCGTTAATACTTTCTCCACGCCTCTAAACTATCTGACCGATTACGTAGCAGCAAGGTCTACCTCTCTTCTATCAACCAGTTGGTCCAAAATAACATCACAATAATGATATGAAATATATAACTCTGAACATGACATTTTCAATTTAATATTTTTAAAATATTTTATTCTATTTATGTTTTTAATGAATAATTATTTCTTATTATTAATGATTATTACACGTAAATTGTTATTATATATGAGTATGTTCATGTTATTTTTAACAGCAATTGCTAGAAGCAAGGCGCAAACAACATGATGATGAACTGAAGATACTTGAGTTACAAGCCAAACTCAAAACAAAGAAACCTGAAACTAAAAACGACTTGGAATTATCAGCAGAAGGAGACAAAGAAAAGGAGAGCCCAGAAACTGAAGTTGACATAACAGATTCAGCAATACAGCTTCATGGTAAACTATCTGAGAAAGAAGCAAAACTTATCGGTTAGTATTGCCATATATTTAAAATTATAATATTTATTTTTATGAAACTATTGAAAAAATTCGCTCATTGGAGCACCACCTAATCTGCTTTTAACATTTGTAAATAGAGTATGCTACAGTCAGCCTTTTGGTTTATTTTATGATAAACTTTTTTTGTTAACCTTGGAATCTGTTCTTTCCTCATACAGTAAATAGTTAGACTTGTTTAAAAGCATCTCTTTGAACCTATGTTATAAAACAAATAAAAGACATACACAAAACTCACAAATCAATAATTTTATTTTCTCATACACGTTTCAATGACAAAGTCATCATTATCAGTGAGCGTTGCTACTACAAAATCTAACTTACAACTTAGGTGAAATTAAGGTTACATTTCTATATTTATACTGTGGGCCTGTCAAAACAAAAATTATTAACAATACTTCAAACATGATGCATCAAATGAACTTTTTATACCTAACTCATAACTTACAATAAAATTCTTAACCATACCCATAATTATATATAAATAAAATAGATAATTGATATTTTAGTATTATTATTATTTTAAGATTTTAACTAAAAAGTTATAATCATATTTTCTTGTGTTATAATAATTACATTAATATAGAATTTTGAATAGGGCCTGACTCATTATTTACAATAATAATTTTATTCCTATTAATATACAAAGTTTCCCACACATCCAACTCACTACACTTAACAACGTTTTTTAACAGAGTTACATCGTCTACTTTGAATTTGTGCTTTTCCTCTAAACAATGTTTCGCCATCTCAGATTTTTCTGGTCTATTATATTTAACGTGGGAAAATGTTCTTTAGCCCTAGTTTTTAAATATTTCTTTTTGTTTGGCCTATATATTTCAGAGGACACATGATACAGTTTAGGTAGTAGATGCCTGACTTTTCTTCATTAGGTATGGTGTCTTTTTGGTTCCCTAACTACTTCTTTAGGTTTGAAGTTTGATTTAGACTCTAGGCTCCCACTATTATTGTTCATTTCGTATATACACAAAAATACACTAATATAAAAACAACAAACATCAGCTACTTACCTACACCAAGTAAAACCTATACTGAGCTTTAAACTCCAGTTGACATGAAAATCTGAATCATCCTAATATGTTTAGATGTCTGATTGAAGGTCAGTGGGCCATAAGTTTTGAGAGTTGATAAATATCACTTAGAAAGCACAAACGTCTAGTCTTGCTGCGTGTGGCATATCAGAAAATAATCTCTCTTAAGGTAAACAAATCAACGAAACAAACTGGGCTAGTTTTTATACTTGTTACTAATAAATTGTTGTGACTAGCTGATCTAGTCAAACTGCAATGGGTTAATTGATAAGAATATAGACTTTTTTTAGGCTTGAAAATGAATTAATGCACACATGGAAACCTTATAACTAGAATTACAAATTTTCTATTGCAAGCAGTTTATAAAATCAATGTATAACGCTAATTTAAATACTGTTTAAAAAATCATTTACTGATTGTAGTTGTAGCTGGTGTAGTTTTCTACCACTTCTGAAATATTTTCTGAAGTTATGTGATGCTATGACTTAGTAATTTTGGCCAATTTTAAAGTTATCTTTTAAGACATTTGATTTATGATAAATTTCATTGTTCACTCCATTATGTTTTGGTGAAAATTCGAGCCAATCATACACTTGAAAGAATTTCTTCCTAAAGTTTTTACAGATTTCATGTTTAGCTATAAATGGAATAATGATATTGCAGAACAGTTAATTATAAATTTAGTGCATATTTTGTGTTACTGATAGATTTATAACTGACCACATGAATCGATTCTGAACATAAACTTTACACATTTCCACAACTACTTTAACGGTCACTTTGTATTTCTGAAACTAAATCTATACAGTAAAATGACAAGTATAGTATAATTAGAGTTGACTATAAGATTTCATTGTTAGAGAATAAATACAACATAAATAATATATTATAGTGTACGAACATGTATTTTACTGAAGAAAGAATTTTTTTCAATGTGGAGAATTAAGAAGTTGATGTTTTTAGGGTTAATCGCTATATTTCTTCATGTACATCCATTTGGCGCTAGTGTGGATTATGTGTGGTCTTTCCTACAAAAACTCGAACCATCACTGAAACCTTTAGAAGTAGAGCAGTTGATGGCAAGGTTTACGTCAATTTTCCAACAGGAACTTTCAGGAATTGGAGCAAATATGGAGCGCAGATGGGTGTTTGAAGGATTCAAAACAAACTCTATTGTTTAGGTGTTATTTAATGAACTTTCAAAAAGTAACAGTGGTTGTTACAATTGTATGTAAGCAATTTGTTATTTTGATACCCCTATTTGTATTTTAATAGATTTTACATTTTGAAACTTTTTAAAAAATAAATTTTAGGCCACTAAATGGCATTAACAGTAGAATTGGTGGCAGTTTTTATTTATATTTTCAGAGTACCACTTGAAATTAATTAATAAAATGTAATGCTTTTTATCTTGATACAATTATCTTGATAAAATAAGCTTTTTGAATACAACATTTTTTTATTAGAATTTCTAATTATAATTAATTAATGTTATTTCACATTTTTCTTAATGTAGTATGTTGGTAACTAACCAAAATATCTTCACAAATTGTTACCAATTTTATTACCATTTTCAAAGTCATTATTTTTTTAATGTTATGAAAAAAGTTTTTAAAATAAATCAAATTTAAAACAATTATGATTTCGTTATATTATGTAATACTTTTCTTTGAAAGTACAAGAAAAATTTCACAGAAACATACACATTTTTAATTTTAAAAACATTTGTAAAGAAGGAAATTGACAATAATTATAGCAGCATCTCTTATGCAATTTTTTTTTTAAATTTTATGACCATATAAATGTATTTTCAATAACTAACATTTATCAGTTTTTATAGATCATTTTTGGGCATTTCAAAATGTTGTATTACTTATTACAAGAAGTGTTTATTTTGTTATAAAAACATACAATTTTTATATTCAGTGGTTTTTATGTATGTGTATTTCAGGACATGTGATACATGTATATTGAAGTTTTTGTTCCTTTAATTTTATATTTTGATTTATAAAATTATAAAGGAATCCTTAAAACATTTAAAAGCATCTTTGGTGTATATTTTTGGAGAAGGCGGTTTTTCTCAGGTACATCAATTCAACTGACTGATATAAACACATTAGGTATTTTTGATGCCTAGTTTTGTTTAAATATTTTGTGTTGTGATAGTAGAGTTTTTGGGTGTATTTTGCTTATATTAGTTTTTGTATTTCTTTTGAAATTTGTGAATTTTTACACATATATTTTCTTGTAAAGAATTACGAGATCCATGTGAAACAAATATTGTAAACAATTGTCCATAAAGTATTTCGTTTGTGACTTGAGTTTTATTAAATTTTTTCCTTATGTATTTCAATCCTTATTAGTTGTTTTTCTTAGTGGAAATTGACTTGGGCACTTGAAACATTTATGGAGTCTTTAGGAAGAAGTTAGGAAATACTGAAATTAACTCAGGGAAATTAATATTAACTCAGGGAGTATTATTAATTCTGGGATTAATATTTGACACTCAAAATTGTCTATTAGTTAATATTGTTCTGGTTTCCCAGTGCAGACAGCAGAGCTGCTCTTGATGGAATCGGTGAGGAGCATTGCATGAGGAGATAGTCCAGAGTCTCCTCTTCTGTTCTACAGTTGAGGCAAAGAGGAAATTCACTAAAATTGAATTTGAAAAGGTAGGTCTCAGTCCGGTCCTTGCTCATGCTGCAAAGACAGCTGAGGATATGGGTACTCCTTGATACATCTCTAGGTCATTTGGTTCTTTTTGTATGACATGACATTGAGGTTTCTACCTTTGGTTTCTTCTCCCCAACGGTGGATCCATTTCCATCTAACTGATGCTTTCCCAGCACTAAGGCATTTCTTCAGGGAGTATTGTGGTAAGAAAACCAATCCCATTTTTGCTGCTTGTTTGGCAATTGTGTCTGCTTTTTTGTTGTCATCCATGTTGCAGTGTGAGGGGATCCACTGGAACTGTATTTGTTTCTCATCTTTGTTGAGAGTGTTGAGCAAAGTTGCTATTTCTTTTAATCAGAAATTGCCTCCTGATCTTGTTACTCTAACATGGGGAAGGCGCTCTTGGAGTCAGTGTATACAGAATTTTTCTGCCTGTAATTCAAGATAGTTTGCCAAGGCTGCATTTATTGCCAGCAGCTCTGCTTCGGCACTGGAGGACGCAATGGTTGTTATATAAAATTCTTCTTTGATGAAGTGGTTATAGTAGCCTGCTTCTGACTTATCTTGGAAGATGTCTACTGACCCATCGGTGTAGATTTGAATGGTGACCGAGTACAGATTCTCAATCATTTCCGCTAAGGTCATATTATGGGGCTCCTTTTTTATTACCTATGAAGAATTTTAAAAGGAAGTTGAACTATAGTTACTATTAAGGTAAAGGCACAAAACTCTGCCACTTTGGAAGGATGTATATAATCATAAGTCCTACTTGTGTATGGAAGTAAACTCAAGTATTTAAAGTAGACCTACTGTGTATCAAGGTCATTGGTTGTTGCTACTGACATCATACTTATGTGAATTGTCATTTATAGAAATTATTTAACTTGACTATTATCACATACAAAATATTGACAAATGGATAAAGTTAGGATAGTGAAATCCCGGTTTTGAAGTACAAAGGAAGATCCAACATTGTGAGGTACATACTTAAGCATATCTACTCTGTATCAGGTTTGTTTTGAAGTGTTTTCTTCTTTAGGAAATGGGAAGGAAAAAGAAGAGGAAAAATAATGAAGTTTCTAGTAAGCTTGTGTCTTTTTTTAAGGTTTCAGACCTTATCATTACCAGGGTAAGTCTGTCAGTCTCCTACTCACAGAAGTCTAAAAATTCTCGTGTGTGTGTGTGCGCGCGTGTGTTTGTGTGTGTGTGTCTGTAAATATTGAAGAAAAATGTTTTCATAAGCAATTTAAATTTGATATAATTTACAAAGCTTTTCTGACTAATTCATTGGCACTATCTTCTGGATATATACTATTACTGTGACATATAACAAGAAGAAAATGTTTGCAAATTTATGAAAGTTTTGTCTATGAAAAACACACACACACATATATATAACTATATAACAAAGTACAATATTGTATAAATATAATGCATTTTGTACTTATACTTATAAAAAGTATATAAAAGTTTAAAAAATATACTTACAATCAGAAAAATTACCATAAAAACTTACATATTATAAATGATAAAAGAAATTAGTACATAAATTAATTAATAAGCAAGTAACCTCTAATATTAGATGTTTAAAAATATTGTTGCCTTTAATAGAGACAGACAAATCAATTGCAAAAAAAATAATAATAATAATAACAGCTTACAAAATAAGTGATAAATCAAAGTACTCTAGAAAAAATTTCAAAACGTAAATTAATGTAAACTATTGTGTTTCTTTGTTTAAACATGAAATATTGACTGTGTCAATATCATTTTTATGTCATTTAAAGTAACAGCCTTTAATTCTATAATTCCTGAGCAATTGAATGAGTTTGTCTTCATTCCTTATCTTAAATAGCTAATATCAAAAATATAGGTGAAAAAAACCCCAAAACCACAAAAAATAACTAAAATAAGTTACCTAAGATTAAATCCTTATGTACATTTCAATGACAAAGTCAGTCTAGTTTTTGTTAATTTCTTTGTATTCTAGATTGTACTTTTGTAATAGGAACCTCTGAAAATGATGACTTTGTCATCGAAATGTATATAAGGATTTAATCTTTTAATAATACTAATCTTTAGAAAATAATAAATTGCTGGGTGCTAGTTAGAATTACAAAATAATTTTAACCCTAACAGTAAAATTGAGATTCCAATTACTTTTATTTTTTATTACTTACCATTTATAGTAATAAATAAAACACTTTCTTATAATTCGATTAATTTTTGTTTAATTTAGTTTTTATAAATCTTATTCTAGTTACAAAATTTTTTTTTAATACACTTTCTCTATTTCCTAATTTAGTTAAATATCACAAGACTCTTTCTTTCAGGTTATTCGGTGGGTGTTATGACAAATTAAAATTGAGTTTATGCAATTAATGTTGTAATAAATTTTATAAAAGAAACGCCTAGGCCTAAAGTTATTAATTTTGAATTTACAATATAATAATTTACAATCTTTTCTTAAATTTTAATTACTTATCTGATGTTTAATGTTTTTGTCCAAATTTCTATCCTTTTAAATTTATTTCTATAAACAAATCTTTCACCACTATGTTTTTTTATGCTTCAATTCTTCCTTTAAATAAAATTTTGGGCAACTAAGTTTTTATGCTTCCAGTTCCAATGCAAGCTTCTCTAACAATGAATTTTTCTAATTGAAATTTCTAAAGAAAAAAAAAACTTTGTCAATTGTTGAAACATCTGTTATTTAACCCACTGATTATTTGATCTTCATGTCCTTACCTGGACAGTTAAGTTTTATCCTCTATGCAATAAATTTTAGGTCTAGTACATTTCTATATTTGGAAAACATCAGCTGTTTTATAATTATACTAGCTGCCATCTTGGTATTAATATTTTATGATTATTTTTTTTTAGGTTATGGCTCCATTGTTTACATTTTCTTTTTTTTTAAATTTTACTTTTATACATACTTTTATATATATATAATCTTTACCAACCAAAACTAACCTATATATATATATATATATATATATATATATATATATATATATATATATGTATATATATATATATATTATAAGTTGTGATGAGACACCTTTCGGTCACTTCTCATCAATGCCTCATCACAACAAGGTAAAATTATTGCACTTAGTGGTGGATAAAAGTATTTACAATAGTAATATATCAACTTCATAAAGTCAGTGCAACGGAAAAATAATGGATAACGTAAAATATCAAGATATATATATATATATATATATATATATATATATATATATATATAAAGAGACAGATATAAAGAGCACCTCAAGACATACATCATACCAAACATTTACAATTTAAACTAAGCCATAAGCACACCTTCAAAAACAAACATACATTCCCCACATTAGAAAACATACATCCTTTAAAAAAAAGCACAAAATGACAACCTGGGAACAGTTACAAAACACAAAAATAATAATAACAAATACAATGAAAAATTGATAAATTATTCAACTTTATAGACAAAATTAACCCCAAGACAAACTAAAATCTTTCCCACAGTGCAGTGAACCTGAAAATAGAACAATACTAGGTGACAACAGAAATCCCACACACCCGGTAATGTACTAGAAGTACTTAGTCTCAGTTGGTGCTCAAAAAAGAAGACACGTAATTAAAGGCTTCAAAAGGTAACTCTCATATATACCAAGTAAGATTCTTGTTTAAGTAAATTATCGTGTAAATGATAACTGGATACAAGAAAACAGTGTTGCAAAGTTTATATGTATTATTGTAAATAAATATTCCACCACTAAGTGCAATTATTTTACCTTATGTAATGAGGCACCTTTCCGTCACTTGACTATTATTGAATGCAGGTTTCGTCAATGGTCAAGTGACGGAAAGGTGCCTATCACATATGGTAAAATAATTGCACTTAGTGGTGGAATAATTATTTACAACAATAATAACTTTATAAAGTCAGTGCAGCGGAAAAACAATGGACAATGTGAAATATTACGATATATATATATAGGAATTTTTTGGACTTGATAGGAGACTGACAGACTTACCTAAAGGCAATAGTCCAAAACTGCAATCTCTTGGAAATAAGCACATATAAAAAAACACATATAAAACACTTAATACACTTTTATTTGAAATATTTCGATCAACATGATCTTCTTCAGTCAAGAAAGAGAAAACAAAAGATTGAAGTGAACCACAGATGTGTATAAACATCCAAATGTCACAGATTTATAGTTTATGATATAGAGCTATATCTGTAGAGCTATATAAACTATAAATCTGTGAATCTGTGACATTTGGATGTTTATACACATCTGTGGTTCACTTCAATCTTTTGTTTTGTTTTCTCTTTCTTGACTGAAGAAGATCATGTTGATCGAAATATTTCAAATAAAAGTGTATTAAGTGTTTTATATGTGTTTTTTTATATGTGCTTATTTCCAAGAGATTGCAGTTTTGGACTATTGCCTTTAGGTAAGTCTGTCAGTCTCCTATCAAGTCCAAAAAATTCCTAAATAAGCTTTAAGCTCTACTAGAACTAACCTAAAGATATATATATATATATATATATATATATATATATATATATATATATATATATACATACATATATTTTTTTTTCTTTTAACTTTCCAACACTGTTTTCTTGTATTCACTTATCACTTTCACTGTATGTACTTAAACAAGACTCTTACTTGGCATTTATGTTAGTTAACTTTCAAAGATTGATAGTATCTTCATTGTCGAGTTGATGCTCAACAATGGAGATACTATCAATCTTTGAAAGTTAACTCGCATAAATGCCAAGTAAGATTCTTGTTTAAGTACATATAGTAAAAGTGATATTTATATATTTTTAGGTTAGTTTTGGTTGGTAAAGATTATTTAGATTTTTTGGACTAGGAGACTGACAGACTTACCTTGGTAAGAGTCCACTCTGTAGTCTTGAAATAGAAACACATAAAAGCACTTGACCAATGATATATATTTCAACCACACAGTGGTGTTTGTCAATCAAAGAGAAAACACAAAAAGAAATATGAGATAATGAAATAAAATAAATATAAGTTGTAATCACAGATTGTTGCCTGTCTGGGAGAGATAGCGAGAAGGGAAACACACGGGACCCGGATTGCTATTTTCTCCGACAGTCAGGCAGCAATTAAGGCACTAAACGGACACTTGGTCACCTCGGCCATAGTCAGGCAGTGCCTAATTAACCTACAAGCTCTTTTTAGGCACAATCAAATCATGATAGGTTGGGTGCCAGGGCATAGGGGAATACTTGGAAATAAAGCTGCAGATGCGCTGGCCAGAGAGGGGTCTTCGACTCCCCTGATTGGACCGGTATTTCCAAATCCATGGTCAAGATGACTGTGCGAAGGTGGATGGCTGAAAGACACTGTGAGCACTGAACGGACCACTGAGCGGATCAGGGCTGAAGGGATGAGACACAGTAAGCTAACCCTTAGGAAACCTTCCTTGGGGCTGCAGAATAGTCTCATCTATCTGTCTAGGCAGGAATTGAGGATAGCCACAGGTCTACTCACGGGACACTGTGGACTAAGGAAACATTTGCATAAAATGGGTATCTACAAAGATGAACCAGTGTGCAGATTATGCAGGCAGGAACTGGAGACTGCCACACACATTATTTACAGATGTGAAGTACTTGCTGAGAGGCGCTTCAACCTCTTTGGTGATGGAACGGCTTTGGTGGATGCTGAAGGTAAAACTCTAGTCAGGAAACTCTTAAACCTGGTAAGAGGGAAGGGGCTATTTGACTAGATCAGGGAGGTAAGTACAATATACCTTAAGGTAGCAGTGCTTCGGGCAATTCAAACCCGCTCCCAAGTTAAAAAAAAAAAAAATCACAGATTGTGTAGATTTTTTTTTCATTCTCTTATATTTCTTTTTGTGTTTTCTCTTTGATTGACGAAGACCACTGTGTGGTTGAAATATTTCATTGGTTATGTGTTTCTATTTCAAGACTACAGAGTGGACTCTTACCAAGGTAAGCCTGTCAGTCTCCTAGTTCAAAACATCTATGTATATATATATATATATATATGAAGTTAATATATTACTATTGTAAGTAATTTTATCCACCATTAAGTGTAATAATTTTACCTTGAGTGATGAGGCACCTTTCGGTCAATTGACCATTGTCGAATCACTCAGAAATCGAAGAGAAAACACAAAAAGAAAACACAAAAAATCTATATATATATATATATATATATATATATATATATATATATATATATATATATATATAATATCAAATGTGTTTTCCTGTTAGAATATTTTTAAGATCAAATAATATACACAAATACAGGAATATTTAATTTATTGAATAATAAACTCAAAGCTTTTCGTTGGTTTACATTACCAACATCCTCAGGAGTTACAATACTAAGAATCTCATTCTTAGTATTGTAACTCCTGAGGATGTTGGTAATGTAAACCAACGAAAAGCTTTGAGTTTATCATTCAATAAATTAAATATTCCTGTATTTGTGTATATTATTTGATCTTAAATATATATATATATATATATATATATATATATATATATATATATATATATATATATATATATATATATGACATAAAATCAAATATCCTTAGAAGATACACATCTGTAAAAAATATATGTCCATGTTAATACGTAATAACAGCATGTGTTTAGCAAGCAAACAATTACATGTTTTTCACACATTTCTTGTGAATGTAATATAAGCCATATATTTATGACTTCTTAGATCTCAGGGTAAACTGTGATAAGCTTAAAACAGATTTAATGACAGTGGAATTTTCCATTTTACAATGTTCGTTGTGTCGCTTCACAAACATAATATTCAATATTAGTTTTGCTTCCTAGTATTAGGTGAGTAGAATAAAAAATTGTTTTTTAGGTAAATATCCTTTTGCTAAAATAATTGGTTGGGGGGGGGGCACGTGCCACCTGTGCCCACCCCTGACTCGCCACTGGTTAAAATATTTGATTTTGCATCAGTTTTATCCAGACAATATTCAAAAGGTCTACTATATTACTATAGTTAATCGAATAGAAGTCTAATTCAAATCTATACTATTGTGCAAAAGAAAAACAGATGGTTATTGTCACAACAAAATTTAACCTTTAGAGGCTAATTTTACAAATTTTCATAATGAAATAATGTTCATATTTAACTAATAGTTGTTTTGTTTATCATGTTTGTTTATACCAAATCATAATTTTATGTGTCTGGAATAATTTATTGGAAGAATGTGTTATCTCTAAAAAGCACTAGACGCGGTTATTAATGTAACATTAGAGAAATTTGAAGGTCATTAATAGTTGCCTTTAACTTTTGCAGCATCTCAGATATTGCTGAACTAGACAAAAGGTAGGTAAAGGGGAGTTGACAAAATTTGTAACATTTGTTTCATATTTCTATTACTTCTAACACTAAAATGTTCAATGCTCAGAAAAATAAATATACTTCTTTTGATTTTATAAACATTACAATTTTCTTCTTAACAAGTAATATAAAATTAAATATTTAAAGTCAATTCCTACTTTGGTCAACAGAATTTTAAAAAAAATTTTAGTCACTTTTTACTAAATAGTTACAATTAATATAATATCTATATACATATGACAGAATTACAACATTAAGTGCAAAATAGAAAGCCAAATTAATTACCTAAATTTAATTAATATTTGATAAAACTGTATTAATATCAAGTGTTATCGACTACAAGTTTAAATAAATGTATTTGAACTTGAATGGATGAATAAAAAGTATGTTTTTAACAATTGAAAATTTAAACAAGATATATATATATATATATGTGTGTGTGTGTGTGTGTATTCTTATATATATATTAAATATGGTGATATATTTTCTTGTATATATAGTTAATAAATTTAAAATATTTCAAACACAAGAAATCTTTTAATGAATATATTTATTCAAAGCTTTTCGCCGATAAAAAGCTTTTCTTGTGTTTGAAATATTTTAAATTTATTAAATATATATATATATATATATTAAATATGGTGATATGTTTTCTTGTAATATAGTTAATAAATTAAAAATATTTCAAAAACAAGAATACTTTTAATGAATATATTTATTCAGGAATAAATATATTCATTAAAAGTATTCTTGTTTTTCAAATATTTTTAATTTATTATATATATATATATATATATATATATATATATATATATATATATATATATATATATTGTAATAATTGGTAAATTCACTTTTATAAGTCTTAATAAAATTTATAAGTTAAAAGAAATAACGATTCAATGCTGCTTTTGTTACAAAAATTTTAATATCTTAATATGACATTCCTTATTTTCTTTTATAAAGTCACTTACTAATTACAAAGTCTTATTTCATCCACAAAGAATTACAAAAATTAAGCTTTATTAGCCTAAGTCTAAAATTTGTTTATGGCAGCAAGAAGTTTAGTTATAAATTTTAATATTAATTGAATTTGATTTAATTACTTTAATTTGAGCTTGAGCTCTCCTTATCTCGGGTTAATAGGTGGGTTTTCTAAATTTTGAATAATAAAATTTGAGTTGGCACTTTCAAAAAAATATCTAAGTTACAATTCTTACAAGCTTAAATTTTTTTTACAAGTTATTTGGTTTCTAATTAAATAATTTCCTGAATAATGTCTTCTTAATCGATCAGTTCAATGATTTGGCTTAATGTTATTCTGTAATTATGATTTGAATACGATACTGCACTTTCCGCACCAGTAAAAAAAATAAAATTTCTACAGCCAATTCTGAAACACGTCTGCCTCGTTCAAATGCTCTGTCCCAACTAACTGACGCTCCCTTTTTAGCAATAAAATGGCCAAGTCGTCAATTTCCGCTATTTTCTCGTTTATTCCTTGTAACAGCTTTACCGATGTCATGTTCACCGCCTCTGATACACTTCTTCTTCTTAACAACTGCACTTAAATTTCTTTGCAAAACAATTGCATTTAAATCTTATTTCCCAAACTGTTTTAGATTATATCTCCACGAGAAATATTTAAAACGAATATCTTTTGCCGGTCAATGCGCACGCAACTCCACAAATTCGTTCTCCCATCTTGTTTACTTCAGAACATTTCACTAGCTTGCTGTTTGAAAGTTTTAAGTGTATTTATATCGTTCTATTGTTCTATTCAAATTGTTATCTATTAATTACTTCTAATACATTTTCTTATAAATAGTGATTTGTGTGTTTTTTTTTTCTTTTTATATAAAATCTTGTGATTAGATCTAAAATGTGGCCATGTGCATTTTCTACACAAGTGAAATTAGGTTATGTTTACATTTCGTTACTGGTATATTTTAGTAATTTTTTTACATACTGAATTTATTTATATATATTTATCTTATTTTGTAAGTGCCTTTTATATATATACTACTTCAAAATGTTACAATATATATATGAAGTTAATATATTACTATTGTAAGTAATTTTATCCACCATTAAGTGCAATAATTTTACCTTGAGTGATGAGGCACCTTTCGGTCACTTGACCATTGTCGAATCACTGATATTTTTCTGGTGTAGATGTTCGGTCCAGAAAAATATCAGTGATTCGACAATGGTCAAGTGACCGAAAGGTGCCTCATCACTCAAGGTAAAATTATTGCACTTAATGGTGGATAAAATTACTTACAATAGTAATATATTAACTTCATAAAGTCAGTGCAACGGAAAAACAATGTATAACATAAAATATCAAGAATATATATATATATATATATATATATATATATATATATATATATATATATATATATATATATATATACATATATATATATATATATATATATATATATATATATATATATATATATATATATATATATATGAAGTTATTATTATTACTTGTAAATAATTTTTTCCACCACTAAGTACAATAATTTTAATAAATTTTAATAAAATTATTGCACTTTGTGGTGGAAAAAATTATTTACAAGTAATAATAATTTCATAAAGTTAGTGCAACGGAAAAATAATGGACAACGTAAAATATCACTATGTATACTAGTTATTATCTGGAGTACATCCGTTCATTCTGCAGAGCATAAAATCGCAGTTCCGACGTTTCGCTAGAATCTCATGTAGCATTGATGAGGTGAACCCAACAACAGTTGAAGAGCGACCTCAGGTCAACTGGTCAGTTCTTGGTCCTAATCAAGCTGGTTTACCTTTCAGGGCGTGCTTGGAGTTTAAACTGGGAGAGGTTACTTGCAGAGTTTCATTGGACACAAATGTAAAGATCGGTTTTCGGTTATATATTCCTCAGGTATTCGTTAATGGTCTTCTTCCAGGTGCATGATTGGCTGAATTCTTCTTCTCGTGTTATTTCTCTTAGAATACTGTGATCATTTCCCCCTCTCATAAGAACTATGTTTCTTCATGCTGTCCTACATTGACTCAGTATACTACACAAATTTATGGTTTTTACTGAAAATTTTTTTCCCATTTTCAAACTGCACTAGCGTACCTTATTGATGAGCTTTTAGTGCGATCTCCTCTATAACATAAATATCTGAAGAAATGTCAACATATTGGTCATCTTGTTATTTTTGTAATTTTTAGTTTCACCTAATATCTTATCATTTTTTATTTCATTGGCTTCATCATTTTGCAGGCTATAAGGTTCATTATCTGACATAGACTCCTTATCATCAGAACCATGAAAGACCTGTCTAACAAAGTTTTTGGTAGATTGTATGTCTTGAAGTCTCTCTTTCTCAACATTATCCAACATTTAATGTCTCTTTGCTTCACATAAATCTATTAAAACAACAATGATGAAAACTTTGACATTAAAAACATTACTACTAATAATAATATTTTTATTTAATGTCTATTCAATATTTTAGGTTAATGACAAATCACAAACCAATTCATGTTTTTAAATTGCTCTATGTTTCGAATTTCTTTCCGAAATTTCTTTTCAAGAGTTAAACTTACATTTAACCATAGGTTATAATTTATAAAATTCATAACAATACATTAAACGTAATAAAACCAAAAAATACATTGACAACATTCTTTGCACTGCTTCAAGAGTAGCAGATAGCTCGATGTCCACAGTATATTATCCTTGCCGGCCCCCAATGCGTCTTGATCGTGAGAATATCTTGGCATGTTGTTACCAAACAATACACACTCTTAATAAATATTCACATTTACAAGTCAAATTTTTAATCACAATTAATGCAAACCTGTCTTATGTTTAATGAATTGTTATGAATTTTATAAATTGTAAGCTATGGTTAAATATTATTTAATGAAGTTTAGCTGTAAAGGAATTTTGGAAAGAGCAATGTAAAAACATAAGTTGGTCTGTGATCTGTCATTAACATGAAAAATAATAATAGTAAGACTAATGAATATGACTATAAGAAGTGTTCTACATGAAAAGAGGTGCACGTGGAACTTTGCTCTGCACAAATAACTCACGAACACAGAAAACCTGTGCAATCTGACTGCATGTGATAAAGGCAAAAGGTTTCACATTAAGGCATCCAGAAAAATATGTTTAGTCGTTTTCTATACTATTTAAATCTGCAATGAAAATTAATTTTCACTTCAGTACTGTTATCACTTTTGATAATATTTCAAAATTCATGTTAATTCAATTAAAACAATTTTAAAATTATAATATTCCTTCATTTTTTTATAATTTTAAACTGAACCTTTCACTAAATATTTATTATACTAATTTTTAAACAATTTTGACACAATTTGTACTCTAAACTGACCTGTGCTTATAACTGTGATGTCCTTTAGGTATTAAGATCCTGTAAAAACTGTATGAGGTTCTTTTGTTTGTTACCCCGACATGATAGATCCTACAATTTTGTTTCTATCAGTACTGTACATTCCAATTATATCTGTCAATAAATTATTCAAATAATTTTTATTTTTCCTGTTACCCAGAGTTTTATTTAATTAATGATGATTGAGGAAAAGTTTTGTCTTGAGCAACAGACAACTGCTTCCAATCTCTCTTAGTTTTTGTTCTTATTTGTTTTTATTTTCCAGGACTTCACATTCTGCTCTTAATGCCGTTTTTTTGTGTGATTAATTGTTCACTATGTTGTTGTACTTTTCAATTTTTCATATTAAATCTTGCACTTTTCTCACTACTAGTACAGTAGTTAGATTTATAATTTGTCCTAGAAAGCTCGATTTTCCTAAATAATTATTGATTTTCTGAAGGTCTTGAAGTGGGTAAATTTATTTATCATAAATATACAGATTTATTATTAAATTCCTCCTATTAGCTCACACTCTCCTGACATATATCTTGTACAAATTTTCAATCGTTAATAAAATATGTTTATAATCATCCAATTAAGTTCAAATAAATTTGTCTAACCTATAGTGGATGGTAATTGATGTTAAAACAGTTTTTCCCAATATTTGTTCAATAATTAATTTATAAAATTTGTGGGGTCCAGCCGGAATCGAATTGAGAATCTTCATGTTCGAAGTCTAGCGCACCTTGGCACTATGCCAACTTTCCAATACCTACAAGTATATTTCTCAAAAATATATATGAATTTTGTTTCCTTCTTCTGGTTGTGGTCGAAACCTCAATTGTACAACCTTAAACTGTTGCCATGGTTACCACACAATATTTTAAATAGTACTCTAGGTAACTAAAATAAAATGTTTATTTGTTAACCTCAGTAGGAATTTACTTAAAAATTTGTTGTTTATATTACTTGTTTTAGAATGTGAAATTTAATAGTGAGTAGTAGTTGACATGAGTTAGCTGATAATGCTTAGATCTTGATCAAGCGAAGCCAGGAATATGGTTTGGGGGGTACAACCCAAGCAGTCAGGAGGCAGAACCTCCCTGGGAAAATTTTGAATACTTTTAAATCATATTATATGCTATTTTGGGACTTAAAATTACACAATTTTTGAGTCATTGGAAAGCTATTTTGCAAAAAACTAGTGCTGTTTTATAGGTTAATATTGTTTGCTGAAATTAATTGGTTTGGGGTGGTAAGTGGCCTTGGTGCCCCCCTCTGGCTACGCCACTGTATTCAATGTATTCAAGTATTAGACAATAATAACATAATGTTGCTTCAATGACCTATGAAAATTGATTAACCCATTTCTTCCCAACGTTGCATGAACGCAACAGTATATTATATTACACACAATTCCTCCATATAGTGAGTAATTTTCAATTTGAAGTGTTTTATTTATTCTAAGAATAGAGTATTTTTCTATCATGCAATAATTATTTTGTTTTTAATAATATTTCTTTGTCAATAAGGACTTCAATTATGATAAAATTAATTTTGAGAAAATCGGTGTAAGAAATAAACATCTGCCGATTCTTGGAACAAAACCTTTTGCTATGTCAGCTATTCTTATCATGTTTACTTTACTGCTGAGTCATGTTCGTGGAACCACGCTCTCCACTTCCCCCTTATTCAACAGAGTTCGCATGTGTTGCGTTGACGTAACGTTGGGCGTTTCCCGGCAGTTGAGATATATTGACTGTATTGAAAGCAATTGACCAGTAGATCCGCTATGAGTTTTAAACGCGAGTGTTATAAAACAGCAGAAGAATTGCTTGCAGTTCTTGATGAAATTGAGGAAGAGGAAGCACCATCCGGTGTCGATGCAGTTATCATACCACCTGACGTTGATGAAATTACCAATAAAGAAGATATTAACAATAATCAAATTGTTATAAACTACGGCGGTGATAGCGTTCCTTTGGATATCACTGGTTCTTTTAAAGTTCACCTTTCCGTAAGTACAGAGACAAGTAATGAAAAAATTAAAAAACCAGTAGTGAAGAAAAAAAATTATTTCCAGATTGAGAAAATTCTTTACCAGCTACATCAAAATTTCCATATGATGTAGAAATAAAAAACCTTATAGAACAACTAAAAAACCAATATGGTGGACTAACAACTCTTGAAACATTCAATTTATTTTTTGATTTGTTCCTGGAAAAAATTGTTGATTTTTCCGTATCTTATGCTAAGGAAAAAAAATCACCATAGCTTTTCTTTAACTTGTCCAGAATTGAGAAAATTTTTTTGGATTCTCACTCTGACCGGGTATTATTCGCTACCTCAATCAAAAATGTATTGGAGTAAAGATCTTGATAAAGGTGTACGAATTGTACGAGATACAATGTCTACAAATAAATTTGATGAAATCAAAAAGTACATTAATTTTTCAGACAACAATAAATTAGATAAATCCGATAAATTTTCAATAGTCTGTCCCTATTTTGGTGAATTAAATACCAAATTTCATCAGTTTGGAGTGTTTTCACATAAATTATTAATTGATGAGCAAATGGTGCCCTATTTTGGACGTCATTCAGCAAAAATGTTCATGAGAGGAAAACCAGTGAGATTCGGTTTCAAAATTTGCTGCATTGCTTCTGTTGATGGTTATGTAGTGATGGGAAAAGGTGGTGAAATAAACAACGGCTATGTTTTAGGAGAGAAGGTTGTTTATAATTTGTTGAAAATAGTTGGAAATTCAGACAATCACAAAATTTTTTTTGATAATTTTTTCAGTACTTACAGTTTAGTAAGTAAACTGATAAAGATGAATTTCTTAGTAGTAGGAACAATAAGGAAAAATAGGTTACACAATATTCCGCTCACATCAGTGAACAAATTTCTAAAAGCTCCGAAAGGAAGTTATGAATTTGCCTTTGATAAAAAGGAGAATATTTTTGTTGTTCGATGGTGGGATAATTCAGTTGTTACAGTCATAAAAAATTACGGATCAGTTGAACCAACCCTAAATGTAAAACGCTACAATCGAAAAGAAAGGAAACAGGACTTTGTAAAGCAGCCGAATGTTATCAATGATTATAATAAAGAAATGGGCGGAGTGGATTCTCATGATAATGCTATTGCCAATTACAGAATTAGAATAAGAGGTAAAAAATGGTGGTGGACCCTATTTGTAAATGGAATTGATTGTGCTGTAGTATATTTTATCAACCGTAAATAAAATCAGTCAGATAGAGTTTAGATCGCAGTTCATTATCTCTTTACTTTAATCAGCAAATATTGAAGAACCTGACAATTGCAGCAAAAATCTGCTATTAGGTCACTGCAGTAAAATTACTTTACCAGATGATGTACGAAAAGACAAAATGGACCACATCGTAGACCGAAACAAAAGTAATGCAAGACGGAGATGTAAAGTGTGCCACAGTCAAACAGTCTACACATGCAAGAAATGTCAAGTGTTTTTACATGTTGAATGTTTTGAAACATTTCACAATTCAGATTGAAATAAATTGTAAAACGTAAAACTATGTGTACATTGTGTTTCAATAATTCGTTTCATGTAATGATTGTTGTGTTTATTTCAGCATACGCCATTTCCCAACGTTGCGTTAACGCAACACCGCTAGATGCAGGGAACTCCCAACTTTGCATGAACCCAACAGGTTATTACTCAAAAACTAAAATCATCAGTTTCATATTCAGGTTTTATTTTATTAATTATATAGTAGAAATGTAGATTAAATAAGGAAAAATCACATAAAATTTAGATTTTGTCCTATTCGGAAGAAATGGGTTAATAACTTTAAACATGTTCAGACTTCTGTAAAATATAGAATTTGGATATTTCAAAATCTGACAACCTTATAACTGCAGTAGTGTAATCTTTGTAAACTATAACTATTTCTAACAAATTACACTTTTGCTATTACTTGTGACCAGACATTTGTTAACTAAAAGCTGTTAATTGTTAACTTACACTTGGAAGAAAATGTTTCCTCCAAGTGTAAGTTAACAATTAACAACTTTTAGTTAACAAATGTCTGGTCGCAAGTAATAGCAAAAGTGTAATTTGTAATTTACAACCAGCTCGTCATGAACGGCAACAATATTTTGATATTTGTAACAGTTTATGTAAATACTAATTCACAAAAGTTATAATTTCAGTTGAAATGCCGTTGTCAAATGAAAGCACACATGGCCAAGGAAGCATTGCAAGTACTCTACTTATGTTTAACTGGGTGGAGTACACTGTGTTCTCTACTATGTTAGGCTTCTCTGTTCTGATTGGTATATACTATGGATGTTACAAGCAACAGAACACAGTGGCAGAATATTTACTCGGGGGCAAAAAGATGAACATTTTTCCAATTACAGTGTCTTTGGTGGCCAGGTAGGATATAAAAAATTTTAAAACTTTGCCACAACCATCTTTTATTATAAATTATAATTAAATAAAACCTCTTGAAACGACACAAACATTTTATTTATGTCCTGATATACATTTTGTTTGCAAATCAATCATCTTCAGAGAAAATTACTAATTAATGACGAACTATCCCTGGTGTAGTAATTACCCATAGTTAGCCTTGTCGTAATTTCCTCTGAAGATGATTGCTTTGCAATTGAAATGTAGATCAAGACATAAATAAAATGTTTTTCTGATATTAATCATGTTTACACTCGCAGAGATTATTGTTAAATAAAAGCAGTTGACTTGCGAGTCAGGTGCAGCTATGTATTAACACAGTTGTTATGATTCATATTAAGTTACAGAAGCATGCTATAAATATTAAGAATGACACTAAAAAATTGACATACGTTTATACATCACTTATTACAACACTTAAACATACTTAGTCATGATTAGGGTATTTAATTGAGATTTGGAAAGTTGTTTTGTAATGTTAATTTGTGTAATTTAAAACTATAAATGTAACTTACTCCTGACCTGGTGGTCATTATACTTGTAGTAGTGGTTGGGATTTTTCAATGTTTTTTATACAAATAAATATCCAATAGTTTGCAATGGCTATGTTAATAATGTTTTTAAAAACAATTTTTCTTTCTGACGCTACCCATTATGTGGTATATATTGTTTTATAATTATTGTAATTTCATTGTGTAGTGATTATTTGTGAACTGAGTTGTTATTGTTGTTATTTTTAATTGTGTGCTTATGTATTGTAAGCCTGAAGACAACAACGTACTTGTTATTGAAATGTTGTCTGTGTAAATAAATAGTTGTACCTGACTCGCAAGTCAACAGCTTTTATCTAACAAAAGGTTTTTGTGGTTTAAGAAGTTTTATTTATTTATAATTAAAAACTTTACCACGGTTGCTCTAAGTGATCTTTTACTATGTTGACCATGGTAGCTCTAAGTCACATCTGAGGTAGCTGCCTGTTGGTTGCCTAACAACATAATTTAATTACAACATATTTACCGAAAAACTAGAGATCACTGTAGCGCAATTATAATTAATAAACATGAATATCCCTGCCTTAATAACTTGGAGCAACTGTGCTGTAATTTTTACATAAAAAGAAATAAAATCTCTTAAATCATAAAAACCTTTTATTTATGTCCTGATGTACATTTCGATTGCAAAGCAATCATCTTCAGAAGAAATTACTGCAAGACTAACTTATAGTTTATAATTAAATAATGCTGCCTGTAAATATTTGTAGCCTAGGTAAATATAAATATTTTTATCAATGCGTAACTCTTTTTCCTGTTATTGCTACTAGCAGGGTTGTAGAAATTAATGAAATGGCTCATTTGTGTTCAATTTGTGTTGTGCAGTAACATCTTGAAGAAGATCTACTCCACTCCTAGTTAGTAATTTAAATTTTACTAAAGAACTTACTTGATATGTTAGAGACAAGTTAAATACCTTTAATTCATTTTAGGTGTAGTGAGGGCATATAAAATGATGACAACCATTTGTCATTAACCACACGGAATGGATTTTCCTTTCGTTGTTGTCACCTATAATGTTAACACTTTGCTGTTATAATTTTAAACTATTTTATAAATTTGTATAAACAATGATTTTTAAAAATTGAGGTTTTTTTAAAGGTTTAGGGACTGTTTAAAAGAAATATGTTAAATGTTATAATTGTTTTATTAAATGAAAAATGAAATATAGTAATTAAAATAATTTGTAATATATTGATAATTTAAATGACTTTTCTGTCAGATTTTATCTTAACATTTAATGCCAAAAATTTATATTTTTCTTTTGAAATAAAAACTATGATAATTTGTACACAATTCCTTTTAGAATTAGATTTATTGGGACTGGATGTCAGAATGGCAGCCTTAACTTTATAACAATCCTGGGATACATGTGAAACAAACATACTAAAACACTGATCTATCTTGAGTATCACTCTCTACATCAGTCAGATAGAAGCCTGAATAGAAGGCTTCAGTAAAGTTTTTCATTTTTAATCATTCTATCACATAAGCTCTGAGCTCTTCCAAAACAAATCTATGTATATATTATCATTTACAAATTCACTATTGATGTGACAAGGGACTTTGTGAGAATAAAGATAGTTCTTTACCCATTAGAACATATCATGCCATGACCGTCATATGAACACTTCAGGGACAAGATAAAACGTTTCGGTCACTACTATGCCCACTGTAACCAATCAACAGCATTCTATACCTGTATAGAATGCGTATGATACCCGTTCGGTAGCCGTTGAGTCAGGCATCTGTGCTGTACATTTCATGCATCAGGAAACTAATTTAGTAGTACAGTGTCTACTGTTTTAATGTTATTTATCTTTATAAATTGAATTAATATTTATATTTTATTTTGCCATGTTGTGAACTGTGAACTAACTTATGTTAGTTGTTTTATGTGAAATCAAAATATGGCTATTAGGAGATTGTCATTAACAGAATTGGCAGTTTGCCATTATTTTGAACAAGGGAGGTGAAAATGAAAACAAGACTCAGAGACGCTATTGGATTCACAAATGTCTAAAAAAAAGGTAAGCCGAGAGAGAATATTGGACGTTATATAGGCACCTTGTTGATGAAGAAGAAAAGTTTTACCAGTATTTTTGTACGACGTCATTCCAGTTTAATGAATTATTGAGAAAATTGATTAAGAATTTCATTGAGAATTTTTTTCCTAATTAGCGCGCATGTTTTTTCAAATGCAAGCAAAGAGTAACTAAGTATTGTATCTGAACGAAATAGCAATGCAGAGTATACATGGTTGCATCGGGGTTTGCCTTCCATGCATGGAAAATATGGTGGCAGACAAATGTTGAGCTGGCCGGGCATGACACATTATGGTGTTGGCCAGTAACGGAACGATCTAATGGGAGTTGTCCAATACAAATAATGCAAAGAATATTTTTTTGCATGTGTCGGTACGGGCACGGTCGTAGTAAGATACGTTCTAGTGGGTACAGACCTTAACTTGTGACATGACAAGAATAATTGTTGTGGTACTAGTGATGTAATATTTTTTTTATTAGTCAACTATTAATGGTGTAGACACTTCATTTTCGAGAGTAAATTTCAAGTATGGACTTACAGGAAAAAGTAAATACTGAAAAATACCAAAATAATAAATGATCAAATGTGAATAATTCCCCCTAAAACTCATATAGAGATAGATTACTATATTTATTATTATTATCAACAAATAATAGTGTGTTGGCTACGTATCTTCTAAAATTTTGTTATTCTGGATTAAGTAGCATATGCTATTACTTTAATAAATAACATTTATATTTAATCACCATTTTTATGACTTTAACTTAAGAACATGGTTAATAGTTTAGTGGTATGGAGTTTACATTGTTGGATATGAGAAAAAAACTTTTAGTAGTAAATCTATATTATTAAAATAACTAATTAATGAAATTGGTGAAAACAAGCAAGTAAAAACTAATATTTTATTATAATTAAAATGGTATTAATTTTACTGTTTGTTAACAACATTGTAATTTTCTGTTATAGTCATGTTTCTGGTATAACACTACTTGGCGTTCCAGCGGAAACCTATGTATATGGCACTCAATACTTTGCAGTGTTCTTCTCTGCATGTATTATTTCTGTATTGGCTATACTGTTCTATATTCCAGTTTTATACAATCTCCAACTTAATTCTGCTTATGAGGTTGGTATAAAATTATGTTCTTTGAATTTCATAGTTTTAAATACATTAATAAAGTGTCACAAACAACAAACAGTCATATTAATTGATTCTATCTTCTCCTAAGCTACTACTTTTAAAACTGTACTACTAATTAAAAACACTTGTACATATTTTACGTTTGCCTATAGTAGCACTTACTGTTATGATTATTGAGAACAGCTGTTTCAGGAAATCTGTCTCGTTGTCAACTCAGACCGTAACTGACCTCTTGTTTATTTAGGTTGAGTGGGCAGTGTATTAGTGTAAGGATGTAGGTGTATTTTTAAAGAGTATGGCGGACTATGATGTCAAAAAAGTGTATGTGAGTTATAATATGATTGGGTGTTGAGTATCTGTCTAGGATGTAGTTTGAAATGTTTATATATATATATATATATATATATATATATATATATATATATATATATATATATATCTCATATTGTTCGGGTGTGTATTGGTTATTTGGTTACTAACTTATATTTACCTGTATTGTTGATTATTAACCATGAAATTCTTCACAAACAAAACAAAAATAACCAACAAAATACAACCGAACAATATGATATACAAGCATTTCTTGTCTAAACAACAGATAATGTAACCATAATTTATATAAAAACAAAGTCAGAGGGTGCTCAGATATTAGCAAATGCCTAATGGTTTCCAAGAATGGTTCAAACACATATGTAGAGACTCCGTAAATGAGCTGTCCGTTGCTATGAAAACAAATTGCTGATGAATCGAAAGGGGCTGAATATGATAAATGCAATGTAGGTTTCAATTTATACCATGCCTACATTAATCATCACTGTAATTGATATTTTTCAAACTTCTGCAGGATACAGATGTATATTCATTTGTCAAATATCTGACTTGATATCTTGTAAGAAGCACACTAAGGGTTGAGAAAATAAAATTTCTAACTGGTAGATTTTATAAAGCATGCCACAAATATGAAACATTCATATCATTTTAATGAAAAAAATTAATTAATATCATTGAAATTCGTCTGAGTGAATAAATTATTAATTTGTAAGTTTGTGTATGTCTTTTATTTATCATCAGCATAATCTCACAGCCTAAACTCCAAGAATAGTTGATATAAATCCTTTTCATAAAACACAGTAGAAAATAAGTGAATGAAAAGTGTATGAATGGGTGTTAAAGTGTACAAGATGTCTTACAAGATGTTAAAACAGTCTTTACCTATACATCTACAGATTTTACAAGGCTGACCTATAATTGAACAGTAAATTTTATTGGATTTTACTGTTAAATAAAAGCAGTTGACTTGTGAGTAAGGTACAATTATTTATTTATACAGTTAACATTACAAAAACGGATTAGGGGTTTCCATGTTTTTGTTACAATTAAATATGTAATAGTTAGTAATTAACATTTGTTGATTCCATCTTCGCGTGAGCTACTAGTAATCACTAAAACATTTAAAAGTGTTTAGTTAGTAATTGTTACGGTATGTTAATAATATTAGAAAAAATTATTTTGTTGACGTTACCCATTTTAGAGGTTTATGTGGTGTTTTATAATTATAAGAAATTTCATTGTAGCTATGTTTATTTGTGAACTATTGTTATTATTATTGGTAATTGTAATTATTTACTTATGTATTTTAGGCCTGAAGGCAACAACATATCCATTATTGAAATGTTGCCTGTATAAATAAATAATTTGACCTGACTCGCAAGGCAAACGTTCTTATTTAACAATAAATAATCTCTGCGAGTGTAAACATGATTAATAACTTTTATTGTAGTTTTCATTTGTCTGAAAACTACAAACATGTAATATATTGGTTATTATGTTGCAACTCTAGATTTGTGTGGAAAACCCACATATAGCATTGGTATCTAGTTATGCATAGCTTCTTTCTATACTCTTTGTTTTGTGTTTCCATAAATATAACCTCTATTTGAGTTTTTTTAACGTTCTTATTTCATTGTTCAGATACATTTTATAATGGCTAACCGTGAACAGGTATTACCTGATTCAGAAGAATTTACAGAGTTCATAAATACTGTATTATTTGACAGTGATGAAGAAGTAGTGGGAAATATTGACTGTAGGGCTAGTGAAAGTGATAGTTCACTTCACTTCTGTAAGTAGTAATGACGGCGATGAAAATACAATAACACCAAGTTGTGTGTCTAGTATTATTTTATATAATAAATAAATATTTACTTTTTTCTCATCTCCTAATACCAGAGATAAACTTATAAAGATTAGGCCTGTTTTAGATATAATATTGAAAACATTTACACAATTCAGGCTAAACCTAGCAGAACAACTTCTACAGTCCCCACAGCTACCAAACAGGTCAAATTCTGGACGACCATCCATTTCCACAGATTCGCTTCTACGCCTACAAAGGAAATATTGGGGCCACTTTATTGAAAAAATTCCATCAACATTAAAAGCTAGGCATGCAAGACGATGTAAAGTCTGTACAAAACAGGGAAAAGGAAAGAATCTGTATACCAGTGCAAAATGTAAAGTTCCACTACATTTGGAAGACTTTTTTTGAGATTTATCATACCTGTTTAATCCGCAGATTAAAAAAGTTAGAAATAAAACCCCGAGGTGCGGTAAACCCTATTGTTAACAAGGTTACTCTGGATTGCGTAATTTACGTTAATATTTAACATAGCAAGTTTAAACACAGTTCTGAGCAAAGCCGAGTCATTTAACAATAAAAACGCAACGACACTGAATTTAATACAAATAAATTATAAATTGTTCATATTCCTTAACTACGCACTTACCCTAGGTAAGAAGTGATGCAACGTTGGAATCGAGGTGAAGTCTCCACAGTACTGTGGTCGTCTTAGGCAGCGTAGAATTCTTGAAGGCGATCACGCAACTAAAAAACTCAATTGAAATTATGAGTAAACGTAAAGTTAAGCTTACAAAGCACTTAGCTTATTGCCGCGAGTACTCGCACTAAGATTGCGCAACCGGCGAAATCGGGCGACACTTTTACTAACACGGCGAAAATATACAGTTAAAATGTTCATTAAAATGTTCATTAACGCGGTCCGCACCTGAAGCACAATTAACGAACGAAAGCGGTACTTTAAATTGTCTGAAACGAAACCCATGCGGAAATAAGCGGCGCGGTTTAACGTAGGACTGCACTAGTCGAGGGACAGAACGCTTCTCCTTTGTGTGCTGAAGCGGAAAAAGTACCTAGAATAAAAAGGGAGTGGGGGTGCGTAGCATTCATCAAAGAAAATCAATACTTTTTCAATATCGATTAGCGTGTCAGAGATCACGTGACCAATACGTCACGGCACAGCTGTTAGGTAGATCAAAGCAAATTCAAACTTCGAGCGCTGACTCGAACATACCGCCCACCAAAACGAATGTTTTTAATCCGCCAGGTGGGTGGGGGGCGAAGAACCATAAAGCACCGGGACCCGAGGGTGCCGAAGAAGAAAGTGGCAGGGAAAACGAAGAAGACCAAAAGAATCAACAGGGCAAGAGCGCCGAAGAAAGAGGCTGTAGAAAAGCGGTGAAAATCTAAGGATGAAGCGGAAAGCCGACGAGCTTGTTGACTGGTCGTCTCAGCTGTCCGTGAGCGGTCTGGATCGTAGCTACTCTAGAGACGTGGTCTTTTCCAGGATGCAGACTGATGATCCTTCCCATAGGCCAATGAAGGGGGCTTGAGTGTTCTCCAGTTATGAAGACGAGTTGATTTTCCTTGAGTGGCGTCGAGTCCTTATTCCACTTGTGTCGTTGGATCTGAGTGTGTAGATACTGAGTGGACCAAAATTTCCAGAAGCGGTTGGACATCTGTTGGAGCATAGACCATCGAGATTTAAGCGGAGGCTCAGTATAACATTCTTCGGGAAGTGACAGTAGTGGACGGCCAATCAGAAAATGCCCAGGAGTGAGAAAGGACGCTCCTTCACTGGGGTCTGGCGAAACTTCGAAAATAGGACGACTGTTCAAAATGGCTTCTATCCTGATAAACAGAGTAGATAGCTCTTCAGCGGTGAGAGTGGTGTTGCCTACAGTGCGTCGCAATAACAACTTAGCGGATTTGACAGCGGCTTCCCAAAGTCCGCCAAAATGAGGGGCAGCCGGAGGATTGAAATGCCAACTGATGCGTTGGTCAGCTAGTTTGCGTTCAATAAGTGAGCTAGAGCGGTCCAGAAACTTGTAGACATCGTTAAGTCGGTTAGCAGCGCCAGTAAAATTCGTGCCGTTATCGGAATAAATTTCTGAAGGTAAACCTCGTCTAGCGGTGAAGCGGTGTAATGCGGCGAGGAAGGCATCAGTAGATAAGTCGGTCACCAATTCCAAATGAACTGCTCTAGTGGTCATACATACAAATAAACAGAGGTAAGCTTTCAATAGCTTGGAGGTGCGCAAATGGTTGGCCTTTGTGTCAAAAGGTCCAGCGAAATCTACCCCGACTCTATAGAAAGGTGGAGACGGCGTAACTCTCGATGAGGGCAAAGGTGCCATCATTGGCTGGCGTGGTTTAGTTTGCATGCGGAAACATCGAATGCACGCATGGATGCGTTGGCGAAGTAATGATCGCAGAGCTATGACCCAAAATTCACTGTTGATCAAGGCTTGAGTGGTACGCGGTCCAGCATGCAAGGCCAGCTTGTGATAATGGTCACAGATGAGGTCAACGTAATGATGGCGCTTTGGTAACAGAAGCGGGTGTTTAGAATCGTAACTAAGAGCCGAATGATCAAGTCTACCGCCCACCCTGAGTAGACCATGGGCGTCGATAAATGGTGTTAGGCTACGTAAATGGTCGTTGACGCGTTTACCAGTTTGAAGCTTTTGCAGAGCTTCACTGAAGACAGAGGTTTGTACCAGCTTAACGCATACAGCTTTTGCGTTATCCAACTCCTGTACTGACAGCGGTCGTAGCGTAGGTTTAACTGAGGCTGCTTTGGCCTTATAGCGTGTGTTGTGATGATGGCCGATCGCCAGGCTCTTGTTGCGACAGTGATCGATGAATCGTAATACATACGCGAAAACATGATGAAGAGTAGTTAAGCTCGAATGTTTCTCAATGATTTCCATAAGACGGTTGGGCTCTGGCACAGCGGTACAATTAACCTTAGCCTCAACCTTTGTTTCCGTCTGATCCGGGTTAGTGCCTTTAGGCCTAGACAGATTCCAAGTGGTAGGACAATGTAATAACCAAGGAGGTCCATGCCACCAGAGCGGGTGTGTAGCAAGTTGATCAGGCAAACAACCGCGAGACGCGACGTCTGCGGGGTTATCAAGAGTCGAGACATGAAACCAATGATCCATGGAGGTGATTGACACAATCTCAGTGATGCGGTTAGCTACGAAAGTTTTCAATTGATGAGGCGGGGTCTGAATCCAATGAAGTACTATCTCAGAATCAGTAAAGAAGAGAGTGTTAGCGATTGGAATGAAATCAAGAGCTGGTTGAATTGATTTGTATAACTTAGCCAGCAGTACTGCGCCGCAAAGTTCCAAACGAGGTATGGTAAGTAATTTAACAGGGGCTACCTTACTTTTATCTTTCAACAGGCTGACGTTGACAAACCAGTTAAGCTCAGATCTCAAATAGATAGAAGCAGCATAGCCTGCTTCGGAACCATCACAAAACCCAACGATGCGATGACTAGCTGATCGCGTGCCTACATGGTGAGGAATTTGAATATCGGACAAACAAGCGAAATGGACAATGAAGCTGTCCCATTGATCGAGTAGAGGGGTTGGCAGAGGCTGGTCCCAGTCCAGTTTCTCCAACCACAAGCGTTTAAGAAAAGACTTAATCCAAAAGGTAATAGGCGTTAAGAAGCCAAGCGGGTCAAAGGTGCGAGCGACGTAGGATAAGATGGTGCGTTTTGTGGGCACCAGCGTAAAAGTTTAAGTTTGATACGAGAACGAGTCTGACGAGGGGTTCCATTGCAAGCCCAATATTTTAATGGCAGCGGATTCGTCCTGAAACAACAGCGGATTTTCCAAGTGAGAGGAAGGTAGCGTTGCGAGTAGCGAGGGTTCATTCGACGACCATTTTCTGAGTTCCAGGCCGGCGCGAGCGAAAATGTCAATAAGTTCTTGTATTAGCGTCTTAGCGGCCTCGGGCGTGTCGGCTCCAGCGACGACGTCATCTACGTAGGTCTGATGAAGGATTGCTTCGGAGGCTGTAGGATAGCGGGTTCCCTCATCCTTTACTAGTTGTTCCAGCGTTCGCAGAGCTAAGTAAGCGGAAGGAGTTAGGCCATAGGTGACCGTAGCTAGCTCATACTCGATTAACGGTGATTGAGGTGAAGACCGATAAAGTATGTGCTGGTACGAACGATCCTCAGGTCGGACCAAAATTTGACGGTACATCATCTTGATGTCGGTGCAAACAGCGTAAGTATATAAACGGAAAGAGATGATTAAATTAGCCAAGTCCTTTTGCAGTTTAGGACCGGATAACATTTGCTGATTCAGAGTGTTTGCGTGGCAATCGGGTGATGACGCGTTAAATACCACTCTAAGCTTAGTAGTAGAGCTGGTGGTCTTAAATACGCAATGGTGCGGAATAAGATGGTCGGAAGCCTGGAGGGCAGGGTACATGTGCCCTAGAGCGATATACTCGGCCATAAACTGGTGATATTGTATGGCTACCTCAGGCTGGCGGTTTAAACGCTTTTCTAACGCATGATAACTCGCAAGAACAGTGTTACGGTTAGACTTGAGCGAGATAGCTTCCGGCTTAAATGGGAGTGCTACGATGTATCTTCCCGTTGCGTCACGATCAGTGGTGGTTGCGAACAGTTCTTCACACAGTTGATCTTCAGGGCTGAGGTGATTTGCTGGTGCGACTTCCTCAACTTCCCAAAAGCGTCTAATGTTGTCATCGATTGACTTCAGAGTAGTGATGAATACACGTGGCTGCTGAGGCATGCTATAAGGTATGGAACCCATGATGACCCAACCTAACCTGGTGTTGAGTGCCGAGGGTTGTCCGTGGATAATATTGCAAGGTCCGTTCACAAGTATCTGTGTGAAAATGTCAGCACCTAGAATGATGTCAACACCGGAAGGGGTGTCGAACTGAGGGTCAGCCAGCGGTAAGTGCTGATATTGAGCGCGTATGCAAGGCGCCAAAGCGGTAGATGGAAGCGGGTCAGTAATGCGGGGAAGCACAGCGGCTTCTGCGGTCAGCATGACACCGGGGTCATGTCTCGAGAAAATAAGCAAAGTGACGTACTCATGAATGCGGGTTGTCTTGGCTGCGACACCAATCAAAGAAAGATTTGATTTCCGAGCGGGTAAATTCAACAGAGTGCTCGCATGCTTAGTTATGACAGAGATTTGACTGCCTGGATCTATAAGTGCTCTAAATGGAAGCGGTCGGCCAAATTGGTCCTGAATGATGACCTGCGCGGTGCCTAACAGGGCGAGAGAAGCTTCAATATTACAAGAAAGAGCATGCGGTAGCGATCGAGTAGCGAGGTCGGGTCTGGCTGTTGAACGAGGGTGTCGCGGTAAAACTAGTCATTGTTGTGCAGGAGAGTTGTCGTGTAACAATGTGTGGTGTGACTCTCCACACTATTTACACTGTTTCATAGATTTACATTTGGACTGAAAGTGTGATCCAAGACAGTTAAAACAACGTCGTAATTTTCCAATGGCACTTTTACGTTCGGACACAGTTAATTCCAGAAACGACTGGCAATTAAAAACGTTATGGTTTGAGCCACAATAATAACACATCCCAGTATGAGTGGTTGATATGTTGGCTTGAGCCATGTGAAGCGGTGGCAACCGATGTCGGAAAACTGAAAGCCTAGGCGCGTTCATAATTGGCGGCACATTTCCTTGTCTCCCTCCTGCAGACGGCCGTATGGGGCTCTGCATCACAGGTCTGGGCGCATAAGTGCGTGGTAGCATTTGAGACGTAGCCGCATTAACATAAGACGTCGACGGCTGGACCGTTGGACTATGTTCAGCTTCGAGGTTAGCTTCGACAGGTTCAATATTTAAATTAGCGGCACCGCTGTTATTTGAGTCATTCAACGCAGAGACCATCACTCGAGGTTGCTGACCTAATCTTGAGTTAACTGCAGTCGCGGCAGAGGGTTGATTGAGCAACTCCATTGCCCTAGCCTGCTCAGTGACGAAATCATTTAAAAGTCTGTACGTGGGCATTTGATTTGTTCCCAATCTGGTTTCAAAGTTAAGTCGAGTCTGTGCGTCCAACAGACATTTGAAAAAGCAAGAAGTCCGCTAAGTCGTCTAACTGGACAGCCTTCATTGCGCACACAGCATTTGAATGTGCGGTTAAAAATCGATTAAGTTCACTCTGAGACGCGTTCTTAATAGGCTTAAAGTCTTTAATGATTTGAAAATAATGATCAGCTAAACGGCGAGGGTTAGCATAACGATTGCGTAAGGCTTGATATGCGATATCATAATTATGCTCAGATATTGTAAGTCCCGTAACAATGGCTAACGCGTCTCCTTTAAGCGCTGACTTTAAATACTGAAATTTCTGTATTGCATTAATATTGCTATTGCAATGTACCATTGAGTCAAACATTGTTATAAAATCAATCCATTCATTACTATTGCCTGAAAAGCTAGGCATTGTAAGGTTAGGTAAGTGAGGCGAACTTGTGCCGGGGTTGACCTGCGAGGTTAACTTCACCTCGGTCTTAATAATGCTCGGATATTTAGCCAACATTGGCAAATACATATCTTGAAATTGCTTTTTAATTTTAAATGCGTTTTCAGCAAGATCGGCAACTTGACTGGCGAACGTTTTCTCCAATATATCATAAGTTTCAATAAAATTGGATTGAATTCGACGAATTTCCCGTGCGAGGCCTTCTGGTATTTCTTTATCGTTAAGCACATTTTTCACTTGTTCCAGCTCGCCTACAATATCTCTCAATTTAGACAAATAATACTCCGTATTAATTTCCATTTTAATAATAAATTTCAAAAACCGCAAACAATTAAAATTTAAAAACTCATTATAAGTTCAAACGCGATAATAAAGTGGACTGTATAGAATTTGTAAGTCGTAGCAAGCATAAACACTTCCTTGTTCGTACTCGTGTATCGATCGATGCAACTATGAGCCACGTGGCTTATTGCGCAATGTGGCACCGGTATTTATCGTTACCGTTTTCCTGTATCGATGTGACGCACATTTCTCCACGTCGCGGTAAGCACATGGTTACGTTAGTCACAGCTTTAAAAATTTTAAATTTGTAAATTTTTATCGCTGAAATAACTCAACAAATGTTTAATTTGGTTACAAAGGAACCACGTGGTCACTAATACAATTATCGTGAAATTTAAAGAACAACCCTAGGTCACTGAAATAATTCAAATAATCCGGCCCAGTGGGGACCAATGTTTAATCCGCAGATTAAAAAAGTTAGAAATAAAACCCCGAGGTGCGGTAAACCCTATTGTTAACAAGGTTACTCTGGATTGCGTAATTTACGTTAATATTTAACATAGCAAGTTTAAACACAGTTCTGAGCAAAGCCGAGTCATTTAACAATAAAAACGCAACGACACTGAATTTAATACAAATAAATTATAAATTGTTCATATTCCTTAACTACGCACTTACCCTAGGTAAGAAGTGATGCAACGTTGGAATCGAGGTGAAGTCTCCACAGTACTGTGGTCGTCTTAGGCAGCGTAGAATTCTTGAAGGCGATCACGCAACTAAAAAACTCAATTGAAATTATGAGTAAACGTAAAGTTAAGCTTACAAAGCACTTAGCTTATTGCCGCGAGTACTCGCACTAAGATTGCGCAACCGGCGAAATCGGGCGACACTTTTACTAACACGGCGAAAATATACAGTTAAAATGTTCATTAAAATGTTCATTAACGCGGTCCGCACCTGAAGCACAATTAACGAACGAAAGCGGTACTTTAAATTGTCTGAAACAAAACCCATGCGGAAATAAGCGGCGCGGTTTAACGTAGGACTGCACTAGTCGAGGGACAGAACGCTTCTCCTTTGTGTGCTGAAGCGGAAAAAGTACCTAGAATAAAAAGGGAGTGGGGGTGCGTAGCATTCATCAAAGAAAATCAATACTTTTTCAATATCGATTAGCGTGTCAGAGATCACGTGACCAATACGTCACGGCACAGCTGTTAGGTAGATCAAAGCAAATTCAAACTTCGAGCGCTGACTCGAACAATACCCAAAAGTCACATTGAAGAAATAGCTGAGATGAGTGTTAATAATTCATTTTTGGCATGCTAATCAATTCAAACTATAAAAATAAAAAATTTATTTGGTACTGTAGGTCACATTTTTTTAATGATTAATCTGGTAGTGAATGGGTTAAGTGTCATACTGAAGTAATATTTGTTGAGTGTTCAGTACCATTTGTTCCTGGTTTCAGACATTGTAGTTTAACGTTGAATCAAGACTTTTAGTCAGTGCCTATTTTAAGACTTGTTTCAACATTCATAATTAATATTATTTAGATTATCTTAAAATATTAAAGGAAGTATATTGTGTTATCACTGAAACGCTGCTTGAAAACACCACAAACATATAGACGTCCAGAATAATAATTTTACTATAAAAAAAAAACATATAAAAAAATTAAAATAATTATTAGTCTTATAAATGTACCTAGTAATTCACATAAAAAAACTAAATCGTTGTTTTTTCAGTATCTGGAGTTAAGGTTTAACAGATCTGTCCGGATTGTAGCATCACTCATTTTTGCTTTATCACTGGTAAGGTTAATTTACGTGTAATTTAAAGTAATTAAAGTTTCACATTGTATTTTTATTTACTAGTTTATTACTACAGTAAACACAATTTATTTAATAAGTAATACGTACTATACACTTATAGATTCATCTTATTAATAAAAGTAAGAATCACATATTACAGAATTAGGTGATCTTCTGGAATCACAGGATCCAGGTTTCTGGTTGGAGTTATCATTTTGGCAAAATACTCTGAAATATTAAATGAACCATTGAGTAAATATTTTCCCTTGTGTAACTGTCTCCTGACCTTTCTTGTTTGTTTGAGACACACACACACACGCGCGCACACATTCACACCCTCTCACAAGAGCACACACACACAGGCAGACAGACAGACACTCACACACACACACACAGTCGTACACATGCACACTTGCATTAATGCACTCACTAACACATACGTACACGTGCTCACTCACTCACTCCCTTACTCACTCACTCACTGACACACACCCACATACCCACACATACTCTCTCTCTCTCTCTCTCTCTCTCACACACACACACACAGACACACACTCATACTCATACACACACACACACACACAAACACACCTAATATTACAAAAAGTGTAATGGTGATTGAAAACTCTGATGAAACCAAGGTTTTAGGCGTTGTTTACCAAGTACAAAGTATTATATGACTTTAAGAAGTACTTTTGTATGGAAAAAATTACAATTTTTTTTTATCACAAGATATAGATTATACGTTGTATCAATGCCATTTATTTATAGCTCTTTAGATTTATGTTATCAACTCGTAATTCTTTATGTATTTTCATTATCTTCCTTTTATTTTTTCTGATTAACCTTTTCAGGTTTTATTTTATATTTATGATTTTATCTTTTGTATAATTTTGTTTGTGTTATTTTACTTTATGTTTTAACATTCCGTATTATATTTATCCTTTTTTTTATTTCTCTAGGTTATATTTTGTGAATGGAGACAACATTTTGAGTGTCTACAAGAAAAAACAGATATTTCTTGTTAAACCTTGTAAAAGATCATGAACACAAGAAATATATACAACTCACAATTATAAAAACTCTAATCTCAAACTTGTTTCAATGACATTATGTCATCATCTTCACTGATGCTATCACAAACAAAACTTTTATTACAAAAATTGAACATAACCTATATAAGATTACTTGTAAAAGATTGTTAATGTTAAGATTTGTTTAAAGAAAGTAGGCTATAAAGATTAATTATTTATAATATGTATCTTAGCATAGAAGTTTATAAACATCTCTTTCTTGTTTCAGGTATTACATATCCCAATTGTGATATATGTGCCATCTTTAGCCTTTAATCAAGGTTTGAAAGTACTTTTACACTCTTATTGTATTTTATTAGTTGAAGTATTTTAAAGTTAAATTTTTACTCAGTAGAGTTTTTGAAATACAATTTTAAAACATAGACACACTGATACACACCCTCACATACATAGACTCATATATCTACACAATCTTTATCATGTGTATACAAACAATCTTATAAGAAAAATGAATAGTGCAATGTCAGTTGACTTTTCTGTATGGTCTTAATTAGTATCTAAGCACGTGTTTACTTTGAATTTTACGTTGTCTAAGAACTTTGCTTAATGTTCTTTGGGAGTGGATTCTAAAGTTCTGGTAGGTTAGGGGGTAGTGTGAAATAGCTCCTGGAAAATTTTTAAAATTAATCCTTTTACATTTATATCTGGATTATAAGCTTTATGAGTAAAAGAAATGCATAGGATATTTGTACAAATAAGTGTATTATGAAGCATGAATCTCTATTTTTTTATTTCTTAGATCTGACTTTGGGGGAAATCCACTTCTGTTCTCCCACCCCCCAGCCAGTGTGCTGGGGATAAGGAGACGTCTAGGTCTCATTACTAGTCAAAATATATTCAAACTATACAGTTGATACTATTTATTAGGTATATACTGTGGTTGAATGTAATAATAAGTACACAAAAACCTCTTAACCACAAACTTTCTTTATTTTACCCTCATGTACATTTCAGTTACCAAGTAACCATCCTCAGAGGGATAACATACAAAGACTGTAGTTTTTGTATGTTATCTCTCTGCGGATGGTTACTTGGTAAATTAAATGTACATAAGGGTAAAATAAAGAAAGTTTGTAGTTAAGAGGTTTTTGTGTATTTATTAATACAGTTGATATTATACTATTCAAAAATAACAGAATTATTACTAAAACTCAGAGGGACCTTATCGGTGTAGAGCACTTAGGTGCAGCCTTTGTACTCTCTTCCCATCCCTATCACAGGACTAGCTTCGTGGATACCTACCTCTTTGCAGAGATCAAGTACCCACCTGATACTAAATTTTCTGATATCCTCTAGTGTACATACCTGCCAGCCAAACCACTATCTCTTTGCAGCTCCTAAAGCAGGGCCCTCACAGAGTACGTGGATTGGGGTTTCCTCTTGGTCCTCGTTGCATCTCTTGCACACAGGGGACCTAGATCTTCCAATTTTGTATTGGAACCCCCTCAGATTCCTATGGGCTGTAACCAGCTCTACAGTAACTCTGAGTTAAGGTCTACTTAATGAGAGTAGTTCTTTTTCCACAAGTCTCCCGAGTAACCCCACAGTACCTTAGATTTGCTGCACCTCAAGGTTGCATTTCATTCTTCCCTGCACAACCTGTCTATATGTGCTGTCATCCTCTTGCACCTCTCCTGAGGCGGCATGCCCACTGCCCTCAGCAACGGTCCTTGAATTATACACCCTTGTTTTGCTAAGGCGACAGCTCTGTCATTCTCTATCCAGCCACAATGTCCTGGAATCCAGGTTAGGTTGGGCGAATTATACTTACTCAGCTCTGGTAGAGAAGCTATAATCTTAGCCACCAGCCTAGAGCTGGTACTAGCCTTACCTAAAGCCTTCAGAGCTGTCTGACTGTCCGAGCAAATCCAGATGGTCTTGCCCCTCTTGCCAGACCCTATTATTTCCTCAGCACATAGTTTGATCGAGAGCATCTCCCCCTGGAAAACAGAGTTGTAGTCTTCCAGGCGATGAAAAAATCTGTCTTGCTGTCTCGGTCCACTAAATCCTTCTCCTACTCCTTCCTACATTGTGGACCCATCCGTGAACCAGATTTCACTATGATTGGGTCTACACTCTGCCCATGCCTCTCTTGCAGGAATATGGATTTTGTAATTTCCTTTTTCCGTTTTAAGAGACACTATCTTATCCTGAGGTTCTATCCAGAGCTCCTTCAGTGAATCACCTATTAGCTGTTTATGACATTTGCTACTTGTCCACAACCGACAATAACGCAGTCTCCACCAACCTACCAGTTTAATAGACATATTGGTCCTGATGAAACGGATTTTGCTTCAGAGGTCCCTCCTTCAAATAGTGGTCCTGGTGGCCTTTCCAGTGTCTTTAACAAGAAAGATGTAAGGCTGATAGGTTTGAAGTCTTTTACCTCTATGTAACCTTTCCTCCCCAGTTTGGGGAAAAAGATAACTTTCGTTTTGAGCCACTGCCTGGGTGTGTAACCTAGGGCAACCCAGCCCCTGAGTAATCCTGTATAATCCTGTCAGTGGACCTATAATTTCCTCCAAGCAATTTTGTAGTAATGCTGGAGTAATATTATCTAATCCAGGCGCTTTGAAAGGCTCAAAAGACAGAATCGCCTCTCTCACCTTTTGGGCTGAGATCTCCTGCCCAGCAATATTCCAGTATACCCTTATCACAGTAAGTTTTGAGCACCGTCCCCTACCAGTCTAATATCAGGAAAACTATTCCTCATTAGCAGATGCAGGGTTTACTCCGGGGTGTCGGTAAAGCTACCACCAGCCTTCTTGACAAACTTAAGCTCTCTCCTCGGTCTATCTGCTAAAATCTTAAACAGTCTAGCAGTGTCACTCAGTGTGCTTGTCTTTGAGCACCACTTTTCCCAAGAAGCAGGTTTAACCTCTTTTATGAGATTTTTATAGAGACACTGGCTGTCTTTATATGCCTGCCAGGTCTCCACCGTATTCTTCTTCCTTGCTCTATTAAAGAGCCTTCTAGTCTCTTTTCATCTTGCCTCTAACTCGCTGTTCCACTTAAGCTTACCGCGCCCAGTTTTTATCCGGGAGAGAGGGCAATTTTCCTCAAACGACATGCAAATTGCAGTCCTGATGTAGGCCTCAGTATTTTTCAGTTCGTTTGATGTACCATACTTACCATGGAAGTCTGACATCTGCCTCCTTTACAAGAACTTAAAACCTTCCCAGTTTGTCCTTCTCGGGTTTCTAAGCCACACCACATGGGGGACAACTCCCCTCATCGTAGCAGTAATGATCTGGTGATTTGACATGGAGGGCTCATCCGAAACCTGCTAGTCATGCACCTACCTTACCATCTGTCTATTACAGAAAGTGATATCTAGTACCTCCATTCTGTTTCAAGTGACAAATGTTGGCTTGGCACCTGTGTTTAAAACCACAAGGTGCTTCACAAACTCCTCGCCTCGCTCATTTGTGTTCGTGCTGCCCCTTACCTCATTATGAGCATTGGCATTACAGACCACTATGATTCCTATATTCCTTTTCCTGCAGTGCCGAAATAACACATAATTCTGCAGGGGGCGATTCTCTATTGTGGGTGCAGTAAGTGGAAGCCACAATGAACTTCCTGCTCCCACTTACCTCAAATTCTAATCACTGCAAGGTCTCTGGTTGAGAATTCTTGAATCAGCGTGGCTTCTAGTCCTCTAACTATCACACATGCCCTGTGCCCCTCATGTTCCCAACTTGCGTAATTGCAACCAGCTGCAGCCAGACCCCTTATATGGTTCCTGACCTGCTACGGTTCTTGCACCAGCGCAAGCGTTGGTAATGTGTGACTCACATTTAAGCATCTGACTAGGACCACCGAGGCGCTTTTACTGTGGTGCAAGTTAATTTGCAGGATTATTGCTTGAACACCAGTCATATACAACTGACCCCTACGCCTTCTCCCGATTCTCCCTCTTGCCCTTCTCTTCCGGGTCCTTAGAGGTCCACCTAAAAGTGACCTCTCCAGTCCCCAGAAAGGCCTTCCCATCTCTTGCCTTGAGATGTCTGGCTGATGTCTCATCCAATCCTAGGCAGAGGAGGCTTGCAGGTCCCTGCTCAATGCACTGTAGGACCTTCCACTTCGAAGTGTGGAAGGTTTCTGCATCCCCATGTGTTTGACCAACTGAGTGTTTTCCCTTTTTGGTGGTGATACGAGCACCGTCATTTTCTCCCTTTTGATTAGTTCATCAGGCAGGACTAGCCTTGCCTGAGTCCCGTCCACGAGCTTAACTGACGGTACCACTTCTCTCAGCCATTTTGCCGATTCCTCTTCAGCACAAATAAATACTGCGACTCCATCCCTTAAGTATGTATCCCTGGTCCGCGGAAAAAAAACCTCCACTAGGAATGTCCAAAATTTGGTCCATGACTATGCCCTTAAGGTGATCAAACGCCACCATCTCCATCCTCACGTCTACACTATCCCCAAAAGGTTACTAGTCCCTCGGTAGGTTGGCGGAGATCGACGAGAAAGACTGCCCTCCCGACCCAACAGGCTTAGACCCTTGTCTATTCCTCTTGGCCTCCAACTCTGGAGTAGGATCAGAACTCCTTTCCTCCCTTTTCCTCTCTTTCTCTTGTCATATTAAGGTCCTACCAGATCCATTGGCTTCCGGGATGACAGGGCAGGTTCTCTAGCCCCAGCCTCCGTCAAACCCTTCTGCTTCCTGGACCGGTGTTTCCTCAAAGGGGTGGCGTTGGTTCATTGCCCTCCACCTCCGCCTTCCTTGCTTCCTCATAGTAGGCAAACCTGAGGGCTTTCCTCCATTGTGCCCCACTCATTCCTCCTGTTACCTTCGCAACTGGTTTTCCATCTGTCTCTACGGGGGCCGTAAGCAACATCCGTTTGGACAGATTTGTTGGTAGGTTTTAAGCTCTGACCAGTTAAATTTGTTTCATTTTTGTCTGCCATGTGTATTCCCACAAGCAGCTTGGGAAATAAAAGTCCACTGCCGAAGAGCCCGGCTTACGGCTGTAAGGTGACTTAAGTACAGGGTGGCACCAGGCTTACATAAGCAAACACCAAACCAACTTGTCTTGGCTAGTTATACTAAACAGAATGCTTATATAGGCTTATACAATGAAAAAATACGGACAGAAGAGAGACAAAATATGTTTACATTTAGTTTCTAAACAGAGTACAGAATATTTACAAACGCACTAATCACTTTTGACAACTTCACATCTCTTGTGATAAATTTCATTTAGGATAAAACTAGTAAAACATGATCATTCAAATCAAAAACTGCCCAAGTGGCACAAAGGAATAAACAAGTGTCATTTTTATGTCATTGACCTTGATAACCGAGAGACCAAATGTCCCACATTAACATCAGACTTATCTATAAATAGATACCAATATATCAAGCCGTTAAAATAAACCACTGATTTGTCAGAGGAACAAAAGTAATGCGCAAACGGTGTCCCAAATATGAGCTGTCGGTCCATTTCAACTACCCTGAGCGGCAAAAATGTGGGACATCGGTACAGAATGAGAGACCATACAGCGCATATGTGAGTTGGCTGGTCTATACCAATAGTTATTTTGGTAACATTGAGGTAGCAAACGTCTTAATATTGGGGTAACATGAATGTTTGCTTTTGTTTCAGTGACTGGAATATCTATTCATGTGATAGCTCCAATTGTATCTCTCATCTGCATTTTCTACACCACATTTGTAAGTAAATGAACTCAAACAATACTAAAAGTAGCATAAATGAAGAATTTTTTAAAGTCTATTCGGACAGTGATCCAGAATACACTTTTCCCATAAAGATTTTTTCCATTCAATTACAGGATATTTTATTTTTTTTATTATTATATAATTAATATTGTAAATAATATTGTAATATTTTATATTATAAAATATTGTACACACTTATTTTGTTTAGTAATATAAGTTACAAAGTGACCCTGAGATCAGGACTTTAATTTATATTCTGAAATATTTTTGGAGCAATTATTTCACCAATTTTATATCGTGAAAAATATTTTTATGGCCATTACAAAATTTGAAATTAAATTTTCAAGTACTTAACTGAATGTAGTTAACTTAAATAAGCTGTTTTAATAAGCTGTTATATAAAACCTTACTCATTATTTTAATTATATACACAGCTGAGATAAAAATACAACTTATAACTATGTATTTTGTTATTCTACTTTTAACTTAATATTGATTAACATTTTTTACCTAAAACAAGATTAACAATGAGTACAATAAATAACTCATTTCTTACAATAAATAACACTTCATTTCTTTAAATATTTATGAGTCGTATAACAAAATATAGAATATGAGTTACAACAAACTTACAATCTCAAGACATTGTTTATAAACTTTTAGACACCTTATAACAAAATAATTGGCCTCATTATTGAGTATTACACAGCATATCTATATAACAAATGTAGTATAGAGCTGATTGATAATAGTTACTCATGAAAAACTTTGTTGTAAAAACCCATCTTAGAGCTGCTAAAAGTTTTGTTCTGAGTTTGTGAAGCTTGTTATAGTTAAAATTTTACGTATTAAACTATTATTAGAAAATATTGGTAAGAAACCAAAAGCAATTTGTTTTCTGAAATAAGACCTTTAGATTTCTCTTAAGTCTCAAAACTGTTATATTTTATGCAACAATTGAACAAATTATATATTTAAATTAGGGATGGTCGATATTTTCTGTCATGGTGACTGGTCACTGATATCTGTTTGACTCTGGGGGTAACAGTGACAAAATATGGAAAATGCTAGTTCCAGTGACAAAGGATTGATCGGAAGTTGCCTCTGTTGTGATTGGGCTAAAAGTCCTATTCACTGGATGAAATCACTGTCTTTAGTTGATTTGTTGCTGTCACTGGATGAAATGGGTGTCTGTGGTTGATTTGTCACAGTCGCTGGCTCTGCTTTCACCTCTTGGCTCACGGGGCCGATTATCGTGTTATTGACTGAAAGGGAGAGGAGGGAGTTGTTTCGGTTATGATTGGGCAAAATGTAGCTCTGTCAAGACTGAAAAGTTACTAATACTTTACCACGGCTGTCATTGGTTGATTTGTCACTGTCACTGGTTCTACTCTTTTACGTCATGTGTGGGTGGTCAATTTGTGTCAGGTTTCAAGTAGTGACGGTGATTTGTTCAGTATAGGCTATTTCACAATTGGTAGTTTGTTCTTAATTTTGTAAGAGTTTATTTTTAAATAAAATGAGCCTTCAAAAAAAACATTTATTAAATGGATGAACATTTAATGATCATTTGCGCTTGTACATTTACATGTTTCTGTATTTATCTTATAATATTAGTATGCTATGGTGATCCAGAAAGTAACTTTTGCTTTGAAATAAAGTAAACGAGTGAAGATAAAAAATTTGTATTATACATATCCTAGAACTACAACTTTTCTCTATCTCTCTGCATAGTCGCCAAATAGATTCAAGCACTTGTCATACCTAGGAACAAGGTCTTTTAAATAACCTCTGTGTAAAAATCTAATGCTTGTGAATGTATCCTACCTGACACAGGTGCAAGGAAATTCTATTGCCTACCTATGACTGCGTTATGAAGCTCTTCATCACTGGCCAGCTCAGGGATTGGAAAGTTCTGAGATAGTGAAGTCACGCTAGTCACTAACCTTTTGATTCACGTTGTTCAGTAGATCATCACTGACAAGAGAAGACTTACCCCTTCTTTCTTTATGAATGTTTGCTCTTCCATTTAAAAAAAAGTCACACCCATTGACAGACTATACCTTCACTTATGTTTGGGTTTTAAACCGCACACAATTCAAGATGACTCTCGGATGCTGAGTGATGTTTCACCCAAAGAAGTCTTATAACATGACGCACTTTACACTTGGCCAGATTTTCATTTCGGCACTCATGTTTTGAGGACAACTGGACAACACATGAACATACAATGCTCCGCTTGGTATAGTTAGAAGGCTGATGAACTACTGTGCACAATGATATCAACATGGTAGTGCTACCTTTATTACTTCTTGCTCTAGGCATACATGGTGGTTAGTATCTGGATAGCCCTACACGCCAATATACTGTATATACAAATATGTAAAGACTTCTCTATAGTCGCACTTACTTTTTATGTTGGATGAGCACTACTGTTAAGAAATATGTACTTGTTTATTGACTGAAAATAACTATTCTAAATAATATCAAAAGCAAGTACTATTGTAGGCAAGAGTGACTAGTTTTTATCTATGTTAACTTGTATATTATATGCTATGTATTTATTTTCAACCAGGGAGGTTTGAAAGCTGTTGTCTGGACAGACACTCTCCAGAGTTTTTTTACTTTAGCAACTATTATCTTCATCATTTTCTTGGGATGTATCAATGCTGGAGGTATACAAGAAGTATTCAGAATTGGAGAAAAAGGTCATCGACTTGAGTTATTTAAGTAAGCAAGCATTCAGTATTATAATTACTTTATTATAATAAACATGCCTGTATGATTGTAACAGTTCAAAGAGCAATCCATTCTCTTTAGGTCATAGTTCTTCTACATATGCCAAAACTGAATAAGGGTCATGTTTCTACTTTAACACGTTTGCTTCAGCTGACTGTATACATATTCTATTGCTTAAAGTGAACAAAATTATTACTGAATTTTTAATCACTAAAATCTTCTATTTAGTTAAATTGTATTCCTTAACGAAGTTCAAAATTACTTTTAATGTAATTTTACAATATAAGTTTGCCACTTATTTCCAGGGATCAGCATTTTATGCTTTGTCCCATACAAGACATAATTTTTTAAATTTGTAAATTATAATTTTGATGCCATAAAAACTTTATCAACTATCATGTAAGACTAGTAAATAGGTTTAAGACTGGATGAGGAAATAAAGTTATAATTTTTGTAAAATACACAGGTTTCATACTCTGTGTATCATTTGACCTAATTGGAGGACACCAAATTTAATGTTACCAGTTACCGTTATTTCTGAATCAGATTCAGAATTAAAATTATTATTTCACAGCTACCTCATGAGTTATATATTATACATGTAGTGTACAATACAAAAAAATATATATATGTGATAGAAATACCGTTTTCACTACAACCTTGCTCACAAATCTTACAAAGTCACAAATAAAAAACCTTGCACACAATTATTTTGCTTGACTCTCCCTACAAACTGACACAAATAATGAAATATCATTGACGAATTAACCGTCCACTGGATATATTAGGGCAAACTCTCAAGGGCGTTAAAGTTTCTACGTGGTCGTAATGCGACACTTTAGTAAAATCAAACTGATTTTTAGTATACAAACTGAAGAGGTATTTGTATACGAAGAAACATCTTGCGAAAACACTGGCAGTTGTGTATGTAGTGAATTTAAACGCCAGGAATGAATTGTTAGTGTAACGAATATTGGAATTATAAATTCATTGCATTTTGTTTTAATGTAATATTTACAGTGCGTGGTAATAAAGTGTTATATTAATGTTATTCTTGTCGGTTAGTGTTTTTGATTATTTTGAAAAAGAAGCAACTTTTATTCTTTTAGAATTTGTAAACAAAACGTTATTCTAGAAAACCGTAGGTTTTCATTAGTGAATAAACTGTACACAACTAAAAGGTTTATTTGTCTTTTTTTCATTATTATAATTTTTCCTAAAGCATATGAGTCGAAATAAGGAGATAAATTGGCTTAAATAGATGTAAAGTAAAATTTATCGGAAATAAATAGATCGTGATCGAGTGTTACGATAAATAAATTTTATGACTTTAAGGCTTTAAGGTAGGGGTTGGCTTGTGTGCGGAGCTCTGCGTGAAAGGGAGACGTAAACATTTTGATATACACCGTACTACGCCTGGTGATGTTTATAGCTACTAGCAACTTATGAAATAAGCGCAACTACTGAAAACTGAGCAATTCTTCACCTCTGCAAGTAGCCGGTCATTAAAAGTTCCAACAGATTTTTTTATTAAATTTTTATTTTTCAACAATAGCAGTATATACAGACAAGTTAAAATATAGGGCGACTGGTTTATTCGGAATTAGGTTTTCTCAGAATGTGTATAAGAGATAGACAATTAACAATACGGTGTGACTTCTATATAAGGATATATAGGCTTAAAATATGTTACATCCTATAGAATATAAATCATGATTTTAAACTTTAAACAGTTATTAATTAAAAATTATTTTTTTAATACTTGAATAATATATATATATATAGCTTAATCTTTTATACAGGAAACATGTAATGATAAATAGAATTTTTAATCTAACAAACTTTGGTTTATTATTGCTCTAATAGGTGATAGTTTGACTTAAATTGTAAATTTAAAAATATTTTTCCAATTCCTTCATTTTTTGATAACACCTTTTCATACCAGTTGTTGTAGTCTCCGTTTGGTTTCTCTTTTTAATCACTAAATATCTGTTCCACTTACCCCAGTGACGAATGTAATTCCACATTACCGCTAAATAGAAAATCGGTAAAACAGAGCACATGCAAGGGTGGGAGCATCGTACACAGCTGTATAAAAGTAATTGCCTCTAGAGGGATGTTTTACCCCGGTTTGAGCACAATATTACTGCCAGAATGAATACAACATAAATTACTCTGCCCTTTTTTCATTCCAAGTACATTGCTTGGAATACTTGCATGAGGATAGGTTAAAATGGTAAACAAATTTGATGTATTCTAGTCAGTTCTGGGTGGCTCACTTGTTGTGTGAGACAGCCAGTCACCTGGATCCAGTTGACCGACAGCGATTGGGTAAGTCATATCCCTCCCATATTACTATACCTAGAGAAAGTATTTACCTATATGTGTGCTCCTTGCCACAGAATTAAAAAATCAATATGTAGGATATACTAATCTCTAATTCATGTAAGTGATTCAATAGATAAATATGAATGCACGTTATAATTTAAAAGCTACTGAACCCAAATAATAAAAAATAACTATCATAAAAACTATTTAGTTATAAAATAGGCCAGAAATGTTTATAACCATTTCTCATTACAGAAATTTATGTAACATCACATTTATGCAGCAACTGTTTGCTAAGTGGATTATCGTTCATAATGTTTAATAAATTTATGGAATTAAAATTCAGATACTATGGGTAGAACATACCCAATCCATGCCTAACATAGTGGATTAATCCAACAGTGTGTTAATCTTGATGATAGCCTAAATTTGCTCACAGTTTAGCTAGAGAAAAATTAAAATTAAATTAAGCCTCTGATTTTGCTCTGACATTACTAGTCAGACAAGCTCATACACTAGCTTGAGTGCCAGTAAAGAGAATTACATTGTTTATAGTACTTTTAGTTGTAAATTGTACTAGTATCTAATTATAAATAATAAAACCTCTTAAACCACAAAAACTATTTGTTTATGTCTTCATATCCATTACGATTGCAAAGCAATCATCTTCAGAGGAAATTAGTACAAGACTACGATTCTGAAGATGATTGCTTTATAATTGAAGTGTATATCAGGACATAAATAAATAGTTTTTGTGCTTTAAGAGTCTTATAGTCATTTGCTTTGAAGATGATTGCTTTATAATTAAAATGTATATCAGGACATAAATAAATATGTTTTATGCTTTAAGAGTCTTATAGTAATTTCCTTCGAAGATGATTGCTTTATAATTGAAACATAAATCAAGATATAAATAAATAGTTTTTGTGATTTAAGAGGTTTTATTTGTTTATAATTAAAAATTACACCACAGGTGCTCCCAAGTTATTGTTGTATTAGTATGTGTTTATATATCTGGTGCTTTAATAACGTAATATTTTTTTCTAGTTTTGATCCCAACCCTTTTGCCAGACATACGTTTTGGACAGTGACAGTTGGGACTGTATTCTTCTGGCTTGCAAACATGATAATTCACCCAGGTGCAGTTCAGAGGTTTATGTCTGTACCTACACAAAAGAAAGCAAATAGGTGAGCAATTTTCACATCTGTGTGTTTTAATAACATAATCTTTATTTTTAGTTTTGACCCCAACCCATTTGCCAGACATACTCTCTGGACAGTGGCTATTGGGACTGCATTTAATTGGCTTTCACTCATGGTCATCCATCCGGGTGCAGTTCAGAGATTTACATCTGTTCCTACACAAAAGAAAGCAAATAGGTGAGCAACTTATTTATGTATAAGAAGAAATAACAAATTTCACATATTTTCACAAAAGAAAACAGACCTGTAAATATTGTTTATAAGCCTGTATTATAAAAATTTCTTTTGTGTAAACATATTCATATTAAAAATTGTTTCAACAACCTAGAGTTCTAGCTGATCATTCTAGTTTGTAACTTCTTGTGTGCTAGATTGTGTTTTGTAACAAGACCCTCTGATGATGATGACATGGTCATCGAAATGTACATAAGGGTTTAATCTTAAGTAACTTGTCTTATTTGTTATTTTTGATTATTTTTGTGGTATTGGGGTTCTTTTCAATATTTTTATTGTAACCTAGAGGTGTTTAGTTAATTAGAGCTTAGCTAGTTCACTGATTATACTAATTTTACAAATACTTAACTAAGAGAATACGTAATTTCTTACTTGCTGACACGTTTCAAAACATTCGTTCCTTTTACGAAGCTAACCCTCTAGCTTCAGTAGAGAGTTATCTTCGTAAAAGGAACGAATGTTTTGAAACTCGTCAGCAAGTAAGAAATTACGTATTCACTTAGTTAAGTATTTTTAAAATAAAGGTAAAAAATTCAGTATTCATAAAGAAATTCAGTATTCAGAGTTAAGTATTCATAAAGGTAAAAAACAAAATAGTTAACCCAAAAACTCAAAAATTAGATTTTAATAAACAAACACACTAGTTCACTACAGACTAGTTTCGGAAACGATGTTGCCTTCCTCAGTGCTTGGCTACTACTAAGATATTTTGTCAAGCTATTGTACAATAATAAAACAAACAAGGTAAAACATAAAAAGTCAACCAATAAAAACAATCTAACTATGGAGCACAAAACTCCTTACTCAGGAGAGTTATCTATTTTACATTATTGTAATTATTATTATTATTTTGTTCTTTTTTCCCCTATCTAGCATCCCCTACCTAGAGTTACTTATTTCATCACTGTTTTGTATTTCGGAATACAATAAGCACAATAGAAATATACGTCAACCCCATTACAAAGGATTAGTACACTGCTAGTAATGTATATACAGAATATATAAAGTATCCGAAATTTTGATGTTAAATTATTATTGCTTATTTTAAAATGTTTATGATTATATAATTACTTTTATTTTATAATATTATATTCCAAGTTACCTATTGGAATTGTTTTGCCTTATTCTCACAGTAAATATATTGTCTCTTTTTCAGTGTAATACTTTGGGGCTGTGTTGGAATTGGTATAGTAAAGATCTTTACAGTGTTGATTGGACTTTTGATTTATGTTCAGTATCGTAACTGTGATCCAATTGCAAGAAAGGTAATAAGTTTCTTTGTTTCTTCCTATTTAAATAATTTAGAAAAATACTAAACCATTAAATAAAAGTATTTAATGATATGAGTTACTATAAAAGGTTTCATTTGTTTTTTTATTGCCACATAATATAGCTGTTAAAAAGCTTTTTACAGTTTTAGTAGTTATGATATTTGTGGGAGTTTAACCCGGGAGTGCTCATGCTGTTATACTGAACCTAACATTTTAGTTGCTCTGAAGGAATTATTTTAGCTTTTTGTTTTATGCGACTGAGCTGCTAAATATACTTTCTTGAACATGTTGGGTAGCTACTTTCCAATTTTCGAGTAGATAGTTTGATTGAGAGGATAACAGAGGTGAGAGAAGTGACAGGTGTCGCCCATGTTAGGGCTACCATGTGAGTGCTATATTAGGAACAAGATAATGACACGAGTAATTGCGTAACTGTTAACACTCTAATTTTTTTATCTGTAATTTTACATATAAACATGTCATAAATCTATTTAATAGAGTGTTTTTATAATAATGAAAAAGTTTAAAGCTTACTATAATTCATGAAATTTATTATTTAAAACACATTCATAGCAATTATTACAAGTGTTAGTTTGGCCCTAACGGCGCAAGTCATTGGGAGAGTTTCCGTAGGACGAGCGATCCCGGGTTAAATGTGGTTTTTAAGTGACAATGCTACAAAAATTGACTGTGTTATTGCTTTCTTATGGCACCTTAATTTATTTAATACAATTTTTGTTTAGTTTAATATAATTTAACTATTTAATTTCAATGTTAATAATTATCTTTTAATTTAAGTAACCTAGGCTTAGTGTTTAGTCCTTTAGTACATAGTAGTAGTTTAGCTTTAGCTAGTAGATTTTCACCCTCTAGTTTTAAGGTATATGTTTCACCCTTAGGAATATGTAATGGCTATGAAAACCTTGTTGATTTTTCGGCAGGAAAAAATATGGTTTTTTTATTATTATTAATCAACAACTGAAACATTGTTTATTCTTGTTTTACTCATACAATTTTTCTTAAACTATTTTGTCTCTTACACACACACACACACACACACACACACACACACACACAATCTCTCTCTCTCTCTCTTTCTCATGCACATTCATAGATACACGCACACACACAGACACACACACACAGACACACACACACACACACACATACACACACACACACACACACACACACACACACACAGACACACACACACACACATACACACACACATTCTCCCTCTCTCTCTCTCTCTCTCTCTCTCTCACACACACAAACACAATCACACACACTTGTGCACATATTCACACACACACTTGTGCATACATTCACACACACACACACACACACATACACACACACACACACACACACCACAGGCACAGACACAGACACACACACACACATACACACACACACACTTTCTCACACACATACACCCAAACACAAATATCAGTCACATTTTCTAAACTTAAAAATAATTAGTTCATGGATCAAACTTATATTCGTGAATATTTCAACAGTAGTTTTAAAATAGGTTGAAAAGTGTCTGAAACTAGAAAGTCTGTAAACTTGTAATATTGGGTTGCCAGTATTTAAATATTAGACAGTAATATAGTGACCTAATCTTGAGAACAAAAATTGTTTTGACATATTTAAGTAAGTGCCTAAAAAATCATTGTTTATTATACAAATATTAAGTAATCTTTTTTAAAAGAGATATACATTATGAGGTGTACACTCACAAAATTTTTTAAAATAAAAACACAGTTGATGCGTGACTCACACATCAACTGTGTTTTTATTTAAGAGATACTCATTGTTTTTGCTAATACAAGTGAAATAGATACCCCTACCTTCTTTTATGCTATAAAGTCTACTCAAATAACCTTTTGCGGGAAAACAATTAAAAATTAGTTTTTAATAAAAAATATGACCTCAAAATGAAATATTATAAAATGAAGTAAAAGAATTAGGTATTATAATTTTTGTAATTATTATAAATAATAGAAATGTAAATTATATTATCTTTGTCTTCTGAAAACAATTGTGAAAAATTATTATACAAAACCTATAAAGTTTTAGTTCTATTCTGAAAGTAAATAATTTCGCTCAACATTTTGGATTTTGCTTTTGAAGAATAGTGTGTTACTACTACAAATTAATTTGGTTTTATTTTGAAATAGGTGATACAAAAGCCAGGTCAAATCTTACCTTATTATGTAATGGATATTGGAGGAAACTTTCCTGGGCTTACAGGACTTTTTGTGTCCGGAGTTGTCAGCACAGCTCTCAGGTAAGAGGGGACTTCAGTTTGTTCCCTTATTATCACAGAATGTTCTTAATTGCCCAAATTACTTGAACTAAACTCTCCTTGAATGTCAGGAAACTACAAATTATTGTTTGTAATCATAATTAGTAAAACTAAATTAAAAGTTGCTTATGGTTTGAAATTTGTGTTAGATTCTACGGTCCTTCTATCATTCTTCACTTCAGATGTACACAAATATACACTAATTATAAAAATATTTACATATATACACACTAAAGAGGCCTTGTTTTTAAATTTAGAATTTCATGGAATTCTGCAGATGCCTGAATATTTTCCATAATCACACAGTACAACACTCAACAAAGATAAGCTACTGAGTAACAAATATACTGAGCAAGAAGGTTGCACCTAACATAAAAACTGGCGCGGGTCTATCGTATCTAGAACAACTGATAAAATGAGAACTTATATCTATCCTTATTTATGTTGCAAGTTTCTAGAGGTGATAAATATCTGTTTGAGGTGTCTAGCCTTGTACATGACATATCAAAAAATAAAATATCTTGAAGCAAACAAACAACGGCTACATTCTATATAGAGTTAAAAATGATGAAAACTTGACGTTTGTATGATTTCTACCACTAATGTGTCGTGACGAGTATTTTTTGTCCGAATAGATAATTAAAATACAATAGGTAAGTAATTATTATTTAGTAGTAACTTAGTAACTAAGGATAAATATTAACTGATATTTTGTAATCATTATTATTAACACGTTGGCTACGGCAGAAGCCTATCGGCTTTCGAGTGGAGGCTTCTCGGGTGCGGCGGAAGCCTATAGGCTTCTCTTGTCCATATTCATTACATGTCGGGATTACGACTGCAGTTATTGCTTTAGTTTGCTGTTTCTCTCGCAGCGTGGTGGGTGTGTACGTGTGTTTCTTGTGTAGCAATAGTTTCGCTTACCAAAGGACGGTATATTATTCATTTATTTTTGTAAATAAATAGTGTTAGTTTTAGTGTTTTATGTGTGTAAAATAATGGGTGGTACATCTAGGGACATGGTTTTAAATGTAAATAGTGCTTTGAACGATGTTGGTGACTACTCCGAGACTAGTACCGGTGATGAGTCTAGTGACATTGATGCCGCTGATCTAAATGGTGAACCTATATCCACAGACAATAAAAGTGAGTCAGATGATGATGATTCAGACAATTACAACCCTACTTGGTGTCAACACTATTGGTATGAGAGACTTACCATTTACTCGACAGAATATATATATAACACTAAATAGGCAAAAGTGTAATTTTTTGCAATGGTATCTTCTAGCGGTACTGTAAAAGCCTATCGGCTTCCGATAACTGTGACGTCATAATATTAGCTGAAAAGCATTCAAAATGTTTTTTTTTTCTTCTGATAAATTATTTATTTCATTATTATTTACGATATATGACAATAAATAGTCATAAGTAAAATTTTTCATACAATGTGACCTTTTAGCAGCGCTGCGGTAGCCTATTGGTGACTTCATATTATCACCTGAAAAGCATTGAAATTATTATTTTTTCAGAAAACGGTCTTTTTTTCATTAAATTAAATAAAAAAATTGTAAACAAAAATTTCAGGACCGGTACAAGGTATGCCCCAAGTTCCGCCGCAGCGAATGTGTTAAAACAAATTATTATATATTAAAATATTAAAAATGTAATTAACTAATTAAAAATAAAATATTTCTTATGGTTTAATGCTTAGTAGGTGATGCTCCTCTTTATACTCACACAACTAATGGTTGTTCACTTTAAAATTGTAAAAAACTGAAATAATTTGAAACACTAAATTACATTAGAAAAACATATGAACAAAATTGAACAAATGGTGAACTTCATCCATCAGGCTTTAACGTTTGACAGAACTTGTTTCAATAAGCTGGACAGATTCTGAGTGATTAAACTGGAGGGGACTAGTAACTAACATATATTTTCTCTGTTAAATTCTAATGAAACTCCTTCTTTATTTATTTCAAGTAGCTAACACTAAAGGAAGACCTGTTCCAGAATAATATACAATTTATGAAAAAAAATTGAACATTCCTGGCGACTGTATTAGGGGTACTACACATCCACATAGACCATTTTAGATAATAAAGATTTAGAACTCATTGTCTAAACATGCTGTTGTCCATTTGATTCTTTAGAGTTATAGCCAGACTCATCACTATCATTTTGTATTACTAAGCAGTTTTTATGGGGTTAATTCACGATAAATATTTGCTTTACATACATTGTTACCTATTTTTAAATCCATCTTATTAAAAGCGGCAACTCACATTTAGCAACAGTTTAAATAATTTTATTGAAAAATTCAAAATACTTTTACACTGTAACATATATTAAACTAGTAGCTTAAATTTGTTTTATTATTAATATTATAACTGGTCTTATTAGACCAACCATTAACTTTTCTTGCATTATCTTAAATACTTGTATAACTAAACTCCCCATTAACTCTTTAGTTCTTGTCTTGACATTGTCCATTACATATATTAGAACTAGTACAACATAACCCTGCATTACACAAACTCAAGTGTTTTGATTCTCTTCAATCTTCTAACTATGGACTGGTTATCGAGAAGTTGAAGAGCCACTGTACTTAGATGAAGGTGAAGTCTCTTTTCATGTTTTTTCGCCATCTTCTTTATTTCTTCTGTAATCGTCGGAATATTTAGATCTCGGTGAATATCTTTGTTTTTTTACATACCAAGGAACATTAACCATATTTCTCAGTACCTTATTTTGGAACATCTGAAGAATTACTACATTGGATTCCTTTGCACATCCCCACAGTTGACTGCCACAGAGCCAAACTGGTTTCAAAATCTGATTGTAGATTTTAATTTTATTTTCTAATAAGAGGTTTGAATCTCTACCAAAGACCTAATAGTGCTTACGAAACATTAACCATATTTCTCAGTACCTTATTTTGGAACATCTGAAGAATTACTACATTGGATTCCTTTGCACATCCCCACAGTTGACTGCCACAGAGCCAAACTGGTTTCAAAATCTGATTGTAGATTTTAATTTTATTTTCTAATAAGAGGTTTGAATCTCTACCAAAGACCTAATAGTGCTTACGATATTTGATATTTAGTATTTAATTCCTCCTTTTTCTTGATGTAGTGTTTCCATCTTAGTTTAGCATCTAGGTTTATACCTAGATATTTAGTTGTATTTTCATAAGGAATGATGATTCTGTTAACATCCTTTGATGGAGGATCTGTCAATACCTTATTTGTGAAGTTGTTGTGGAATGACTAAACTTCAGAGTAGCCTAAAATGAGGACGGAAACTAGTAAAATAGTTTCTGGGAGATAAACATAAGCTAGTTTAAGGGGCAATTTCGTATTCTTAAATTATACACGAATTCTCCTCTGCATTCCATTGTATGTTGAATTATAGATCTACCTTTGTATCATTTACATTTTGATTTACTCTATGTCCTAAACATTTTTTTCACTTATTCTTTTCATGTAAATAATTAGAAGAATTATTTTTTATTTCTCAGTCCTATTTCTGTTCCTCTTTCAAGTCAGTATTTTTCATTCTCCATGTACTCGCCTGGTGCTTCTTAACTTCTCTTTTCTTCAACCAGTAAACGCACACCATTCTTTTCCAAATCTAAATTTGTAATTATTCAGCTTTATCTCTACCTTTTTCTTAATCCAGGTTTCAAGAACATAAACTAAAGTTTTAAATAATATTATTTTGAAATGCTAGCTATTTCTCTAACTCTCTTTTGAGGCTGTAGCTGTTTTTAAAATCTGATTTTTTTTCTTTCAGTTCGATGTCTGCATCACTAAACACTGTAGCAGGCACAATTTATGAAGACTTTGTGATAATTTTTAAAAAAGAAAAGCATCCTGAAGCAATTGCATCCTGTATAATGAAGGCTATAGTTTTAATTATTGGAGTTTTGTGTATCTTCTTGGTGTTTATTGTTGAAAAACTTGGAGCAATCATTCAGGTAACGATTTTGTTTTCAAATAATAATCTACTCAGAATGGTAGACTAGAGTTCATAAATTTATGACTGAATTACTTCAGAACCCATCTTCCATCTGAAAGGATTTCGTGCTTTGCCTTGGAGGAATTACTATCCTTTACAGCACTTAATTATTCTTCACATGATTTTAACATTGTGTTCCTATCTATTGCGCTTTTATAATATTTTTTTAAAATTTTAAACAAATATGTTGTTTTAGCTTTTCTAAACTGCTATTTATTAACTTAAAGTTATATATTACTTTCTCTTGCATTATATAAACTGTTCATAAATTATGATGAAATATTTTTACCACGAGAATACATAATTACTGCCATGTTATAGATGTCAGCAACTCTAAATGGAATAACCAATGGGACTCTCGTATTTCTATTCACAGCTGGTATGTTTATTCCATGGACGAACAGTAAGGTAAGTTTATTGAAATAATACACATTATAAGTAATGCTTGATATTTTATCTCAGAAAAATTAATAGGTACTTGGGTAAAAGTTTTCTAGTTGTTTTAAGTACAAGATGATTATTTAACCCTTTCAATCCCAACGTCCGATTTTTTGGACTTGTTGAAAATTGCGTTCAATCCCAATGTCCGAATTTTCAGGCGTTCACAAAATATTTTTTTAAAAATATAATATAATTGGTAAAATAATTCTTGCATATATTAAAGCCTTTGTAATTAACTTGTTTACAAAGTTATAGTACTTAAAGGCACTTCTAGTTTGATTTAGCAATTCTGTTTTAGTTCAAACTTGATGACCGTAGCTGCTCAGTGCCAAGTGCCGCGTCAGCTGTCATTTTTGTGTGTAGTGAGTGAGTGGTCTGTTTGTTACTCACAATTTTGTTATGAAGTTAATCTTTTTCTTTGGAAGTTTAGTGTTTACGTTGTTTACAAGTTTATTATTGTTTGTAGCGGCTTTTGTTAGTGTATATAAGTGTTAGTGTATATAACATAAAAAGCCTTTTTTTCTGACAATAAGACAACATAAAAACATTTGATTCAGACTAAAATAGAATTATTCGGGTTTATTTTGTAATTTGACAAGTGACTTAATAAATTAGTTATATTTTTATACATTATCATGTGTTTTTCACAATGTTGTACTGTGCAACTAAATGTGCTCTTTTTAGTTATGAACCTATATCTCTGCTGTTTGTGGATATAACTAAGTGAAAATTTGGAAAAAAACTCATTTCTATGTGTACAAAGACAAGATATTTTTATTTAGGAACAGATTTTAATTTTATATACTCTATATAAAAAGGAAATAGAAAATTTTGGAATAATGTTTTTTAATGAGTGACATTTTTCTCATAATTTGTGTGTTTGTGCGTTTATTATAATTCTAGGTAAGTGTATGTTATAATAGAGTCTTAGAGAAGTAAATTGAAAAAGGAATCATGAAAATTCATTGATAAAAAAATTTGGTGTAAGTTTTGTCGAAGCACTACATTTTCAATAAATCATGGCCGTTACTGGAGCAGATACCCATGTAAAACGCCCCAGGATCAAAAGGGTAAAAAATACATTTTAATACGTATGCATAATGTGTAAGTTGAGTTATGCTCAAATTGAAATAAACAGGAGGCAAATTATAAAATGGGAAATTAATATGCCTAAATTTTAAACTAGAAAGAATTCCTTGAAAAACGTTTACCTATTCTAGAGCTGAGATTGAATTGGACCACATGTGGTAAAGAAAATAAAATATATATTACACAATTTTCTGAACAATAAATTCTTAAGTTATATGAAATCCTAACAATATTTTCAATAACATCTAGTAAAAATATATTTTATTTACCACTTAAAATTTATATTGAATACAATTCCAAAATGATATTATTTAATTTGTAAAAGTTTCTTGTAACTTTATATCATTATTTAAAGTCTGTGTTTTTCTTATTTTTTATTTTAAGAAGACAAAGAATAACCTATATAAATTCAACCAAACATAAAACCTTGAACATTTAATTTCGTTATAGTTTCTGTGTTGTACAACTTGAGGTTTTAAAAATTATTTCTATTGTTATCACTTGGCAAAAAAACCAATACTTACTAATATCTTTCAGCAGAACAGCGCATTGTTCAATGCTGTGAGTCACGGACAAGACTGTTGCTCAGGTGTGTTGTATTGTTGTGAGTCGGAGGTGTATTGGTGTTCTGTGGTGTGTTGCTCATGGAGTAGTTGTTAATTATGTGTTTAAATATAGTATTTGATTTTTCGTATGTTTTGTCATTTAGAATGAGTTGTGGTTGGATTTCGTGATGTTTATATCTTGTAGTTTTCTGTTGTGTTTAGTTTGTTGCTTTTTTAATATAATGAAGAACTTTAGTATTAGTGTCTATGTTGGTGTATGTGTGTAGTGTGCTCTGTAAGTGAATGGCAAAATTTGATTTGGATTGTGTTTTTTATGTGTTTCATTAGTATAGGTATTTCCAGCTCTGCTGGCACTTAGCCTTGACTAGCACTATAGGAAGAGGTAAGTGGAGGTTAGAGAAAGACCTTTCTGCAAATATTTCTGCTGACTCACAATGTTGACGTCCCAAATGATGACAAATAGGAGATGGTGCTGTTATGACTAATCTCGGACATTGCTTAAGACTCTTTAATAGCTGGTTGTACACTTTGCAAGTGAAGTGTCACTGTGGGTTTTTTAGTAAAGTGTTTTTAAAGTGTAATTATTTGTAGGTTTTTAAAGATAGCAGAATTTAAATCTAAGTTAGCGATTGAAGAGAAAGTCTTAAATAGCCTAAGTAGGGAAATAGTATACTTCTGAAGGGAGAATCATCATGGGCAATAATTATTTTGTGTTAAATTTTTGTATTAAACTTTTAATAATTTGATTTTCTAAATTAATTAACTACCGAAAATGTTTTTTAAGTAGCTTTGTTTCATTTGTTGTTGTGTCGTGTGACAAGTGCAATAAAAACATTATAAACAGAAAAAAAGGTGTTCAGAGAAAGGTAGAGAGAGCACAGTTACACGGGTCCAAAGGCGTAAAGCACTGCAATGGCCACATCTGCAGCTTTGTCTGTATAAAGGGTCTTCCTAGAACAGTTTAAGTCAATTTTAAATAGTGCTGCAATGATGGACGGGCAGTTGAAGAGGTGGTTGATGTGGTTGGGCTGGTTTGATGGTCCTCACTTTCTTGGCCAGAGAATCGGCCTCTTCGTTCCCTTTGATGTCGACGTGTGCCGGGATCCATTGAACCGTACATCTTCTTCTTTTCCTCTATTAAGGACAGGAGGGTATTGATCTTTTGGGCAAGGTTTGTATTTCCTTTTTGGAGGGCCTGAAGAGCAGATCTGTAGTCCGTGAAGATTACTATGCCATCAGAGGGGTTGAGTGTTGTCCAAGTGAGGTAAATACTCAGAGCTTCTTTGATTGCAATGAGTTCGCTTGTGAAGTTGGAGGCGATTTTTCCTGCTGCAATTTTGTGTCTGAAAGTTGAGCCATCAGGGTAGGTTATAAAGATTCCGGATCCACCTCTATTGCAGTCAGAATTCGAAGAGCCGTCGGTGTAAGCAGCGAGCAAGTGTGGTTTTAAAATCTTAGCGATATTTTCCATTCCTTTCCTCTTGATTGTTTCTTGAGGCTCTTTTTTAGAGCAGGGTTTGAGGAGATTCAAGTTTATATTCACAAAGGAGGGTGGTTTGACCAGGAGCCTGGGTTCTTGAAAGATGTCAAGGCTCGTGTGCTGTAGGTTGATGTCATTTCTGATGTTTTTGTTGTACTGGAGAGTAGAAGATCTTTTTAGCCTGGTTTTTTCCGACCAGTTCCGAAAGATGACTCTTGAGATATGTTGTTTGTGACTGCTCCTGATCTTGTTTGTGAATTTCACTGTGGCGAATTTTCTTCGATTTTCCAATGGGGTTAGGCCACATTCAGTTTCGGCTTTTAAATTATTTTTAGATGAGACGGCTCCAATGATGGCTTTGGAGGCTCTGTACTGGACGGAGTCTATTTTCGAGGATGAAGATGCTGGAGCCCAGCATCTTGTTTCATTTATTTTTGTATTATCAAAGTTCAACTATGGTATAAGCAGTGGCGGACTTTGCCATGGTGCCGCCCCTAGGCACAATTCGGCCGGCCTTTGTGCTCCATTCGCGAATTTATTGGAAACGTCCCAACGTAATATAATGCTTTTAATTTTTCACCATACGAATCCGTTTTCATGCCTGTTCAAAGAAATATAGATAAGATATTATTAAAAGACTTTTTATAAAAATCAATAAAACAAATTATTTTGGTTCCATCGATAAAATTAAAAAACAATAAAATAAAAGGAAGTTTTCTATTCTCAGGGGGGGCCCTGCTGGACCCGCCTCTGATTTAACTGAGGTTCACATTATGACATTCACCAAATTTAACTAGGTACTATTACTATTGTCAATAAAACTCATCGGTACAAAAAAAAAAACGGCTGCCGCCTGCGGCCCTTTCGAGGCTGAGCCCATAGTGTGGCTAATAGGAATTTGAAATGTGTTAACAAAGTCTGTAAGTTCAAGTGATTGGCAAAGTATGTTTTAAATTTAATTTCTTTATATTTTTCGATAGATACAAATCAGTAAATATACAAATCCAGCATGCATTGACCTAGAGTTGTCTTGACCATTTGTAAAATATGCAAAGCTTTTGTATTTTAATTCATGTTGTTAAAATTGTAAAAAGGAATTTTTTTAAGTGTAATATTTTAAACTGTTTTACAATTACATCTTTTTTGAAAATACAAATGAGAATTTCAATGTAACCTATCTTCTTTAGAACAATTTGGATAGACGGATAAGTCTCCCTAAGCCAAACCGTAAGATACAATTAGTAAGGAAAACAATTGACCATGTGAGTCTTATTCTTTAAGGTATAAAGATGGTATAATTTGTGAATAAAGGTAGTTAAGGTTTTTAAAATAAATTAAAGCACATGCCAATTTGCAAATGCCGGGGGGTTATACAATAAAAGTACTATTCACAATGGTTACTCAGTTCTGATAAAAAACTAACTTAACCCTTTTTCAAAACAAACTATTCAATTGGTGTAATTGGAATGATTTTTGTGTATTGTGTAGTTGGTGTAAATTACTGATTTTATCAATAAAAGTTATAATAATCAAAATAATATTAAACGTTACCTAAGATTAAACTACTATCTACATTTTGATGACCATATAATCATCATCAGAGGGTCTTTTTATTTCTGTGATAAGATTATTTCTATCATTTTTGATTATTTTTGTGGTATTGGGGTTTGACCAATATTTTAATTGTAATATATTGAACCACTGTGCTCTTGATATTGTATATTAAACTTTCTTACAAATTTAATTCTCACTCTACATTAAAAGTGGTGTGGAGCCCACATGGCAGGACCAATACAAAGTCACACCGATATTGCCATTGCAGTGAGATACGGTTTTTATTACATCAAAAATTTAAATCTGTTCAAGGTAATTCTGTTATGATTTGAGTTACTCTGGTTTAATTTTTAAGGTTAAGGTTAACTGAAGTTAATTCTTGGTAAAAAGAATTTGTTTATGTTTTTTAGCCCACTATCCATCAACTCAGCTAGTGAAAGTAAATATCTAAAGTTACACGTAGGTGGTTGTAGCATAGAACTGTCCAGAATATGTACTTAAGTACAACTCTGTCAAATTGAGCCAGCTATACACTCTCTCTCTCTCTATTAAGCTTTTCAAATTGTATTAAGATTCATTACTGTATTGAAAAAAGTTAGTCTTGAATTTTAATAAAATACCTAATAACTTTATCTGCGCTTGCAAACATGCAGTTTTTTTAATCTTTGTTTTGAACATAAATGTTCATATTAGGGAGATTTTCATATTTGTTATGCTTTAGATTTTACACTAGAAACGAAGTAAGAATTGGTCCCAAGACAACATTTTTTGCTAAAATGTCTTCTATTACAAATAAACTGTTAAACCAATTATTAATATATTTGACTTATTTTGAAAAGTTTAATATATACAAATTTTAAAAAAATACCTTATGACACATAGAAAAATTTCTAATTATACGCTTTATTTCTAAAGGGTGCATTGGCTGGAGCATTAGCTAGTACAGTCACTATGATTTGGATTATTGTTGGAACAAACAACTACAAACTCCAAGGAAAACTGAACTTTCCTGGAAAAGTAACATCAATAGAAAAATGTCCTGCAGGTGCTAACTTTTTTAAGTAAGTTTATTCATTCTACTGATCCTAACAACAATGTTTAAAAATACTTGGAGTTTTAAAAAAAGCAACAGATGTATGTATGTATATATAAAAGCATGTTTGTATATATGTCTGTATGAATGTATCTTATGGATGCCTAAGCCCCTTAACAGAAGTTAATGAAATTTGGAGAGATTGTTTACCATATTCCCAGGATGGTTTGTGTGAATTTGGTGCAGATCCATCCACAGGGCTCTGCCCCAGACGCTTAGGGTGGTTCAGTGTAAAGACTTCCATAAGTCTAATGTTAAAATGTATGTCCATACTAGCATTAGTTAATTAATTTAAAAAATAATAAACATAATTTAAAAATGAAAATACATTATGAATTGTTGATAATACTCTTGTGAAATTTGAATCCACCAAAGCTGTGTAACAGAACCAGACTGACCACAAAAAAACTGACACCCAACTTGATCGAGGCAGTAATCATAAGAGGCAAGTTCAAAGCAGAGATGGTCTTAATTCCACAAATACTGATGATTTCATCTGCCAACCTTTATATGCCTAATGAAGTGACAAAAAACATTGCCTGTCCTCTAGCATTGCAGTAAATAAAATATAATTATTTAGATGTTTGATTTGCTTTTCTTATTGGAAAACTATTTATTAATTTTGCATTATAAAATTATGATTTTGGGTGCAGCAAAGTGTGCCGGGTAATGCTAGTACACACACACATGTCCACACACACACACACACACACACACACACACACACACACACACACACACACACACACACACACACACACACACACACACACACACACACACACACACACACACACACACAAACTCACACACACACACACACACAGATTTATTAATTCATCTTTTTATTTACTATAGGGAAAAATATTACATTTGTTATTGAGATAGTTCAACAGCCCAGACCTTCATTAGAATATAGATGTCAAAACTTGTAAATGCAAGATATCACGTTACTCGTTTGCCAAAAATCTGACTTCTGAGATACCCCATAATACACACCCTAGAGATTAAATTATAAGTTTGGCAAGTTGTTATTGTTTTTAATACAATTTTTTATTATAAACAGTAAAATCTATGAGTTCAATTTAAGCAGTAGTGATTAATATTTTTAGCATTGTTATACACACATGTAGTAATAATAGAATTAAGATATTTTTCTTTATTTAGATTCAGGATTTTAATAGTTTAAACTTTGTTAAAATGTAATAAATATAAAATATTATACAGCAATCGACTTCAGGATATTGATTCTTAGTACTGAAGTTAAATACAATAACTCAGTTACAAAACATTTAATATAATCGAAGTTTATTACTATTTATTTACTTTTATTACTTGCTTTCAGTACATCTGCAATAGTTGTTGAGAGCTACACTGGACTTGGAAGCCCTGTTGTTGCTGATGAAGATGTATCATTTGTATACCAGATATCATACATGTACCTTACAATGATTGGTTTGTTCATTGGACTTATAGTTTGTGTCATTGTTAGCTTCATTACTGGGAAAGAAGATCTCAGTAAACTTGACCCAGTTCTTCTTATCCCTCAAATCCGCCATCTGTTACCACAAAAACAACCACCACCTTTTGAAGATTACAAATTAGTAAATGGATCAAAAACTCAAGCCATACCTGTTGACACTATTGCTGAAGAGTCACACTGAAATTAAGGTTTTATTTATTTATTTGTTCTAGTCAGTCAGTTAGTTTTAAGAATTATTGTACTGCCTACTTTTAGTAGCTTTACCTATAGAACGTGTGGTGGGAACAGACAAAAGCACTTACCAGCCTTGCATTCAGCTCATCATATTAATGTGTACTACGAAGACTCTGCCAGAAGTTATAGGTGATATGGTACTATATCAACAAAGACTAGTAGAGAGCATCTATGACAACTTATCAATGATATCACGATATCACCATGATTATCTATTTGTTCCATGTCACATCTTCCACAGGAAAAATTACTAGTACAGTAGAACTCCAATAACCCCAACTCCGACTATCCAAATCGCTTTTCAATAAAAAAAAAATTAAGATGGAAAGACAGCGATTTACAAAACAATGATTTTGTCTACATGTGCCATTGGCCTTTTTTTCGTGTTGCACAAACATTATATGGATGGTGAGTCACTGTCTCAGTGCAGTTATGACTAACTGGCTGTCTTCCATTGCCAGGTAACCAGCCTGACCCAACATTTACTATTCGTTTTGATTAGTCAGTCAGTGTATCTTGCTTTTTTGCATTGGTCCATTGTTATATTTTTTGTGAGTGTGTTTTGTCCCCATGACTTCTAAAAAAAACGAGTTGTTTTATCATTAGCAGATAAACTAATTATATGACAATCAGATAAAGGCGTTACTCATAAGCTGTTATGTACTTTGTTCTTACAATGAACGACTTCAGACATAACAGGCCTTGAAAATGAAAATAAAAGCGTTTCAAAATATACAGAAAACCAACAACTACAGATATGGTCATACATAATACATCTAATCACCCTAAACAACACAAATACGCTGCTTTTAATCATATGTTACACCGTCTAATAAACATACCAATGCTACAGAAAGACTACGACGAAGAACTTAATACCATAAAATATATCGCCCAACAAAACTGCTACCAACCACACCCATAGACAACATTCTCAGGAAAATAAAACATAAACACCATCAAACAGCCACTCAAACAAACCACAAAAAAATAACAAATATATATCCCTCACCTACCACAATAAAAACACACACAAAATAGCCTCCACATTAAAAAACTCCATTACCAAATATCCTACAAAACAACAAACACGCGAAGAAAACATATACAACCTTTTCAAAGAGAAACTGACATATACAAACTCTCAGGTATTTACAAATTAACTTGCATCGATTGTCCCAACTATTACATCAGCCAAACCGGCAGGTCATTCTACACACGCTTCAATGAACACATTACCCAAACAAAACAAACAAACTCCAAATCCAGCTACGCAAAACATCTAAATAACACCCAATACACACATACCGACAAATACACTAATTTAAATATTCTACACACATTAAAACAGAGTAAAAAACTAACAACCTTAGAAAAATATGAAATCTACAAACACTACGCAACAGACAGGGAAAATATACTTAATGACCACACACACTTTGAAGCCAATAGTCTTTTCAAATGCATCACACAAGACGCCGACACCTCACCTAATGTCATAAATCCAACCCTGTCATACCGGTTGTAAAAGCCGCTAGTAGAAGGTTAGGTTCGAAAAAGGAACGATCGTTTTGAAACGCGTCAGTAAGTAAGCAATTGGGTCCTGTCCCAATTGTTTCGAATAATTAGAGTTCTCCTGGAAAGTGATTTTGATTTTGGTATAGTTTTATACTACAGCAAATTTATAAAAAATAATTATACCCTAAATTTCCAGGCAGATGTGCTTTACCTATCTATTCTATTTTCTGGAAGTTTTGCCACATAAATACACTAAGTGCAACAAATTTGTTCTTTTAAGTTTGCAAAATAAAATTTTTAATATCTGTAGTGTTGAATAAAAAAAGGAGTGTAATCATTTAACCTATTACTATTTATTAGGGATATACTGTGGTTGAATTTAATAATAAATACACAAAAACCTCTTAACCACAAACTTTCTTTATTTAGAAATAAAGAAAGTTTGTGGTTAAGAGGTTTATGTGTATTTATTATTTAACCTATATTAATTTGTTTTAAGGAAATAATGTCATGAAGCTACTAAACCTTGCTATCTATTGAATGTTATTTTGGCTGAGAAGTTATACATGTTGGTCATGTTTGTAAGTAGCAGAATTTTGTAAGTATAAACAAAAAACAAAATGAAGTATGATCTCTTGGAACATATGCCTTTTTCTTGTATGAATGACTTCTACTTGTATAAACCATAATGATGAAAAAAACTTATTTATTATTGAAAATCAAGAAGTTTCAAACAAAACTTTTAAAGTCAATAGATTAAAAAAAATTTTTAGTTACTTTTTATTAAATAATTAAAATTAATATGAATAAAGTAACATAACCTATGCATTAGAACAACTGTTGTACCATAACCTATAACATAAAATCAACTGTTTTATGAAATTATACGTTATCACTTATTTTAAGTCAAATGGAATGAAATAACTCAATTGGATACCTTGCCCCTTTTTTGAAAAGTTTTTCTCCCATATAAAACTAAAATTAATTCATTATTAAATTGAATTAATGTTTGAAAAAACTATAGTTACAACAAGTATAATCCACTACAAATTTTAAAAAAATGTGTTTGAACTTGAGTGGATGAATATTTTATTAACGATTGAAAATTTGTACAATATATATGTGGAGAGTGTGAACTAATAGAAAGAAGTGAAATAAAACTAAAAGTTATAAAATTTATAAAATGATAAGTAATAAAAAATAAACTTTCACAAGGCATGACTACCTCTTTATACATCTTGTAAGGATTCTAGCAGAATGCCCACTCTGACACGAATGTGATATATCTTACTACTTTAATGACCTGGGGGAAATTTGAAACCAATAAGATGATAGGACTGACATTGAGCATCTCACCACCTGTTTGGCACTACATGACAGAAATACCAATAGTGGACATTGGATAAAGTAAATAGAACAAATGTAAATACTATAAGTAATCAATGCATAACTGAGTGAATACCTTTACACTTACCTGAAAATGTGTTTAAAAACAATTGACGAAGTCGACCCGCAAATGATTATTAAGTGACACAATAATTACTTACAATTTAACTAGTGAATTCAACATTATTGCAACAAGCAGCTTTAAATATAAACATTTTTTTTACAATTTACAAAAAAAATAAAAATAAATAAAGTAAGAAATAATTTTAAAACTTGGAAAATTTCCAAAACTGTTACCTATTGTTAATACCAGGGGATTATTAGAACTTTTTCATAGCTTTACCTTATTGTACTAACTCTTCTTTATCTTCTCACAGAAGTATAATGGGTAAGAACATGTCTTTATGAACTCGCCCAATACAGAGTAGGCTTGCTTCAGGTACGCAGCCATTCACATGTGTTGCACTGATCCCCTCTATATCCTCTACCAGGGGGTTTTATTCCCGGACCTTAATTCATATTTATAATAAATATTAAATAAATCATTACTTTTATCCTATATGTTTGTCACCCTTTCAGAAATTCCTATTCATAAATCAAAGTCCAACATTTTGTATAGCCTATTACATTAAAACAAAACTTTTAAAGGGCTTCTCCATATGACCGAGATGTTAAATAAATAAATAATTAGAGAATATTATGTACGTCTATATAATTTAAAAGAACCGAGAATCGAAAGAAAATTTTTTAGAATTAATAACTTTAGGTATCCCTAGTAAATACCCTAGTAGATACAGACAGAGAATAACTAACTTCAGAATGCAACCTTGCATATATATAACATGATGACATCCAATGCCAGGTGAGTTTATTTACTTAAGCTATTTATATGTAAGACTCAACATGTTTCAACATGTAGATTGACCTCCCTGTCTGGCCTATATAAAGTTAGTTACAAACTAACTTGCAGTTCATGCCCCAGTTTTTACATAGGCCAGACAGGAAGGTCATTCTAAACACGTTATCAAGAACATATAAAAGCTCTAAAAAACAATAACTACCAATCAAACTTCGCCAATCATCTCAACTCCACAAAACATGACTACATAGACATAACATCTAACCTACAAATTCTTCATAAACAACACAGAAATAACCAACGCTACACAACCGAACAATACGAAATATATAGGCACTTCAAATTACACCCTACACACATACTCAATACACAATTACATTACAACTCACACACACTTTTTGACATCATAACTCCTAATACACACAAAATACACCCACACCACCAAAATATCCCACCCCCACCCTAACCTACGTAAACCTTGAGATCAGTTACGGTCTGAGTTGACAAAGGGACACATCTTCCGAAACGGCCGTCCTCAACAAGCAAAGTAAGTGCTACTATAGGCAGGTTTTTTAAAACATTTTAAAAGTGTAAGTGATTACTAGTAGCTCACGCGAAGATGGAATCAACAAATGATAAATTTATTGTTTAGGATGACATTTGATGTAACGAAAAATATAAGCTTGTTTCTTATTTAGAAGTACTAGGTTCAAAACTGCTTTAAGTATCATCTCAGGTACTGTTTTATCTAATGTAAAATCCTTGTGCTTTATCTTGCTCAGTTTCTGGTCTTCCACCTTCCTCTTCATTCTTCTCTGAACCACAATACCTGCTTTCACCACTCTTACCGTCATGACATTCTGAAATTAAATCATCTTCTTCTTAACCACATGCTATACTCCTAAAACACTTTTAGTGATACTTTTAGTTTTTGTAAGTCAGCGAAATACTTATTCATAGTCTAATCCAAACATTGTTCACCAATCAAATAATTGGTGTGTAGTTTTTACAGAAAATGTGCACAACATAAACTAAAAATCTTCAAAACATTTAAAAACATAAAATCTCAAAACTTCTCTATAAATAGAAACAATAATGTGAGTGATTTTTCACAGAAACTATGCACAACATAAACTAAAAATCTTCAAAACATTTAAAAACATAAAATCTCAAAACTTCTCTATAAATAGAAACAATAATGTGAGTGAGTTTTCACAGAAAATGTGCACAACAGAGACTAAAAATCTTCAAAACATTTAAAAACATAAAATCTCAAAACTTCTCTATAAATAGAAACAATAATGTGAGTGAGTTTTCACAGAAAATGTGCACAACAGAGACTAAAAATCTTCAAAACATTTAAAAACATAAAATCTCAAACTTCTCTATAAATAGAAACAATAATGTGAGTGAGTTTTCACAGAAAATGTGCACAACAGAGACTAAAAATCTTCAAAACATTTAAAAACATAAAATCTCAAAACTTCTCTATAAATAGAAACAATAATGTGAGTGATTTTTCACAGAAACTATGCACAACATAAACTAAAAATCTTCAAAACATTTAAAAACAAAAAATCTCAAAACCTCTATAAATAGAAACAATAATGTGAGTGAGTTTTCACAGAAAATGTGCACAACAGAGACTAAAAATCTTCAAAACATTTAAAAACATAAAAATCTCAAAACTTCTCTATAAATAGAAACAATAATGTGAGTGAGTTTTCACAGAAACTATGCACAACATAAAACTAAAAATTTTCAAAACATTTAAAAACATAAAATCTCAAAACTTCTCTATAAATAGAAACAATAATGTGGGTGAGTTTTCACAGAAACTATGCACAACATAAAACTAAAAATTTTCAAAACATTTAAAAACATAAAATCTCAAAACTTCTCTATAAATAGAAACAATAATGTGAGTGAGTTTTCACAGAAAATGTGCACAACAGAGACTAAAAATCTTCAAAACATTTAAAAACATAAAATCTCAAAACTTCTCTATAAATAGAAACAATAATGTGAGTGATTTTTCACAGAAACTATGCACAACATAAACTAAAAATCTTCAAAACATTTAAAAACAAAAAATCTCAAAACCTCTATAAATAGAAACAATAATGTGAGTGAGTTTTCACAGAAAATGTGCACAACAGAGACTAAAAATCTTCAAAACATTTAAAAACATAAAAATCTCAAAACTTCTCTATAAATAGAAACAATAATGTGGGTGAGTTTTCACAGAAACTATGCACAACATAAAACTAAAAATTTTCAAAACATTTAAAAACATAAAATCTCAAAACTTCTCTATAAATAGAAACAATAATGTGAGTGAGTTTTCACAGAAACTATGCACAACATAAACTAAAAATCTTCAAGACATTTAAAAACATAAAATCTCAATACTTCTTTATAAATAGAAACAATAATGTGAGTGAGTTTTCACAGAAACTATGCACAACATAAACTAAAAATCTTCAAAACATTTAAAAACAAAAAATCTCAATACTTCTTTATAAATAGAAGCAATAATGTGAGTGAGTTTTCACAGAAACTATGCACAACATAAACTAAAAATCTTCAAAACATTTAAAAACATAAAATCTCAAAACTTCTCTATAAATAGAAACAATAATGTGAGTGAGTTTTCACAGAAACTATGCACAACATAAACTAAAAATCTTCAAAACATTTAAAAACAAAAAATCTCAAAACTTCTCTATAAATAGAAACAATAATGTGAGTGAGTTTTCACAGAAACTATGCACAACATAAACTAAAAATTTTCAAAACATTTAAAAACATAAAATCTCAAAACTTCTCTATAAATAGAAACAATAATGTGAGTGAGTTTTCACAGAAACTATGCACAACATAAACTAAAAATCTTCAAAACATTTAAAAACAAAAAATCTCAATACTTCTTTATAAATAGAAGCAATAATGTGAGTGAGTTTTCACAGAAACTATGCACAACATAAACTAAAAATCTTCAAAACATTTAAAAACATAAAATCTCAAAACTTCTCTATAAATAGAAACAATAATGTGAGTGAGTTTTCACAGAAACTATGCACAACATAAACTAAAAATTTTCAAAACATTTAAAAACATAAAATCTCAAGACTTCTCTATAAATAGAAACAATAATGTGAGTGAGTTTTCACAGAAACTATGCACAACATAAACTAAAAATCTTCAAAACATTTAAAAACAAAAAATCTCAATACTTCTTTATAAATAGAAGCAATAATGTGAGTGAGTTTTCACAGAAGCTATGCACAACATAAACTAAAAATCTTCAAAACATTTAAAAACATAAAATCTCAAAACTTCTCTATAAATAGAAACAATAATGTGAGTGAGTTTTCACAGAAACTATGCACAACATAAACTAAAAATTTTCAAAACATTTAAAAACATAAAATCTCAAAACTTCTCTATAAATAGAAACAATAATGTGAGTGAGTTTTCACAGAAACTATGCACAACATAAACTAAAAATCTTCAAAACATTTAAAAACATAAAATCTCAAAACTTCTCTATAAATAGAAACAATAATGTGAGTGAGTTTTCACAGAAACTATGCACAACATAAACTAAAAATCTTCAAAACATTTAAAAACATAAAATCTCAAAACTTCTCTATAAATAGAAACAATAATGTGAGTGAGTTTTCACAGAAACTATGCACAACATAAACTAAAAATCTTCAAAACATTTAAAAACATAAAATCTCAAAACTTCTCTATAAATAGAAACAATAATGTGAGTGAGTTTTCACAGAAACTATGCACAACATAAACTAAAAATCTTCAAAACATTTAAAAACATAAAATCTCAAAACTTCTCTATAAATAGAAACAATAATGTGAGTGAGTTTTCACAGAAACTATGCACAACATAAACTAAAAATTTTCAAAACATTTAAAAACATAAAATCTCAAAACTTCTCTATAAATAGAAACAATAATGTGAGTGAGTTTTCACAGAAACTATGCACAACATAAACTAAAAATCTTCAAAACATTTAAAAACAAAAAATCTCAAAACTTCTCTATAAATAGAAACAATAATGTGGGTGAGTTTTCACAGAAACTATGCACAACATAAACTAAAAATCTTCAAAACATTTAAAAACATAAAATCTCAAAACTTCTTTATAAATAGAAGCAATAATGTGAGTGAGTTTTCACAGAAACTATGCACAACATAAACTAAAAATCTTCAAAACATTTAAAAACATAAAATCTCAAAACTTCTTTATAAATAGAAGCAATAATGTGAGTGAGTTTTCACAGAAACTATGCACAACATAAACTAAAAATCTTCAAAACATTTAAAAACATAAAATCTCAAAACTTCTCTATAAATAGAAACAATAATGTGAGTGAGTTTTCACAGAAACTATGCACAACATAAACTAAAAATTTTCAAAACATTTAAAAACATAAAATCTCAAAACTTCTCTATAAATAGAAACAATAATGTGGGTGAGTTTTCACAGAAACTATGCACAACATAAACTAAAAATCTTCAAAACATTTAAAAACATAAAATCTCAAAACTTCTTTATAAATAGAAGCAATAATGTGAGTGAGTTTTCACAGAAACTATGCACAACATAAACTAAAAATCTTCAAAACATTTAAAAACATAAAATCTCAAAACTTCTCTATAAATAGAAACAATAATGTGAGTGAGTTTTCACAGAAACTATGCACAACATAAACTAAAAATCTTCAAAACATTTAAAAACATAAAATCTCAAAACTTCTCTATAAATAGAAGCAATAATGTGAGTGAGTTTTCACAGAAACTATGCACAACATAAACTAAAAATTTTCAAAACATTTAAAAACATAAAATCTCAAAACTTCTCTATAAATAGAAACAATAATGTGAGTGAGTTTTCACAGAAACTATGCACAACATAAACTAAAAATCTTCAAAACATTTAAAAACAAAAAATCTCAATACTTCTTTATAAATAGAAGCAATAATGTGAGTGAGTTTTCACAGAAACTATGCACAACATAAACTAAAAATCTTCAAAACATTTAAAAACATAAAATCTCAAAACTTCTCTATAAATAGAAACAATAATGTGAGTGAGTTTTCACAGAAACTATGCACAACATAAACTAAAAATCTTCAAAACATTTAAAAACATAAAATCTCAAAATTTCTCTATAAATAGAAACAATAATGTGAGTGAGTTTTCACAGAAACTATGCACAACATAAACTAAAAATCTTCAAAACATTTAAAAACATAAAATCTCAAAACTTCTCTATAAATAGAAACAATAATGTGAGTGAGTTTTCACAGAAACTATGCACAACATAAACTAAAAATCTTCAAAACATTTAAAAACATAAAATCTCAAAACTTCTCTATAAATAGAAACAATAATGTGAGTGAGTTTTCACAGAAACTATGCACAACATAAACTAAAAATTTTCAAAACATTTAAAAACATAAAATCTCAAAACTTCTCTATAAATAGAAACAATAATGTGAGTGAGTTTTCACAGAAACTATGCACAACATAAACTAAAAATCTTCAAAACATTTAAAAACAAAAAATCTCAAAACTTCTCTATAAATAGAAACAATAATGTGGGTGAGTTTTCACAGAAACTATGCACAACATAAACTAAAAATCTTCAAAACATTTAAAAACATAAAATCTCAAAACTTCTTTATAAATAGAAGCAATAATGTGAGTGAGTTTTCACAGAAACTATGCACAACATAAACTAAAAATTTTCAAAACATTTAAAAACATAAAATCTCAAAACTTCTCTATAAATAGAAACAATAATGTGAGTGAGTTTTCACAGAAACTATGCACAACATAAACTAAAAATCTTCAAAACATTTAAAAACAAAAAATCTCAAAACTTCTCTATAAATAAAAACAATAATGTGGGTGAGTTTTCACAGAAACTATGCACAACATAAACTAAAAATCTTCAAAACATTTAAAAACATAAAATCTCAAAACTTCTTTATAAATAGAAGCAATAATGTGAGTGAGTTTTCACAGAAACTATGCACAACATAAACTAAAAATCTTCAAAACATTTAAAAACATAAAATCTCAAAACTTCTCTATAAATAGAAACAATAATGTGAGTGAGTTTTCACAGAAACTATGCACAACATAAACTAAAAATTTTCAAAACATTTAAAAACATAAAATCTCAAAACTTCTCTATAAATAGAAAAAATAATGTGGGTGAGTTTTCACAGAAACTATGCACAACATAAACTAAAAATCTTCAAAACATTTAAAAACATAAAATCTCAAAACTTCTTTATAAATAGAAGCAATAATGTGAGTGAGTTTTCACAGAAACTATGCACAACATAAACTAAAAATCTTCAAAACATTTAAAAACATAAAATCTCAAAACTTCTCTATAAATAGAAACAATAATGTGAGTGAGTTTTCACAGAAACTATGCACAACATAAACTAAAAATCTTCAAAACATTTAAAAATAAAAAATCTCAATACTTCTTTATAAATAGAAGCAATAATGTGAATGAGTTTTCACAGAAACTATGCACAACATAAACTAAAAATCTTCAAAACATTTAAAAACATAAAATCTCAAAACTTCTCTATAAATAGAAACAATAATGTGAGTGAGTTTTCACAGAAACTATGCACAACATAAACTAAAAATCTTCAAAACATTTAAAAACATAAAATCTCAATACTTCTCTATAAATAGAAACAATAATGTGAGTGAGTTTTCACAGAAACTATGCACAACATAAACTAAAAATCTTCAAAACATTTAAAAACAAAAAATCTCAAAACTTCTTTATAAATAGAAACAATAATGTGAGTGGTTATGTAGATGACTAATATAATCCAAGGAAAATTAAGAATACACAAAAAGTCAATGCTTCTGCTTTTAGCATTGCTACTTAAGTGACAGCAGTTGTTTGTTATTTTTTGGTCTGTTGCACTGCTTGGATCTGGGCCTCTAAACTCACCCAGACCCGTTGGCGAGCTGGCTCCACCTCACATGTGCATGCTGTTAGTACCCCTACTGCGAGTGAGGGAATTGGATGTATTACTCACGCACCAAGATAAACACTTGGAGGGTGTTCTTTTATTTTATAAAATAGCATATTATTTTATAAAAAGAATATTTTATAAATATTCTTATACAGATAAGGAAGAGTGAAATGGATTTAAGATTGATTTCTGCAGTCTGAATAAAATATGGTCTTGTCATATAAAATCATGTAAATAATACTTGACAAATAATGAGCTAAATTATTACAGTGAACATTAAAAAATAAATAAAATTATACCCATGGATGTTGTCGAAGATGATCGCTAGCGAGGTACTGATTAAGACCGAAAAAATATATTTCCAAGTATTATTAACTCTGAATAGACAACTTAGCTGTTGCCTCTGTACTCTTTTATCCCTACTACAGGATTCACTCAGTGTACGATTTGCAGTAACCAAGTACCTACTTCACTCTGAATTTGCTGATGTGTTATTTGTTAAATATCGAAATCTTGTTGCTGTTCATGACGAGTTGGTTGTTAATGACTTATTACAATTTTGCTATTACTTGCGACCAGACTTTTTGTGAACTAAAGGTTGTTAAATTGTTAACTTACCCTTGGAGGAAACGTTTTTGTCCAAAAACAGTTTCAGAGGCTGAAGATGTCGAAAGACGAAAACGTTTCCTCGAAGTCTAAGTTAACAATTTAACAACCTTTAGTTAACAAAAGGTCTGGTCGCAAGTAATAGCAAAGTGTAATAAGTATGTTACTTGTTGTTAGTGCCTCAAGCACTAGTTATTTATTTATAACTAACTTTTTGTTAAACTTACTTAGATTAAAATTTCTTCAAGTAGTTTATTATAGTTCAGACGAAATAATAAATTATACTTATAGTTTCATTTAAATAATAGGAATACATTTTTGTTTAGCATTAGACATTGTATGAATGCTGTAATTTGTGCAAATCAAGGCACTCGGTCCTTGTTGCATTACTGCCTTACGGCGATGTATTTTAAGTTGTATATACAGAGAGATTCAGGGGTTAATATTGAATAACCTAATCGTGTATTCGTATCAAAGCAATTTGTATCATAGTTTCATAACGCTTTAGATTAAATACTTGAAAAATGAAAGGGTCAAGCTTAAAGTTAAAAGTCATTATAATAAAATAAAATGGCATTATTTGTTCAAAAGTTAAGGTTGTAACTTCTCAATTCCAAACTAGAGAGAGAGTTCTGACGAAATGAGAGGCAATATTTAAAAAGCTTTATACGTTAACAGGTATTAAGAAGAAATTAAGTTGTTGCACTCGTCATAATGCCGACAAAAGTGAAAGCTTTTATAGCCATGTCTACAGAAATTTTGATTTGAGAAAAACATTTAATTTTGCGAAATGAGAAATTTCTTAAACATTTGTTATCAGACGCACCTAAGAACGTTTTCATTTAAAAAACTGTATTAAAAATACATAACTTATTATTATAATTATATTGAAATATTGAGATTTATCAAAATTTAAATAAATTAATATATTTATTAACTGATCAAAACTAGTTAGTAATAACCTTTTTCCTTAACATATTCAATAAATAATGTAAAATAACCTACGTGTTGCAACAGTTGTTTTACAACATAACATATAACATAAAATCAGCTGATGTATGAAATCATATGGTATAATTTAATTCACTTTGAGGCGACTCACAGCGTAACCTATTGGAATTTATACTGACGCTATTAATCTGACGGAAATCATACTGACGCGAAATTACTTTTGATGTCCTTCCAATAATACACAATACTAACAAATTAATAATTTATTTACTCATACGCGTTTCAATGATAAATTCATCATCATCAGTGAGTGTTACTACTACAAACTCTAACTTACAACTGGAGTCGTATTAATTTGTGAGTATTGTGTATGTTTTTATTTGTTTTTAACATAGCCTCACAAGCTAAGCTCAAAGAATATTTGTATTCCAATAAGTGTTTGTAGGTATCACTATAGACGTTTTCACTTCAAAAACTTTTTGAATATTGTCTCTTGTGTCTTCAGAACAATTTGTATGAGTTGATTGTTGTTTACTCCCAGTTAAACATGGAGCATCTTATCTCATAATGAGTTTATCCAAACGTAAATAAAATAATGCTCGCTCATTCACTGTAGTTTATTACAAGTGAGACGAGCAACTTGGAGAAAACACTATTTATTTAGAATAAACTATTAATAGTTTAAGTAATAATAAATTATTCTCAAATAATAATAGAAAAGAAAAAAGGTTTATCCATTAGGTAGCTGCCTATTAGGTCCGTCGGCCTGTCGCATAATTTAGACGATTTGTTTTTCTTTTAGACGCCTGAATAGAAGAATTCTACAACGGGTAAACGTTTTCGAGCTACCGTCACAGTAAAATTGTATAACACATTTTTATAGTTGTATATATTTGTTTTATAGAACTGTATTAGTATAAATTAAATGGTAACGTATGATTTTAAACAATAGCCGGTTTTATATTATAGGTCAGAGTTGTCCAACACGGGGGCCACACACGGCCTAGTGGTCTACTCAGTGCGGCTCGCCAAAAACTTTTTAAACTTAAAAAGAAATAGTTATTTAATAAAGTTATTCAAAATTGGATCAGTTAATTGAAGCCATCTAACAGCCTTAAAATGCACCATTTTACATCTAATTTTAAAAAGGTTTCCCCCGGGCAGTAATGTAAATTCAATCCTCCCTGGGAAATAGATTTGTCGGACCCTGAACCACACATTGGCGTGGCCAGCGGTTTGGCCCAAAGATTGATTTTCGGCCCCCCACCTTTGTAAGTTGGACAACTCTATTATAGGTTATGTTGTAGAGCAGTTGTTTTATACGTAGATTATGTTGCTTTATTTGTTATAAATTATCTAGTTAAAATGTATTTATTCAGTATTGATTATCAGTTATTAACTATGTTAATTTATATTTCAACAAAACGTAATATGGTTAATTCAATATAATAACTTACTTACAAGGTCAGACACTTATTTAAAACTTATTTTAATTAAATTCGTTAAATAGGCTACAATTTTTGTTCAGTAAATATTTTAACATCTTATAAAGATTTTGTATTATGTAGAGCTACAACATTTTATAACTGATTCGATTCTATTAAAACCTCTATTTACTAAGATTAACTTCTAAATCCTAATCGCAGTGCCTGGCAGTTTACAGGACTAATAATTTCGCAAAAAATATATAAGGTACATATTTATTTTTTACAAATTAAACTCAATGTTTTTCACAGACACAGATATCCTGACTCTGCCTCCCTCAGCATTCCATGGAATATATATTTTTAACAAATGTTAACGTTTCGCCGATCATCATGGACAATAAAATCCCCCAGTTAAATTAAATGATCATCGAGGACCCTTTAAAATTGGAATATATTTAAATTAAACGAATTCAATTCAACAATTTTATAAACTTTTGTCAAATATTAGGCATTTGAGTGACACATAATATTTATTTTCAACTTAGAATGAAACATCTACAGCAATTCAAAGTGAAAGAGATAAAACGAGTGTTTATAATTAAAAATAATAAGTGGCCTAACAATTAATGTTTAACTGAAATACTTATATTAAAAAATGTTATTCATTGTAATCACACAAGCTTTTCTGTAACAAAACTTTTAGAGAGATAACTTTATAGCCTATTTTTTATAACCTAACTTTATAGTTGAATGAAAGTAATGTTTCGACAAAACGATTTACATAATTTTCTCTTCCAGTGATTTATTTCATCAATGATAGCAATTTAACCTATCATTAAATGCTTTGTGATATCGAATTAATGCGTAATAAACAAATCAATGCATGCAGGAAGAAATTTTTGTCAAGTCGGCATTGTTAAACTTGACTCCCGTAGTAGCTTCCGTTTGGCACCGTTTGTTGCATTTGAAAAAAGCTTAGTAAGTTATTAGTATTGGATTAATAATTGTTATGAACTGTTGAGAATCTGGCGATATTTATCTTCTTGGGACAAACCTCTAATTAATTATTATAGAGGTATTTCGAGTTTAGCAGAAACAACGTTTATTAGTTAGACAAAAAGGTTTGTTATAACTTATAACTTAGTTTAGGCCTAGGAATTGAAATTCTCACATTTAATAAAAAGTCAGATTAGAACTACAAAGAACCTATTGTTACGATTTTGTATAGAAAATCAGATCTCATAAAATTGTTAATTGGAAGTTACTAAACTATGAAAGGAAGCTTATAAACTAAAATAGTTTTAGTAAACTAGGAAATTCTACTTTTGAATTTAATTTGTTAATTTAGAAACGAAAATCAATTAATTGGAAACTTTAAATGAATGTTGTTAGTAATTTCAATCTATTCGAAATTACAGTGACATTTTTTGTTTATTTCAATAAGATAATAATTGTATCCAAACAAGGTTTAACTTTATTTAAAAATTTTTTCTCAGTTTGAAAAAATAGAGTGTTTGAAATCTAATAATTTTTATTAAGAAATTTGTTCATAGCCTACCACCAGAGCAGGATTAATACTAAATGGGGCCACATTTATCAATAATAACGCATAATGAGACAAAATCTAGAGTTAAAAGTAAATTAATTTATATTGTGGCCATTGTACAGCACCTGATCAGTGGGGACTTGAGGCTACAAAGCCCTTATCTGTTCCTGCCTACAGCTAATTTTTCATTTCTTTAATAAAGTGTATAAGGGCCATTAAAATTGAAACGTTTTCTGAATTAAAATTATTTTTAATATTGTTATTTATTTAAAAAATAAAAAAATAAAATTGTATTAAAAAAATGATTTATTTTACAATATAACATTTTTGAATGTTTTAGGCGTACTTTAATAAGCCATTTGCATTATTTATAATATAATATTAGAGTAATATTAATGTATAGTAATGCCAGAAAACCATGTTTTTCCTGAAACACTCTACAAATGTATAACTACAAAATAGTACACAAATATTTACATAAGTCAAACTTTGAAAATAATTACAATTATGTCAGTTCTAAAAGTGTTTAAAAGCTAAAAATATATATTTACATTTGATAAAGAGCGAAACTGTTAGATAATCAGTTAATTTGAAAATGGTATATAGAGGCTATCCACTTGCTAAAAAGCAGTCTTTGTTTGAAGACTATATGGTTCATTGCACTTTAGTTAAAATAATTTCATCATACTCAGTGCTATGCCTTCTGAATCTAAGGTAAGTTTAAATTTATACTTTCATATCATACTAATTTTCTATACCATTTGAAAGTGAGCTCATTATAAGAAAGTGTATTGATACTGTATACAAACTTAAAATTCATGAACATTCATTAGTAACTAAATTGTCTAGTAAACAAAAAATGTTAACAATCAATGTTTTATTTGTAATGGTAATAGTAAATTATGAATAGAAAGCAATAAGCTTTCAGTAGATGTACAAATGTAATAAAACTGTAAAATCCATTTAACCCTCAAATACCAAAATCTTGTTTTGTGATACAACTAAATTCACATCTCTGAGACACGTTTTATGAGAAAATTATTACCGATAATTCACTTTAAATATTAAAAAATTTTTTATTTCCTTAAAAACACTTGTATGTTACAACTTACCCATACAACTTGCTTATTTAGCAGCACATACTTATATTTGTTGAGGATGGCCGTTTCGGGAGATGTGTCCCATTGTCAACTCAGACACATCTCCCGAAACGGCCGTCCTCAACAAATATAAGTATGTGCTGCTATAGGCAAGTTGTAACATATTTACAAGTGTTTTTAGTGAAAATCATAAAATATACATTTGTATATATATAGTGAAACATTTGTTGTTTTATGAATCAACAAATAAAAAAATATTTAATATTAATTGATTCTTAAGTATTTTTTATTGTAATAGAAAAATGAAATATTAAAAATATATCAAAATATATTTTGATGTATGAAAAATATATTACTTTCTATGTTTCAAAAAGATTCTTTATTTAAAATTTCTTTGCAATAAAAGAAAGTACATAAACCATGTTTGGTTTTACACTGTTATACTTACTAGCATTGGAGGCTCAGCCATCAAAACACAAAGGAGGAGCACAGGGTCTGTTCCTCAGAGGATCAGATTTAAATAATACAATTTTCAAGTAAATAGTTTAAAAGTAAGATATTTATCCTTAAAAATAACATATTTTATAGAAGAATAAAGAAAAAGATTAATCAATACAAAATTGAGGTAAGCTATCTTTATAATTATAAAAACTTTCATCTTAAGCTGCCCTTCAATAAAATCTTAAATATTTTTTTGGTATTTTCAAAAACAACAACTGAAACAAACAGCAAATAAAAACATTAATTTTTTAAATCTAATTAAAAATAATTATAACATATCAATTGCCTAAAAAATACCACTCAACTAATATTTTACTTTTGTGAGCAAATATTGAGCAATGTCAAAAACTCACAAAAACTGAGACCATAGGGAGGATGTAAAGAAAGAAGGACTTGAAAAAGCTTTACATTTCATAGAGTTTATGAAGTCAGTTAAAGATTAAAGCTTTAAATCTAGGTCAACATGCAATAGATTTTAATAAAATCTTAAGTAAACCAAATAGAACATGCCAGTTAGAAACAAAAGTAAAGTTTTACAGAAACAACATTTTCAACAATATTAACTTTTAGTATTAATCTAACTGTATGAAATCCACTAACTGTTTTAATCAAAAGCAGAAAAAGTCGTACAATTACTACTGCAGGACCATTAACTGTTAACAGTTGATTTAAAGTGTGATTGCATTCACTGTAAGTAAGCTAGCTACTTTAAAGTTTCTATCTTGAAGTTTTGTTGAAAAAATGAAATAATATATTTTTAAAGTATTCAATTTTCAATATATTAGGTAGAAGTAATGGTTTAATTGTAATTATAAAATAAAAAGTAACCAATATAAAATTTTTCTTTGTTGGCCTAAGTAGGAATTTTCTTAATTTTTTTTTTATATTACTTCTTTCCTTTTCTTTTACAGGCATTTAACAATTTGTAATTCCACACAAGATATAATTTAAATGGCTTATTTTATTATCAGATATTTTATTTTTTTAAAATTCTTTCTATTAGCTCACACCCTCCTGATATTTTGTAAAAATTTTCAGTCGATAATAAAATACGTTTTTGTGTATCCATTCAAGTTCAAATACATTTTTTTTAACCTATAGTGCATGGCAATTGACGTTAATACAGTTTTTCAAATATTTATCTAATAATTAAATTATAAAATGTTTGGGGTCCAGCCGGATTTGAACTGAGAATTAACTGTTGCCTTAAACTGTTGCCATGGTTACAACACATATCAGAAATAGTGCACTATTTTTCTATTCTAACCTCAGTAGGAATTTACTTTAAACTTTTTTTATATTACTTGTTATCAATTTAGTTGCTGCTAATAGTCTTCTATTTATAAAATGTGACGGTTTCACTAAAAGACAAAACAAAGAAAGCATTGATATAAATAGCTCCATTAAAATTATCTTCATTACACTCACTGTATAAGAAGAAGAAACCAATTAATCTGAATTAATATAAACTTTTTAAAAGTCTTTGGCCCTTGATCAAAATGCCCTTAATATTTTTCTATGGGCTCTTTAATTTAACATTTTAATAATCTGTTAATCATAGATCAAACAAGTTTTTAATGACATAGATTCTATTTTTAAATTTACAATAATCATTAACTTGACCTTTTAAAAATATACTAATAGAACTAATTCATTCTACTATATCACAAGAGTTTTTTAATTACCCTATATTGGACGAAAACAAAGTATTCTGATTTTTAGTATTTTGATTTTTATGTATTTGTGATTCTATCTTCAAGTGAGTTACTAGTTTTCACTAAAAACACTTGTAAATATTTTACAACTTGCCTATTGGGTGTATTTTGGTGAGTGTTAGTAGTTATGATGTTAAAAAGTGTATGTGAGTTATAACGTAATTGGGTGTTGAGTATGTGTATAGGGTGTAGTTTAAGTATTTGTATATTTCATGTTGTTCGGTTTTGTATCGTTGGTTAGTTTTGTATTGCTTATGAAAAAAATGTAGGTTGGATGTTATGTTTATGTGGTCATGTTTTGTGTATATGAGATGTTCAGAGATGTTTGATTGAGTGTTTTTGTTTGTTAGTGTATTTATGTTCTTGCTAGCATGTGTAAAATGACCTCAGCTACCAATATTTTTTGTATTTTTCACTCTGTCCTAGAGACTGGACTAATTAAACTTTGTTAACTTTATAGAAAAATATCTGCTTGTAAAGGGAAAACTCTATACATCAGCTAATAAGTAGTCATATTTTTGTTGAGTTTGAGAGAACATTTTATGCAGTGTACTTATAAATTACCATTTTACCAAAAGCTAAATGAAAAAAATTGAGCCATTTAATTTCCTGTTATGTTTTGAAATCCATTGTTTTATTTAAGAAACCATACTGCTACTGTTTTCACTATATGTTGCAAGTTAGGGATTTACGGACGTGGTATGGGTCTAGGATGTTGGATTAAAATTGTGTGTCATTGTAGCGAGGATTTTTGGAAAATGGGAGTAGCTCAAAATGAAGTAGGGGTATTAAAACCCTCAAGGACGCGCGCTGTTGTAAAAAGTACAACAGTTTTTATATTTTGATTCTTGTTGAAACCTGTTGGTAGTTATTTGTTCAAAACACCGTTCTATTCTTCTATTGGTCCCCCCACTACTCTTATCAGTTGTCATCAATGTCTTTATTCTATCAACATAGCCTCAGTGTGCGATTAGTTCTGGTCAGTCATCACTGTTGTAAGTGACGACTATCTGAGCGACGGTGAAGCTGAAAAAAGTGATCATAACTCAGAAAGTGAATTGGAAGGTGATTGGCACTCTATGTAAGAACAAACGGGAAATTCCACCAGAATTTCTGCCTAATAAAACCAATCAGCCAGGTACTACCTTGTTTGGGTTCCAGAATGATCGAATCATGGTCTCATATACAACAAAAAAAAAATAAAGCTGTAATATTGATTTCGACTACACACGACTCAGATGATGTTGACGAACAAACAAATAAGCCAGAAATTATATTGCAGTACAACAGAACGAAAGGTGGAGTTGATAGTAAACCCCAGCTTTGTGCTACATATAGCGTTGCCCAGAGGACAAGAAGATGGCCAGTTGCATTATTTTTTGCTCTGATAAACATTGCTGGGGTCAACTCACAAGTAATTTTTTCATTGGTAAGACCAAACTTTTAATAACCAGAATGAAAGTTAAGGAAAATGTAGAAAACCAAGATGTTGTATAAAATACAACAACGCGCCTACTTACGTTAGATAAAAAGGCGCGCGTGCATGAGGGTTAATAAATAGGAGTAAAAACTAGAATTAAATTACATGGTTTTAGGTTGTTGGATTAAAAAAAAAAATTTAAATAATTTACATCTTTAAAGAATAGAATAAAAAAATACAACTATTTTCAAATATATAAATGTATTACAAGAAACATGAACTTCCAAAACAACTCTTGAGAATTACAGGTGAAAAATAAATATTGCAAGTTTTAACCCGAAATAATATAATGTTTCAGTAATAAACCCGAAATAAATATAAAAAGAATCAATAGTAAATATTAATAGATTCATACTTTCCCATTAAAGTAATAATTAAAAAAAATAGATAGTAAAAAAGGCAATATAGCTATTACTGAATAAAAAAATTAATAAAAACACTTGTAAGTGGTTACACTTGCCTATATTAGCACTTACTTTATATTGTTAAGTACGGCAGTTTTGGAAGATGTGCCCCATTGTCAACTCAGACCAACTGATCTCAAGGTTTTTGTAGGTTAAGGTGGGGGTGGGATATATTAGGGTGGAGATGTAGGTGTATTTTGGGGAGTATTAGGAGTTATGATGTCGAAAGTCTATGTGAGTTATTCATGTATGATGTGATTTTAAATAAATTGCATGGATGGTTGATGCGACATGAGAATTCACTACTATGTCAGTTTTGTGGAGGTACCTTCACAGTCAAACATATTATGCTTTAATGTGATAAGTTCACCGATTTATATGTTACGATCTTCAAGAAAGTTTATAGGTGGTTTTAAGGGATGACGCCATGGCTATCGACCGTATCATCACCTTCTTACACCACTTGAATATATATAATAACATTTAAAATTTTGTTTGTTAATTTTTATTAATTTAATTTAGCATTAGTCCAACTTAATTCTATAATTTTATTTTGTTTAGTTTTAGATATTTAAAATTAGTTTCAACTATTTATTTTATTTTTAATCACTTTAACATTGATTTAATACTATCTGAACTGCTTTGAGTTGTTAGGTTACCAGAAGACACTGATGAAAATCGCCTCATGGCGATCGAAAACGTTGTCTCAGTAAGTTTTTACAAATTTGCAAAATTTATAGTTCGGAATGTCATAAACTAATGATAAAGTGATTAATTAAGTTTTACCGAACATAATGAACTACAAAATTCAAGTATTTTATTTTGTTTAGTTTTATTTATTTAAATTTCATTTGAAATCAATTATTTAAATAAAACTTCAGTTAGACGATGATACCACGATTGGTTTTACGCCTGAAAAATAATAAAAAGGAAAACAATAAACACAAAATACACAAAATAATAATAAGGAAATAAAATTTTAAAAAATATTTAAAATATGGTTGTTGTTTCCTTACTTGAGTCATATTACATTATCACTTGAGCTATTATAAATTTATTGTACAGCAAACTTTGTGGAATAAAATTAATTCTTCTTGAGTACCCTAACTTCAGGTAAGCCTTTATGTGAGAGATAAAAGGTTTACTTAAAGATAGTTGTAACTTTGTGCAATGTTCTCAACGTTAATAATATAAAACAGTCCCAAGAAAATTAGTACAAAGTGTTTTAGTTCACATAGCAATTTTTGGACTGTCAGACTTACCTAGTAGCAATAGTCCATAACTGCAATCTCTTAGAAATAAATAAATAGACACAAATAAAAATATATCACACTATTCAAATATTTTGATTATACAATAATCTTTATCAATGAAAAAGATTGTAAATATAAATACAATAAAGACTATAAAAGATTATGCTTTTATGATTGATAAAGATAATTGTGTGATTGAAATATTTCACTAGTGTGATATGTTTTTATGTGTCTATTTATTTCAAAGAGATTGCAGTTTTGGACTATTGGCACTAGGTAAGTCTGTTGGTCTCCTATATAGTCCAAAAATTTCTAAATAAGCCTTAAGCTCTACTAGAATTAACCTAATATATATATATATATATATATATATATATATATATATATATATAAATATTATAAATAAGGAGTAAATATATTTATAAATATATAAATATAATTATGTATCATAAACAATTATAAATAATTATAATATATAATTATTTATATATATAGCTTAAACTGAATTACTTACACCTTGAGTTTCAGGGTTGCTTTATGTTCTTTGAATAATTCCTTCTGTATCCTTTCTTAACTCATTGCTTTCCATTGACGAAGCTATTTCGTTCCTACAAAAGATCTTTAGCGGGTATATGGACGTCTGTTTCTCTTCATCGATTTTGTTATTGCTCCATGAAACTATGTCTTTTTTGTTGTTGAATGTTTAGTCTTACTCTTGTTAATGTGTTAATGTGTCCATGCTTCATATAAGCAAGGATACACATTTATCATATCTAAGCAATTGTTTTTTTAGAGCAATACAATTTACTTGCCGTGATCACTTGATGCGAAAAAAATAACTCGATTAATAATATAATCCACAATGAGTTAAGCCAGATTTTCCTAATGTTGTACCTGAAGTTTTTGTAGATTTTGGCATAACACCATCCCCAGGTGGTGGTGTGGATGGGAAGAAAGCCCCCCTGATCATAATTTGTTTTAGAAACACATTTTTTTGTCAGAGACATGTTTATTATTATTTCATTTTTATTAAATAAATAATATAACTATTTAATTATTCATTTACTTTCCCATTAATTTTGAATAATGATAAGAAAATTTTAAAAAATTTTAACAATTATGAACATTACAGTATTATTTAATACTTATTTCTATACAATAAAATGTTATACAATTAGTACAAAAAAAACAGCTAAAAAAGCAGAAATAAAAAATGATCAATGAAGGTAATATGTATTTCGATTATTGCGAAGCTTGTTGCTGTTTGTCAATAAAGAGACAACTGCAGGAGTAATTGAATTTAATAAGGATACTTAAACCCTCTTCAATTGATAGTTAATTTCCATTTTAATTTTTTATATACATCTCAGATAAACACTCGCACACAAATAACTAGTGAGAAATAGCATAAAAAACAGCATAGCTCTCCGGGAGAGGATTGGATACTCGGATTTACACCTGATCCAGAAGCCTATTAATGGTTTCTGGACCATAATAGGCTGAAAAATATCTATCATGGTACTGACTTTTGTTAAATCGACAAATTTTTCCTGCAGTTCCAACTCATTTGGTGAGCTTTCTGATGAGGCCACGTGATGCGTACCATCTGGAATCTTCCCTTGTACCACCAGTGGTACACATATTATGGGTTGGGAGCTCCTGGGTTGTCATATTGTGAGTGTTAGGGTATACATGATTCTAGGGTTCTAACAGAGACAAGATATACCTCATGAAACTCTACTTCCTGCATTCTTGAATCACACTAAACAAATTTGATTTTACAAAATATCTACTAGTTACTATTTTCACAATACAGTAAACACCTGTATTAATTACAATCTCTGTTAGAAAACTTAGAAGAGAATGCAAAAAGAAAGACAAGGGGACATTGAAAAAATAGGCAGGAATGAAAAACACTGGGTCAAATAGGCTAGTATTATTGAAATAATTTATACCTATAGGGGTATAAGTGGGAAAAGTTAACTTAATAAGAACTGTGAGCTTCTATTGTTAAATATTATTCAGAAAAAATAATGATGTAGCAGTATGGGTATCTATGTACCTTACTGGTAGCCATTTGTAACTTATTAAAAAGAATGAAGTTACTATAGTTTTTATTTAAACTATTTTCATATAAATAAAATGAATTATTCAAGAAGCAAAAATTGAATTTGTAAAGTTTCTATTACATACAGCCTGTAAATTCTGTTTTATTAAGAGATCTCATTGGAATTTAGATTTTAATCTTTGCATATTGGTCTTTTTTCACAAACCAAGACCAGGAACAATAGTAACACATGGACAGCACAACAAAAATAACATTTGGCCTTCATTCAACAGCTTCTTGTCAAAAAGATAAAATTTATAACCTTTACTTAGTTTTAGTAATAAAGTGTCTAGAGATATTACATAATTACAGATATGTGAGTACCTGGGATTATTTAGTTGTAGTAAATTAGTTGTTCTTTGGAGTGAATTTTATTCATATACTTGAGCATTAATTCTACGTAGTCTAGGTAAATACTTTGTTTTTTTTTTAATCATCGGTACTTTTACAATGTTTTTTTATAAGCTACATTATAACATAATTGGTAATTTTCATGAATTTTATTATCCATAAAGATCAGTAAAACTGTTTTTATTACAAGAACTAGAGTAAACCTAATTTACTTCTTTTTCACATACTTTGCATCAACTTAATGATCAATAGTTCACCAAAATGAATGAATGAATGATTTAAATAAACGAACACAACACTAGTGAAAATGAGCTGAGTAATTTTAATCCATTATACATTGAAACTTAAAAGATTTACTGACCATCATAGGCTGTAAAGTTAACAAATTATTCTCTTGTATACATTGAAGTTTTTGAAATAACCATTTAATAATTTAACTGGGTAAAATTCTATTTGCTGTTTCTTAGTAGACATGTTTTGGTCAGAGCATTGGTCAATAAAATAAGTCATGGGCAAGACATGAGTGATTGCAAATTTATTGATAAATAAGAGTTCTATATTTAAATTCAAAACCATTCATTGACTGGTAATTTCTCAGTAGACAGATTTCGCACTAGTTCAGTATGTTATGCAAAGTTTTGATGTATAAACCAAAGCAGTTAACAGCAACACAGTATTTGAGTTATAAAAAAGTGATTTATACAAAATGTTTAGATGAACAACAAAATAAATAATTAAATTCTGTACATTACCCAATTTTGTGCTAGCTTTGCTTCAGCTTAACAAGGGATAGTACATAAACATGGGTGAATGACACTACAGCTCAATCCTAACTACCAGTGATAACAGTCTCATCAATTTTATTCCAAAATTACTTCTGAGGTTGGAGATAATTAGAACAAATGTCGTGTATCTTGTTTTGCTCTAATTTTATTTTCAACTTGATGACAAAGTGTTCATAAATTGTCCAGTACAATCCTAACATAGGTGTAGCCAAGAGAGGTAGGCATTTAGCTTAAACAAATATTAACCCCCCTCATTAAGAATTGTATGCAGTATTTAATGTTATTTTTTACAAAGCAACAAAGCAAACTCTGTAATTATTTACAAAGATCAATTTACAAACTGTTGCAAGACATAAATGGATTTAGTAATTTAACTCTAGATTACTTATGTAGAAATATTGTCACATAATTACTTATGATTTGACTACTCCAATTTCTTTTTTTATTTGCCAAAATAGTGTTTTTTTATTAATGTGTTAAACATTATAATATTACATACTCCTTTAGTGTTTGGAAAAAAAATTATAGTAGCTATGAATCCTACTATTAGAAAGAAAAATAATAATTATTATGATGACAACATTTTAATGGAATAGTGAAACATAAATGTTAAAAAAAAGTCTTTTTAAAATAATGTTAAACACATTTTATTTACAAAAAACACAGAATGTAACAAACGAATGAGTTGTAGAACAAGTTTTTAGTAAAATGAAAGAATTTTTACAAAAATATGTAAAGAGAACACAAACATAAAAAAAGTTACACAATCACAAAATGATGACAAACTTTTGCAATGAAACTGCGGATATGAAATTGGCTGTTGTAAGTAAGAAGGTACTGGCAAGATAAATGCATGCAAACTGCTCATTTGTCAGATACAGCAATTTTTTTTAATGGACTGTCGTCATTTTGACAAGGTATAAGTGATCTAGGGACAATATAAGGCTATACTTTTTTTCATGAACCTGTCGACAACAATCACTCAATTATTTCATCGTTTTGGTAAAATAGCTATACAAGTTTTGACACACAACAACATAAAATGATTTTGTATTCTGTATACAAATATTGTAATTACAGCTTTCTTAAGACAATAGTTATTTACTTTCTTTTATTCTCTTCTTGAAGTAAAACACAAGTTGGCTAAGTTATTATTGGCTATTAAGATTACTAAACTGGCTTAATGTTTAACAAAAAAATGCATTTCATAGTATATTTTAACAAAACAGCTCACCAACATTGATTCAATTTTAAATGGTAAAATAGTTTTAGTATCTCAGTTTAAGTCAGTCATGGATCGAAAAAAATATTTTCGAGGGAGCAAGCAGGTGGGTAGGGAGAGGAGAAGGGGCCCCACGCCAGGGAAATATTTAGGAAATATGGTAGTTAAGCTTATAGTTGAACTTTAAGGGTCTTCTATCTGAGGGAAATAGTTAGGGCTTACTCTGTGACAATACACAATAATTAATTAGCCTCAAATATCACAAACAAGCATTTACAACAAAAACCACATTTTTATTACATCATGGGTAGTAATATTTATACTTGTTTATAGTACGGCATTATAGTGATTATTATGGGTTTATTAACATATTCTACTAATTAATAACTTTAGAGAAGACACTGATGAAGTTCGCCACGAACAAAAAAAAAAAAACGTTCTGTCTCAGTAAGTTTTTACAAATTTACAAAATTTAAAGTTCGGATGGTAATAAACTAATGTAAAAGTGATTAATAAGTAGAGTTGAATCAGGGCCGAATGCAAACATCAGAAATGATATTTCATTTTACATTTATAGTGTTATTTTAAAGCTTAAAATTTCCATTTTTCTATATTTTTGGTTGGGCTTGAGCTTCAAAGCCCTGAAATCCACTACTGGTTTAAAAAAAAATCTCGTAATATTATAGTTGCACAAATATCATTTAGTTCTTTAAATAATTAATAATAATTTAATCACTTACAACTTTTTTAAAAAATGTTTTAACTTGCCTATAGTAGCACTTAAGTGCTACTATAGGCAAGTTAAAACATTTTTTAAAAAAGTTGTAAGTGATTACTAGTAGCTCACGCGAAGATGGAATCAACAAATGTTAATAATTTAATCAGTTAAATCAAGATGGTTACAATAACCAACTATAATCTTTTTGAAATATTTCTAAAATAAAACAATATTCTCAATTGTATTTGTATCACAAAACCAATAAGCATTTTGTATATTTCAAGTGTTCCATTCAAGTAATATTTTTTAATATTATTGTTTCTTAACTTTCAGATGGCCAGTTCACAACATTATTTCACATGGGTTGAGTACATTGTATTTGTAGCCATGATGGCTATTTCTGCGGCCATTGGCTTATTCTTTGGCTGTTATAAAAAAAATCAGAATACAGTCTCAGAATACTTGTTTGGAGGAAAAAACATGGGTACCATACCCATTACTATTTCTCTTCTTGCTAGGTAAGGCATTTCTAATAGTTTTAATTATCCAATTTGAAGCATAGTCACTAGGAATATTTTATAACTATTAACTTAATTTTTGAATATTTTATTAAATTATTTAAATTTTTTAATAAATAAATTTCAATGTTATAGAGGGTCTTAATTTAATTGTTTCATTATAAATTCTTTTAGTCCTTGAAATTCAGTGGGATTCAGAAATGAAATATTTTATCAAAAAAAATCACTAAAACACCTGTAAATATTTGTTACAATTTGCCTATAGTAGCACTTATATTTGTTGAGAACGTCTGTTTCGGGAGATGTGTCCCATTGTCAACTCAAACCGTAACTGATTTCAAGGTATTTGTAGGTAATGGAACACATCTCCCAAAACGATGGTCCTCAACAAATATAAGTAAGTGCTACTATAGGCTAGTGGTAAAATATTTACATGTGTTTCTAATGAAATCAAAAACATCGGGAAGATGGAATTAACAAATAAAACAAAAATATCACTATAAATATTATATTATTTGAAACTATGAGAAGAAAGTTTCTAAAATATAACAAAAAGTATTTGATTTACTTAAAACTTTCGTGGTAGTTTTTAATAATGCACCTAGCTTTTTAATTATCTAATTATGGTTATAATACCTAACCTAATCTTTCAAATGCTCGAAAAAGCTGGCCTCCTCTAAACATTCAAACCCTCTACCCAAATGTCTGCCTAACGCACTGCGGTTTACGGACTAGGTCAGTTAGGCACAAGAATTTATCAGTAGCAGATATAAAGATTAGCCCACCTAGTCTCGAATGTTGTCATTGTTAGATTGATTTGTTTGCTTCAAGAAAGTTTATTTTATGATTTGTCATGCACAAGATTAGATATCTATGCTTTCTAAGGGATATTTATCAACTCTCAACACAGCATAAATAAAAAAAGATATTTTTGACCCATTGACCTTCTGTCAGATATCTAAACAGGTTTTATGTCAACTGGAGTAATAAGCTCAGTATAAGTTTTACTCGAAATTATATGTGTATTCTTGTGTATGTACACAATGAACAATAATAGTGGGAGCCTAAAGCAAACTTCAAATTAATTAACTTTAAATTTGTTTTTACTAATTATGATTACACACAATAATCAATTAACAAATTAAATAACTAAGGTACAAAATATCAAAAAAAATATTGTACCCATATAAAAAATATAATATTTAGTGCTTTATAAGTGAGCATATTTTTATAGCAAAATATAACTAAATTGGGTCTGCAATGTAATTAAATCTGCATTGGGTTAAAAAGATCAACACCCTTAAATAGGAAGTGTTGTGATGCCTGTACTCAAGCCCCAAATCAACCTTTTCTTTTTATGTAGGGAAAATAGTTTATAAATCTACTTTTGCTCTACTAAAAATATTAGATAACATTTTTTTAAAGTTTATTTTTAGAATCATTGTTATAAATATGTTTGTGAAAATTTGAATTTAGGAAATTTTAGATCATTAAATTATATCATCACTCATGTATAATTAGAAATTTATTTTATAGTTAAAGTTAATGTTCTAGCACTATATCAGGAATAACACTGATTGGTCTGCCAGCTGAGGTGTATGTCTACGGCACCCAGTACTTTGCCATTGTGTTCTGCATGTTTGTTACAATGTTTGTTATCATAGAGTTCTTCATTCCAGTATTTTTCAAACTACAGCTGTCCACTTTGTATCAGGTAATAAAATTGCTTATTCAGTTTAATCAAGTGATTGTAAAATTTCACAACAGTTTGTGTACCTGAAATAAACCTAGATATGGTAGAGTAAAACTCCTAAGCATATATTAGTAGCTCAAGTTGAAACAATGTAATCAAATACAGTAGAGTCTCGATGATTTGTTTAGGTAGATGGGACCCTCGGATTACAAGGAAATACAATCCTGGGCATTAGAAAAAATAGGAGTTTTAATAAACCCTTATAATACAGGTAATTAAGAATGCACTAAATGAGTTTATAGAACTTTATATGAACATTATTTTTAGCCCGACTCATTTCCTTAGCCCACTGTATTGATATAATCATTTCTTGGAAGCCTGATTAATTTCGTTTGCATACCGTATTGATATAAACGCTTCTTGGAAGACCAAATCATTTCCTTTGCATACCATATGACTATATACATTTCTTGAAAGCCCGATTCCACAACATTTCAACATTAAGAAATAGGCTCAAATAGAAATAGGTTTGAATTTAACAGAAGCTCGAAATATCGGGACTCGGATTATCGAGACTCTATTGTAATACCAAAATATTTTGTATCTATCCATTCACAGATTAACAAAGTTAGAATAAATAAATTACAGTTTTCTATCAAGTTTAATAACAATATAAGTTATTCTGAAATTTATTTATCGAAGTTTTTTAAATTTATATTATATATATGTTTATAAGAGGTGTTAAAGTTAAAAGTTAAAGGAAAAAAATCATTTTTATGATTATTATGGTATTTAACATTTAAATTCAGAATAAGTGGTAATTGGATGGGTATTTCTGCCTTAAGAAAATTTAATGTCTGCCAGGTATGCATGTTATGACTAGTCTGTCACCTGTAGATAGGCTGGAAGATATTGGAAATACTAGTCATTAGTCACAGTGGGTCAATCAAAAACCCTTTATAGGAAGGTAGTAGTGAGATCCTCAGGGAACTGGGAGCTTATTTATACTCTTGAAAAGGTTTTGAAAATTAAATGCCATTTTACACCATTTTAATGCTTAAAATTAAGTACAAGTTGACCAAATGAGTAAATTAAATCTGTTCTTTATTTAAATACATTCCAAATTTTAAAAGCAGTCATATAAAATTTAAAAATCGTAGATGTTTAGGGACAGTATATATCATACTTCTGTTTAGGGAATTAGGAAAGTATTTTTTGAAGCAACAAGATCATAAAAGCAAAATTTAAATTTTCACTTTCACAAACTAAAATTCTACAAAGAAATATTGATTCTACGAAACTTCTTTAAAAGTTGATTAAAAACTTATCCATTGTTACAGTAATATTGTGATAGATATGTCACAATAGGATTCTCATTATAAATTATCTGATTATTATATTTTTAAAACAAAATTACGAGTTTACAACATTAATTTTTCTTGTATACTAACTTTTAGCTTTTAATTAAAACCCCTTGTAAATATGTTACACTTGCCTATAGTAGCACTTACTTTCATAATTGTTGAGTAAGTAATTTTTCTCAACAATTATAAAAGTACTGGTATAGGCAAATTTAACATATTTATAGGTGTTTTTACTTAAAAACTAGTAGCTAATGTGAAAGTGGAAGCAACTAAAATATATTTTAATTTTTCTAATATTATTGCACGTTAATTGCTATACTATTTGTTTTAAAAATTACACAAAGTGTTTGATTAGTAACCCTTTTGATTCGTTTTAATGATTACAGATGGAGTTGTTTATATGACTCAACCTAGTACAGCAAGTGTAAAACCAACACTTTTCCATTTCACAATACAAAATTATTAGTTAAAATTTAATTGTATTAAAAAAAAAAATTAATACTGTAATGCAGGGGTCGGCAACCATTTTGTACTTGAGGACTTAGGGCCTGATGTTCAATCTAGCATGGTTGTAAGCAAATATAAAATGACCACAAATTTTATATTTCCTAATTTTAGATCGGTAATATAACTGATTTTACTAAAGTACAAAAGGTGGTATTAACTAACTGATATTAGTGGATTTTAAAAGTAATTTTTGTAAAATAGGCTACTTACTCCCTGATTACAAATCTAACAATTTTCTAACTTAACTCCGACAAATTTCTGTATTAATGTTTTGAGTGCTTAAAATAATGAAATAAAACACGTTCATTTAAAAATTTTACCAAAATAATACAAGAAAGTAATAGCAAAGTTGTTATTTTAAGTAGGGGTGAACTTGCCTGCATGCACATCGCAGAAACAATTTCCACTTATATTGTGCCTGTAATTTATTATTAGGCATTTATTGTTGTGGCTATTGTAATGGCTCTAGCTATTGAGCTACCTATTCGTATTCTAACTTGTAAGTGTAAGCTATCCGGGCCACAAAAAATTAAAAAAACCACAAGAGCAGAGGGCCGCACAAACCATTTCGTGGGCAGTGGGTTGCTGACCCATGCTGTAGTGTAAGCAAGAAAGTGATACAATTTTTTAAAAATTCCAACAGAAATGAAATATTTCAATCAATAATTTTAAAAAGTGAAATTCAAAGTTAATGATATTGTGTTTACAACATTCAATGAATATTTCAAGATAAAACTTTTGTAACTCCATTTGTAGTTTTCTTAACTTAAATAAATAACACATATAAAAAATTGTTTTTTTTTAAAATTTAAAGGGAGTGTATAGTTGTTGAAGACAAAATCAATTGAAATAAACACAATCATTTAAAATTGTTTGAATAAAAGATAAGATAAATTGGTGATAAAATTTGACAAATAATAGTAATAGATGCAAGTTTTTGTACCATGTTGAATCATCCACAGAATAAATGTAAGTAGAGTTTATTTGCTTTGGCACAAAAGTAGGATGTGCTAGTCAACTGTCTGCCAGTAAATATAGCCATACAATGTATTACTGTATTGGTGTAATAGTTGTTATCTGCAAGGTAAAGGCCCCAACTATGATGTTACCATAAATACAATTTTGGATTTAGTCATATGGTTATAATTAAATAATTTTTGTTCTAAATTATGGTTTGTAAATAACTGGCTTGTAAATAAACAATGAAAAATTATAAGTAGTTATTGCATAACTAAGTGAATACTTATGAACTTATTTGCAGACGCGTTTTAGAAACATTAGTTTCATTGACACCTCGTCAATGAAACAAATGTTTCAAAATGTGTCAGCAATTTCATAAGAATTCACTCAGTTATGAAATCATTACTTATAATTTAATCAATGAATTCAAGATGATTGAAACAAGCAACTTTAATGAAAAATTGTTCAACTCGGTTTGTATAATAAATAAAATTTTATAAAATAATAATAAAAATAAATAAATTTTTTTAGCTTGTAACCACCTTTTGGGGAATGTAGGCTTTAATTTCTGGTGTAATGTTTCAGTATTTAGAACTCAGATTCAAACACAGTGTCCGAGTTTTAGCATCAGGAATTTTTGCCATAGCTCTGGTAAGATACACTTATAAATATTTGATATGGTGTTTTATAAATATTAGTCATAGAATATTTAATATGAGAAATTATATTCTGTTTAATCAACACATTCTTTGTTGGTCACCTAGATTCAGGTGATTGACCATCCAAGCAACGAGCAGACTGCCCAGAACTAGTAGAATAGCTTAATTTTGTTTATCATTTTAGTCTATCCTTATTTTTTTAAAAAGATTATTGTCTGCTTGTCTCTAATTGTAAGAAGAGTCAAGCTATGTAACTATGAACCTGGATTTTTATTTCTGACCTTGTAAGATATGTGAGGTTTGTGCGGTTTTATTAAAAATCATATTTGTACTGCATTTTATGTAATGTACATAATGTATAATTCTCAAGGTAGCAGTGGAAAAGGGTTTGATAGTAATTTTAGTTCCGAATTAGACTCAGAAGCAGAGAAAGAGATGACTATATTGATTGTCCTACACCTTGCTAAAATGATGCACTGGATAAAAAATCTGTTTATTTTATAAAAATAACAATTTTTGTTTTATCTGGCTTGTTAACACATTGACTAGTTTTACATGATAGTAAAAAAAATTTGTATGGAACTTAAATATTAATTTACAAGTTTTAATGCCTAGTTTTGTATGTGGCAGAGTGTAATGTTGAGGATGGCATAAAATTTCATTAGAAGTGATTTCAAATCTCACTAAGAACCAAGGTTCAAATAAACAAACGATTTAGTGACTAAGAATTCAATGAGGATTTTTTTTCTAGGTACATTATTTGTGTATGGCAAACTGTAGCAAAAGTATTAAAATAATTTTTGACTAAAGATTTCTGGTTAAAATTATTTTAAAAAATTATCTTAGAATAAACTTTAAACCTAAATGAACACAGATATCACTAAAAAAAAATATAATACTTTAATTTAATATGTAAAAAATATGGATAAACATGACTTTCATAGAAACCAACGTTAAATACTCTTTAGAAACTGAACATCAACGAAATTAAATTTGTTTTTTTGGAGTAATTTTAATATAAAATTAAGTGTGTTTTAAAATTTTTGTGGCAAACAATACATGATTTGTAGCCACTCAATATAAAAAGTAAAATTAATCTACCATGGGCTTTAACAACCACTCAAGGGCGAAGTTACAAGTTTTACTCTTAGGCACATAATATTGCCCTGGGAGGAATCAAATGGGGTCCAGGGGTACTTCCTCTCTCAATAATAGAGAACATTAAAGATCTTGTGGACATTGAGCCAAGGTCAAAAAACTTACATTATAAAGTACATGTTTTAAACTACTTTTTTATTGATTAGTTAAGATATGGTATTCAACGATATGTTTCTCATAGACGGCAAATCAGGGGATTCTAGACTTATAGCTTAGACAAATTAAAAAATTTTTTCTATTTTTGCAGTCATAAGTTCAAAAATAACCCTGTTTCTACAAGAAACATTATGTTGAATAACAAACTTTGTCTGAAACAATTCTTAAAATCTCGTTTTGAACGTCATGACTTGTAAGATTGAAATAAGGTTCATATTTTTCTTTGAAGCTGATTTTTACAGTCATATTTAGAAAATAATACAATACCATCGAATCAACAACTGATACTGTCGAGTATATTTTTTGTCAGCACTATTATTATTTTTGTAGTACTTTAATGAGTTCATTGTAAGCTTTTGATTGCTAAAAAATAATACACCTGTCCAGAAAGTTGGGCGGGGGGAAAATGCCCTTTTAGACCCCCTCAACTCCGCCCATGCAACCACATTTCACTCTGGTTATCTACTTAAATTTCTTTCATGAAATATCCATCAGGTATAAGACGTTGCTTCACCTACTAGTAGAAGTTTGGCATTCCTCTAATGTAGTAAAAACCACAACAATTTTACTCTATTAGTAGTAAAATAACACAATACTCTTTTGTAATAATAGAATATATATAGCAAACATCACTACATTCATTATACATAGAAAACATCACTATATTCAATATACATAGCAAACATCACTACATTCATTATACATAGCAAACATCACTACATTCAATATACATAGCAAAAATCACTACATTCAATACACATAGCAAACATCACTACATTCATTGTACATAGCAAACATCACTACATTCAATATACATAGCAAACATCACTACATTCAATATACATAGCAAACATCACTACATTCAATATACATAGCAAACATCACTACATTCAATATACATATCAAACATCACTACATTCATTGTACATAGCAAACATCACTACATTCATTATACATAGCAAACATCACTTCATTCAATATACATAGCAAACATCACTACATTCAATATACATAGCGAACATCACTACATTCATTATACATAGCAAACATCACTACATTCAATATACATAGCAAACATCACTACATTCAATATACATAGCAAACATCACTACATTCAATATACATAGCAAACATCACTACATTCAATATACATAAGTATGCCACTAACGTAGAGTATGGAAATATACTCTTAATGGAATAACCATCTTTAGAAAGTTCTACTTCAACTAAATGAGAGCTTCTATAAGGACCATAATTCTCCATGTATAAAGGTTTCAGTTTGCCTCTTCTTTAACCATACTGCCATCCTCATCCTTTTTTATACAAGGTGGCATAACATGAGTATAGCTCTATGAATTAAGATAAATTAATAAAAGGTTAATTCTTGTAATTTAGGTTTTACATTTTATGGTGTTTTTAATATAATTTATTTATCAATTTAACTTAATAAACAAAATCTATTACTTTAAACTCTTTATCTATGCAGTTTTTGTGTTGTACATCTTGAGGTTTTTAAATTACTTCTATTGGTATCACTTGGCAAAGTAATATTGGCACTTGGTGTCCTTGTCCGTGACTTACAACATTGAACAATGCACTGATCTAGTGAGAAACACGTCTGCTGGAAATATCAGTAGGTATTGGTTTTTTAACCAAGTGATTCCAATAGAAGTCTGTATCTATGTTTCAGTTGACTCATATCCCTGTGGTGGTCTACATACCTGCTCTGGCATTCAGTCAAGGTATGCAATACATCAGTCAAATTGGGATTCGATAATAAAATTTGTTAACTTTTACTTTAAGTTTAAAGTTACAATAAAGTAATTATATACTTTACAGAAGATAAATGTTTAGAGTTTCCAATGAGAAGTCTTTGTGTAGACTAACTGTATCTTCTAGAAAGTAGTTGGTTCCAGGTTATAAGCAACAGATATTCTATGCTTTTACCTTTATAAAAAACTAGGGGCTTGTAGGGGCAAATGCCTCTATTCATATTGAAACAAATTTTAAACTTTTGTATAGTAGTTTAAATTTTAATACAAATTAAATTTAATACTATTCAAGTTTTTTGTAACAATATTTCTTTATGAACTATAGTTTTTGTGAATGCTTTTTCAATTTGATTTTTTTACCAATAGTATTTTCAATATGTATCTTTAATCTGTCTTGAGATTTTACTCGACTTAGTGCAAAATAAAGTTGACCATGAGTAAAAACAGGTTTAGTCGATTGAAGCCTTACTTATAGTTATTGAAAATGTGTCTTAAAGGAAATTGATTCTTCTATATTTGAAATGGCATGTTGGGATTCCTTGATATTAATTTAATTCTTGGTAAAAATATGATTGTATAGTTTTGGTAGCAAAACTAAAGAAAGAAAATGAAAATAGGGTAGTTCAAATCATTTGCGGTTACACTAAAAGTCCGGAAGACCACCCACGCTTTGTTGGAGCAGTATGGGGTCTGCTTTATTAATAAGAAAAAACACTGAATTTAAATTTAACACTAAACGTTAATTAAAAGAAATAGTTCAATTTTATGAGTGAAGTTAAGCCTACGCCACTTACCATTCCAAGTTATACAGGGTAGTTGAAGAGGTGATGATGCGGTTTTCCCAGGCCTGGGTTAAGTCCTGAAGTGATGAACCGTAGCTTGCGAAGAATTGCATAAAACTAAAACTCATTTAAAATTAATTGAAAGTTAAAAGCACTTCAAATAGTCACAACAGAAAAGCTTTAATCAACACTTGATAGTTCACCCACGAGGTTAAAGAGTTAATTGTCTGCGGTGTAATGAAATACCACGCGGTTAACCTAACAAATTACACTTGTACAAGGAAAGCGGTTTAAAACAGTTTTATCGCGGCTAAAATCGTTAATTTATAGTTAGAACGCATCTAAAACATTAATGGAACATAATCAGTAAGCGGGGTAATAATCAGACGCGGTTTAAACCCGATGTAATCGGCTAAAACACTTGAATAGAAACCAGGAATGCCGCACTAGTAAGCCATGTTGCAAGAAGTGTGTAACTTGAGAGAAGACGGAAATGCTAGCAACAGGTAACTAAATCAGATAATTAGTCTAAAGCCATAGATGAATAGTCTAGATTCGTCTGGTGACTGGATCGTAAAACCTACTTCTTTGCAGTAAAAGAATCCTAGATTCTGGTCGGCAATGAAAGTCTAGTAGGCGGTGGAACTTGAACTGTGATAAAACACCAGCTGATTGCTAGGTTATACGAAATAATGAGAATTGTAAACAAACGTGGTCTGTTGAAAGTTAGGTTAAGGATCCTGTACTTAACAATGATGTTTTCTTTTCCAGAACCAGTGTTTATTTCTAATTTAATAAACTTGTCAAACATATCTAGTATGATAAGACTTACTTCTTTAAATAAACCTGATCCCAAGCTCATATTTCTAAGTAACCTTTCATACTGTTAAAACATTTGTACTCACCGTTTTTCATATAATATTTGTGCAGCAGTTTCTCAGCTGTAATCAGCTGAAATATTTGAAAATTATACTCAGCTGTTTTTCATTGCAATGTATTTCTTATTAGGATTTTTAGTAACTCTAAATTTCTCAAAACCCTAAAAATGTTAAAAAGTTAGAAAAACCTATAAGTTTCCCCGCTTCTTCATGCCAATACCTTTAATTTGAAGCATTTCCCAACTCTGTATGATCTTTCAAGCTCCCACAATTTTTCTTTCAAAATTCAGCTTACGAAATTATATACAGTATATGGATAACTGTCAACATACTTGATCTTACTTAAACATTAAAATATTATTTATATTGCGACTACATTGTAATTACAAATGAGAAATGATAGAATAGCAAAAATAAATACTCATTTGGTCTATTCTACATCCAGTTGGAGTTTTCTAACTTGTTATTCTAAACTCTCTTTTGATAGAAAAAGCTATTACTCTCTCATGACTCAAGATTTAATATGCTTCTGATAAATTCTACAAAGTCAACTACTAATATAACACAGAATACATTAAACCATTCAGGTCAGAACTATCATGGTTATTTCAAATCTTATTCGTTCCATGTACTATTTATATTTTTTGAAGTTGTTTATATATTTTAATTTGTTATGTTTTAAATATATTATCAATATTATTTTGAGTGTTTTGTTTTGTGAATAGTGTTTGCTGTTTTTAATAACATGCCATGTTATATGTTGTGATTTTAGATAACCAAAAGTTTGTTATGAAAGCATAATTTAGCAATTATAAACCTTTAGCTACAAAACCTTATTAGCCCTTACTTAGAATACCACACCTAATCAGCCACTACAGCAACATATATGTAGCAGTATTCATTTTTTTATTCACTCAATAAAGTTATTGGTAGTTAACCAATATGATTATTTTCTAATTTTATCTTTTCCAGTAAGAATACAAAATAAAAATTAGTTTTATGTATAAAACATTAATATCTAGTTTTATTATGGACTGTGGGATATATATGTAACAAATTTGTTCAATTGAGCATTTTTCATTTATCTGAAACTTATTTTAAAGTGTTAGTATTTACAATATTTCAATTACGTCTAGATATCAAGTTATTTACTTAATACAGTTTATAACTAATTTTGAAATTTTTTTTTGCAGTGTCTGGTTTAGGAATACATACAATTACACCATTCATAGGCGTAGTCTGCATATTTTATACTACTCTGGTAAATAAAAGGAAATAATGGTTTTAAATATCAATAATTATAATTATTCACAAAAGTACTCACTAAGAAAATTAGTCTGTAAGTAATATTCAGTTTTTTTATTCTATCATAATAATAGGTTACACAATAAAATGGTAGATGTAAGTATTGGTAGATGTAAGTATTGGTTACTACAGTTTCAGCATCTTATGGTGGCATCTTCAAATTCAAAAGAAGTGGAAAAATCATCAGAAATAATAAAATTAAAAATTTTACAAAATGTCATTTAAATCTATTCAATAACATTTAAAAATTGTCTTTGTACAAACAATAATCTTATAACGTTTAGTTCAATCTTATACTCATACACTTTTTAGTACAAGATTTTATTGTTTAATGTTTTATTGTTTATTCCTAATATTTATTTTTAACCTTATATACAAAAAAAAAATTAATCTTGTGTTTAAAAAAAAATATCTTATACACAAAATATAAACAATTTATTATTTATTGAAGATTTTATTATTCTTTAAATTATATGCATACACACACACACACACACACACATACACACACACACACACACACACAAACATACATACATATATATAGTTTTGGTTGGCAAAGATTATTTAGATTTTTTGGACTAGAAGACTGACAGACTTACCTTGGTAAGAGTCCACTCTGTAGTCTTGAAATAGAAACACATAAAAGCACTTGACCAATGATATATTTCAACCACACGGTGGTCTTTGTCAATCAAAGAGAAAACACAAAAAGCAATATGAGAGAATGAAATACAATAAATATATCATTGGTTAAATTCTTTTATGTGTTTCTATTTCAAGACTACAGAGTGGACTCTTACCAAGGTAAGTCTGTCAGTTTCCTAGTCCAAAAAATCTATATATATAGTGTCATTTTTTTTCTATTTGACACCAACCTTGTTTGGAGATAAAGACTGAACTTTTTGCCCCAAAAAAATTCCCAAAAAGGTCTTCAACTTGAAAATGTAAGAACTGTCTATATATTGTTTAAAAATATTTAATTTAAAATGACTACTTTGTTTGAATGATCCAAAATGTGTAGATTAAAAAAAAATAAAATAGTACAAATAGGTTATAAACGCATTGGCTTTTGGCAAATATGAAAAACCTTTATGTTAAATTATGTTAATTACAGTAAATACTGAACTGGTAAATGGACACCAATTAACTAGTGATGTTAACATGTCGTAACCCACCTTTACTGAACCTGCTACAGTTAGTTATTTAGTCTCCATTCTTTATATTAATTGTTTCAGGTTGTTTTATAGCATGAATCATTAGGTTCAATATAGAATATTAGTGTCATAAGTTGGTTTCTAATTTATCATATCCCTGATATTGGTTTTAGTAACGTGTACATCTGTAGTTCCTCAATTTCTTTATCAGCAAATAAAAATCTGCATTTGCTGAACACTAAAGTAACTGTAAAGCAGAGAATATAAAAAATATCATTTTATTTCAGTAGCATAGCACATAGACTTCTACTCAACAGGAGTATTCTTGGAGAGATGTACCTGGAGTAGACATATTCTTTATCGGAGTCATAGGTAGGTGTAACACAAGGTGTAAGATAAGGAAGAACAGGTAGAATAAAGTTATGACTGAGGGAAGAACATAATAAAAAATGAATTCTGTAAAAGCAAAGTGTAGAACTAATGATACTGAAATTGTATAACATGAGGAGAATGGATTAGCCAGATGTAAAAAGATAAAGTTCAATGAAGGATATAAAACAATAAAATCTTAAATGTTTGGTTGCGTTGAATCACAAAGTTAAAAAATGTTTTTCGTTTTAGGGAGGTTTAAAGGCAGTGGTTTGGACAGACACGATCCAGAGTTTTCTGATTTTCCTGTCAGTGATAGTGGTTGCGGTAGCAGGCTGTGCCAGTCTTGGGGGATTAACAAGTATTTTTGAAATAGCTGCTAAAGGAAATCGACTAGAACTTTTCAAGTATACAGTTAGACTTCTTAGATCTTATTTCTTTGTTTAGTGTGATAATTGTTAATTGCAACTCACAATATACTTATCTTCACTTCAGTTAGGAATATTTGTATATATTCAAGTACGTTTTTCTGCCTTTATAACATTACAATATTTTCCTTTGTTGACGTGAGTCCATTATTAATGGAATTACTCCATTACATTAAAGAAATAAAATGTAATATATGAACCTATAAAATACTATTATTATTTTTAAAATTAATAATTAACTAAAAACAAGGCGTCAAGAGTAGGCTTGTACCAATAAGAGGTGTGGTCTGGAAGGGGGGGCAGTATATAAGTAAGTAGGGTTCATCTGAACTCAAGATTTAGGCGAACAGTACTGTTTAAACAAAAGAATAAATAGGCTATGGCTCACAGTAATAAAAACTTAAATATCAGATACGTTTAAATGATATTATGTCATCATCTTCAGTGATGCTTCACAATCGAAACTTAATTAAAAAACAAAACAAAAAAAATAATTACACTTTTGCTATTACTTGGAACCAGACTTTTTGGTAACTAAAAGTTGTTAAATTGTTAAGTTACACTTGGAGGAAACGTTTTCGTCTTACGACTTCTTCATCCTCGTATTTTTGACGCTAGGAATGCTGCAGTTGTGCTTCGTCGTGTTTGATGACGTCTTAAATAAACAAACATGGCACAGATGATACATACTCTTCGATCACATCACTTCTAATTTTCAAAATAATGGTACCGAGGAAGCACAACTGCAGCATTCCTAGCAGCAAAAATACGAGGCTGAAGAAGTCGTAAGACGAAAATTACAACTTTTAGTTAACAAAAAGTCTAGTCGCAAGTAATAGCAAAAGTGTAATAAGAATTAACAACCCACTCGTCATGAACAGCAACAAGATTTTGATAAATCTATCAAAATCTAAAAAATCGTCAAAAAATAAATTAAAAAACATTTTTTTTATTAAGTTTTGATTGTGTAGTATCACTGAGAATGATGACATAATGTCACTGGAACACATCTAATATTAAAGTGTTTATAATTGTGAATTGTAGCCTATTTATTCTTTTGTTTATAACCTTCACTCACAAGCAGGCTCAAATATTGTTTGTAGTACTATTTAAGTTTTGAAAATGGAGTCATTCCGAAAAACGTCAACAAAGGAAAATACTGTAATTTTAGGAAAGACAGAAAAATGTTCTCTAATATATGTATAGTTGTTAATTTTTAATATTTTAATAAATTACAAGAATTAAGTTTAAATGTTTTTTTTTGACACCACTGGAATTCCTATCTGTTTTCCATGCAAAGCAATTTTGTGTACTTTAATTAAATTTGTAAATTCTCAACTATACAAATTTTAAAATAGTTTTAAAAGTGAAATAGTAAAAGTAAGATGCATGGGAATCAGATAATTCGTTTAACTCAAGGATTATAGACTTATGTAAGATGAACGACCTTGTCAAATTACCCCTACTTTAAGTCCTTATTCACCTTTCCTCTCCTATATATCCTGCATGAAAGTGTAACAGGTAAACAGCTTCCTATGAATCAGGGAGGCATTTGGTCTGCTTTAGGTATGGATTTCTTTACATGTGATGCCAAGACCTTTCCCTATCCTCCAGACAAAGGTGGTTTTCATAACCAATTAGGCATTACTAATATATGAGTATTATTCTCAACCTGTTTTTCATTATTCATAGGCGATATTACTTATAAAATAACTTTTTTATCATCTTATGTTTAATTATATTCAGTTCATTTCTTGTATTTGCTAGTCGTCATGAAGCATAGAAAAATGTATATACAATTTTATATTATTGTTTACAGCATGGACCTTAACCCTTTTGCTCGCCACACATTTTGGACAATGACTGTTGGTTGTTCATTCTCGTTGCTTTCTTATCAAGCTGTACATCCTGGCACTATACAGAGGTTTTTGGCTGTGCCTACTGAATCTTCTGCTAAAGCGTAAGTTTATAAAGAGTTACACTGTTAAGACCAAATTTCAAAGAATATAACTTGTATTTACTTATAAAAAAATATAATTTCTGCAAGGCTAAATAGTATAGAGCTGTATAGTGTTTTCAAGGTTATTCTAATATTATCTGACATATTTAAAGCTGTGAGTTCATTAACTGCCTTAGGTTCAATGTTTAAGGTGTATATAATGGCTATTTGATGTGATGACAAATGTTTAGTGATCATTGGTCATGTATTTATGGAATAGAAATGCACAATATGTTCCTTCTGCCACACTAATATGGTTCAGATTTTATTCCTATTGATCCTAGCTCTTGTATCTCTACTATTACATTGTGTTACATTCTGAGTGATCTTTGATATTTTGTTAAATAAAAATTCTTCTTTCTTCTGTATTTCTCAATTAATTGTGGAGAAAGAATTCAAGCGTCGAATGATAATAGCTTTTTCAAATTTGTGTAAAAACTGTATAAAATGTGACCAAATTAGTTAGTACTAAAATATAGTACGTTTTATTGTAAGATTTTGCTAATAAATGTATTAGCATTTAAAATACACAAATTACAACAAATCTTGTATATGGAATATATATATATATATATATATATATATATATATATATATATATATATATATATATATATGTAGAATATCAAATATGTTTTCCTGTTAGAATTATTTTTAAGATTAAATAATATACACTAATTCCAGGAATAATTTATTGAATAATACACTCAAAGCCTTTTGTTGGTCGACATTACCAACATCCTCAGGAATTACAATACTAAGAATGTATTCTTATACATCCTCATTCTTAGTATTGTAATTCCTGAGGATGTTGGTAATGTCGACCAACGAATGGCTTTGAGTGTATTATTCAATAAATTATTCCTGGAATTAGTGTATATTATTTAATCTTAAATATATATATAAGATATAGTTGTTATGATTAATGTAAACCACCATTTTTTCCACCACTAAGTGCAATAATTTACCTTATGTGATGAGGCACCTTTTGGTCACTTGACCATTGTCGAATCACTGAGAACCATTGTCAGTGATTCGACAATGGTCAAATGACCAAAAGGTGCCTCATCACATAAGGTAAAATTATTGCACTTAGTGGTGGAAAAAATTATTTACAAGTAATAATAATAACTTCATAAAGTTCGTGCAACGGAAAAATAATGGACAACGTGAAATATATATATATATATATATATATATATATAGATTTTTGGACTAGGAGACTGACAGACTTACCTTGGTAAGAGTCCACACTGTAGTCTTGAAATAGAAACACATAAAAGCACTTAAACAATGATATATTTCAACCACACAGTGGTCTTTGTCAATCGAAGAGAAAACACAAAAAGAAATATGAGAGAATGAAATAAAATAAATACAAGAACTTGTATTTATATATATATATACAGTCCAATCCCAGTATTCCGAATTCTGTTAGTTTGACACTCCCACTAATCGGAAATGATTTTAGAAAATATTGAAATATTGTAAAGTGCGAATAAATAAATAAGAGAGGTTCAAAGAAGAAAAGCAACATTGTTTTGTTTGCTTTGCAATTACCTGAGTGTATTGATCCCTTTTAATTACTTAGCTTACATCAGTTCAGTTTCAACGTTTACAGCAAGCAGACGGTAGAATCGTTTTGTCATCGCAGTGTATTAAACTTGAATTTTTATAATGGCTTCTTCTTCTTCTAAAAGAAAACACAAAACACTTTTGTTGTTGGAAAAGTGTAACATTCTAAAATGATTTGATGCGATGGTACCTGCTAAAAAATTATTAGAGGATTTCGTGATCGAATATTCAACATTCAGTGATATAGAGAAAAGAAATAGTAGTTTGCGTCTTCTTAGGAGCAAGGTAGCACTGAAAATGAGTGAATATGCTTTGGTAAAAACTGGTTTATACACATGGTTTCTGCAAGAACGAATTCGAAACAATCCATATCTGGCACTTTATTGCAGAAAAGGGAGAGATTCTTTTTTTCTATTTGTTTGTTTTAATGATAATTTTAATTAAAAATTTACACGATTAAAACCTGTTTCAATTATAAAATACATGATACAATTGGTAAGTGTTCTCTTTCAGTTATGTACTAACTAACTCTACACTTAACATTAGCCTATACGTACTTTATAATACCGTATAGGCATATATGTACCTGGTATACGTAGTCCAGGTACTCCAATAATCCTTAAAATCCAAAGTGGGGTTGTACATTTATTATTTTGGTTTACCGGTATTGGACTATATATATATATATATATATATATATATATATATATATATATATATATATATATATATATATATATATATATATATATATATATATTTACTGTATATATATATATATATATATATATATATATATATATATATATATATATATATATATACATATATATTTGAGTGATTCGACAATGGTCAAGTGACCGAAAGGTGCCTCATCACTCAAGGTAAAATTATTGCACTTAATGGTAGATAAAATTACTTACAATAGTAATATATTAACCTCATATATATATATATATATATATATATATATATATATATATATATATATATATATATATATATATATATATTTAGCTGAAATTTATACCAATAATTAAATATTATACTCAATTTAAATAAATAAAACTAAATAATAAAATTAGTTTTACTGGTCAAATATACAATTAATTTTTGATTATTTTTTAAAACTATAGAAAGAAAACCATCAGCCAACCTAAAATATAAGGGACTCATGTATAATATAGTATCCTAGATCTTGTAACTTATTTAGTCATAAATGTTAATTTAAAAAAAAAACATTATTTCAGAAATAATTTTTTGTTCAAGGGTAATGTTTTGGTTTGGAGTCGGCTTTATAATACTCAAGATTATAAGTACACTTCTTGGTCTTATCATTTACGCAAGATACCATGACTGTGATCCACTTGCTACTGGAGTAAGTTTTGTTGAGAGCTCATAACATTTACATAGCTTACTCCTAATGCATTCTAAGTGTATGCAGGATAATATCTTTGTTTTGTAATGTAGCCTAAGCATTATTTTGTAATGCAGCCTAAGCATTATTTTCATTTCAACAGGTTGTCATCCTCTGTTTCTTTTATTTATATACCTGTGTATAGATTCTTCTATAAGAAAGTAATCTTATTTTTAGTTTGTGTATGTATCTTATCTTTTTCTTTTATATGTGGAATGTTTACTGTGTAATTTAATGATGTTTTAATACATTTCATTTATTTCTAAAATGATTATTGTAGTATGCTTTAAACAAGTGTAACATGTTTAACAAGGATCGCCATGGCTTCATGGGGATCTATAACTGCCTGCCCTGAATATAGCAAAAGCAGGTCAAACCTCCCTCGCCCTCTACATCCTGACTCCTCACCCCATGCAATAACTACTTGCCATTGTTTAGTTTTCGTATCTTTGTTGACCATGATAAGTACGTGCGGGTCACCTAGACCCACAGTGACGACTTGGGTTGACAAAAGTTTTAAGAACATTATTTCTATTTTGCAAATAAAATTGCATCTTTAGTTTATAGTGATTCAAACATTTCATTTGGACACTATCGTTTGTTATATTATGAAACATATGCACAATACGAAGGGATAATGATTTTGGCAGGTGATGTTGGAGTTTGGGAGAATTGACCCTACTTTCTGCTATGTCGAGATTTGGAAAAAAAGCATTGAGAAACTAAAAACTTTCTAATAATATACATGAAGTTTAAAATTAATTATACAAAAGCCATACAAATAGATAATTTAGAGAACTGTATATGTCTTCATTGTTCAAATTCAATCATTGAATTTGTTTAAGGTATGGATTTAGCTATAATATTAAAATTAATAATACAGTGGAACCCCTCAAATCTGAACTGATTGGGGCTATAGCCTGTTGGGATTTGGAAAAGTTCGGATTTGCCGAAAAAGTTCGGATTTCGGATTTGCTGTGTATTTTGCAGTTGAGAGAACTGTGATTTTTTATTAACAAACAATATTAGAGCATTTATTACATATTTTTGTATCAAAAATTGAACATTTTTGCAGTGCTATAAGAGAAAAGTCTCTATTACGCGATAGTTTCTGTGAATGAAAAAATTGATGAGGGTGTATTTTTATGGTTTACACAAGAGAGGCAGAAAGTAGAAGGAACATTAATTATTAGTGGCTTAATTAATACAAGAAAAGGCATTACAGTTAAACAAATTAATGAACTGTGATTTGTAATTTACTTCTAATAGATGATTGGATAAATGGAAGAGAAGGCACGGAATTAGACAACTAATGGTAAGAGGGGAGAAGTTATCAGCTGATAATCTCGCTGCAACAGAATATTTAGACAAATTCACAGATTTGATTTAGTCTGATAATTACTTGCCCTAGCAAGTGTATAATGCGGACGAGACTATAGCCCTTGCCACTAAAAGTCTAGCTACTAAAGAAGAATCTTCTGCGTTAGGCTTTAAAACATGAATTGAAGAAGATACACCAATGATGTTATGCACATCGAATCCTCGGGAAGGTTTACGTCTCTTCGCCAGATGTAGATTACTGATTTTAAGTGAAAAATATAGTTGTGTTTGTGTCTTTTCTTTTTAAGTGAAACATATACTTTAGTGTGTCTTTTTAATTCTTATTTTACTGTCAATAAATTCTATGTTAATGAAGTGATACAGTAGTACAATATAGGCCTTCGTATTATATCATGTTTTTACAGTGTCAATTTCAATATATTGCACATCTCAGTCATGTTTTACGTAAGTAGCAAACTTTCAGTTCATTAAATTTTAGATACTTGTTTAAAATTTGGTTTTCATCAAACCATATTCGGATTTTCCGGGGGTTCGGATTTGAGAGGTTCTACTGTACACATAACAAACCTCTAACCACAAATATTTTTATTCTAGTCTTATGAACATTTCGGTAACAAAGTAACCACCCTCAGAGACATGAAAAATCTTACTATATTTGTGAGTGGAGGTTTGTTGTGAGCATTATTTATTAAAAATAAACCACAGTAAATTATTCCAAGTAATTAGTGATATAATATTAAAGCTCATTTTCATCATGCAATTTCCTAATAAGAAGCTTTGAAATCTTTTTTTTTAACTTAGTTTTACTTACTATTATACCATACAAACTAAATGAGTTTCCATGTATGAATCTTTCTATTTGTATAATTCATAGTATTACCATTTTGGAAAAAATTACTTTTGCCATACATTTTGTTCAATTTTGCAATAAATGTCTAATACTAAATAATCTTGATCAAATCATGTTTCTCATTACTTCCATTAATCAAAAATATCAATCAATTCAAAGGAAAGGGTTAGTTGTAAGTCCAGTGTGAAAAAATGGACAGTTTAAATGCGGGTTAAAGGAGCCTGCAGCAACCCTAAAGGTTGGATAATAAGGGCAGCTATTTCCAGGTTGAATAAACTAGGGTAATAAGTATAACTAAACAAGTCCAACATAATACAGTATAAATACTTATGAAACCAGTAACATATTTAGGGGTAGGGTATAACACTACTTTATAACTCTAATAGAAAGTAAAAGATATAATATAGCTTCAACAGAAAGCGTCAATGAAACAATCCTAGTGGATTTTATTGTTCATTAGGATTGGTGAAGCTTTAAGACTTTAAGACACTAACCAAGTTTGCCTAGTATTATCAAACAATTTGTTTTAGAAAGTTTTTCTTAAATTTACTTAAATTCTAGCCATTATTTGTTGTTGGTATAGTATAAATAAAACAACCCTGTTCAAAGAAGCGGTTTATTCTCTTCCATATCTTGATCCTGAGGGAATATTGTTCCTACCATTGATCTTTTTACAACCCCTCACTTTCTCTTTACATTTACACCTTCTCTTTCTTATATCCTCTTTGCCTAAGTATTCCCAACTCTCCTGGCTACTCTGTTCTGAAATTGACCACACTACTGTCTGTGTCCTGAATATTTAGTTCCTAAAGTTGCTTGTTGTAGTCATTTTGAATCAACTGATTATGTAATAAGTAATTATTGCCTAATTGAGTGAATAACTTTTAACATACTTGCTGATGTCTTTTTGTATTGTATAATGATATTTCAGATTTATCTGTAGTGGTTAGTTTTTTAATATGGTTTAATGAGTGGAGAATATTTAAATTAGTGTGGATGTTTGTGTATGTGTATTCGGTGTTTTGTAAATATGTTGCATAGCTGGATTTTGGATTTACGTTTTTTATGTCGTTGATGTGTTATTTGAATCTTGTATAAAATGATATACCGGTTTGTCAATAAAACAACAGAGTAGAGGCTTTACTTCGTAAAAGGAATGATTGTTTCAAAACGTGTCAGCAAGTAAGCCATTATGTATTCACTTAGTTAAGTACATTTAATTATAGAAAAAATAACATATCTTAAACTACCACACACATTTTGAATTGAACAATCTATTCCATTACACAGTAAACAACCAGCTTAACCTAAACCCCCTTCCACCCATATAAATCATACACCTGCAACTTTGAGTGATTGCCAGCAGTAGCAGGTCTTCTTCAACAAAGAAACAATTGTTTCGAAATGTGTCAGCAGGTAAGTTTTAAAGTATTCACTAAGTCTTGCAATAATTACTTATAATTTAGTTCCTGTTTATTAAATAGGTTTGGAAATTAGATTTCTTCAAGCCTTTTGTCAAAGATGTAAATGAAGATTCATAACATAAAATACACTTAGTTATATTTCACTATATATAATATATACACTTATATTTCAAAATTTTTGTTTTACATTAAACGTAATGGTTTAGCTCTTCATTACCAAGATTTGTAGGTTAACTTCAAATTTAAATAAACCATTAGGTTGTTGTGGATTGAATTTTGCCACTAGTTAGCCTTGGCTAGAGGATGAGTGTTCATGGATATTCATTGCTGATGATTCAACAGCAAACCACTGGAAGAGAAAGAAATTAGACCTTCAGTATTTTCATTCAATTTCAAAGAGGAAGACAGACTAACTCTGTACCACTCCACTCAAAATTCCATTTGAAATATTTTGTACCTTTTCCCTATACTTCAGAAACCAGATACATCTTGTACTTGGAAATCAATTTACATGAAATTTGATTTCATAATCATAAATAATGGTAATGTAAACAATGTTTTAAATTATGTATTCAAGCATTAAAAAACATAATGCTATTTATAGTGAACTCATGACAATAACTTACTATTTTAAAAAAATCAATAAAATTGTAGTAACAAATTTAATATGTATGGCCGATTTTTGTTGTTGTTTGTTTTATTTTGGGTGTGTTTTATATATAAATATTGTTGCTAGTGTTGCGACTATTTATAATTTTTTATTAGGAGATGTTACGAGTCTTACTACTTTGTATTGAATTAAATATTTTGACTAAATTTTATTGAATTTTCAAAAGTTTTAAATTATTGCAACGAGTGTGCTAGTATTTTGTAAGTGTAGTTAAAAGCAATGTAATATTGTTTTCAGGTTTGATAAGAGCAACAAAGTAGTTGCCGAATCGTTGCATTATTAAAACAAATATCTTTGTATAATTGAATAATTCATAACTAAGTGAATACTTAAGAGCTTACTTGGTCCAATAGATGCCATCAGTAGAGGCTTAGCTTCGTAAAAGGAACGATTGTTTCGAAACAAGTCAGCAAATAAGCCATTATGTATTCACTTAGTTATGAATTATTTAATTATATTTTAATCAGTGAATTCAAGATGATTACAACAAGCAACTTTAAATATCTTTAACTCGGTTATCAACCATTACCTCATTTATTTAATATTTTAAGAACTATTGTTCATTACATAATTTGTATACAGGTTTACCAAAATGTTTATAAAAGTTTAGTAATAAAAACATTAAAAAAAACAAGTGTTTAAATTTCATAACAATGTATTTTGTTGTTACAGACGATTACAAAATCTGGTCAATTATTACCATTATATGTTATGGATCTTGGTGGAGGTATTCCTGGATTTTCTGGTCTATTCATTGCTGGAATAGTCAGTGCAGCACTCAGGTATACACAGTTATTCTAGAAAAAATTCTAGGCACTTAAAAATATTAAAACTATTGAAACAGAAATTAAAAAATCCTTTTAAAACATACTCTCTTAGGGAAAGAAAAAAATCATTTTAATGATATTTACATTTGTTGATTCCATCTTCATGTGAGCTACTAGTAATCACTAAACTTTTTTAATGTTTTAAACTTGCCTATAGTAGCACTTACTTTGCTTGTTGAGGACGGCCGTTTCGGGAAATGTGTCCCTTTTTCAACTCAGGCTTCGCGTGAGCTACTAGTTATCACTAAACACTTTTTAAATGTTTTAAACTTGCCTATAGTAGCACTTACTTTGCTTGTTGAGGACGGCCGTTTTGGGAGATGTGTCCCTTTGTGAACTCAGCAATGTGTAAAAATTGTGCTGAGTTAACAAAGGGACACATCTCCCGAAACGGCCGTCCTCAACAAGCAAAGTAAGTGCTACTATAGGCAAGTTTAAAACATTTAAAAAGTGTTTAGTAATGATATTTAATTAAAAATTTGGACCAAAATGTAAAAAAACAAAGATAATAAAATTTAATATAATGTTTATGAAGGAAACACATTTTAAATTTGATCATTTTATTAACAAATTTCCATTGGTGTTTGAGGGAGGAAAAAGCATGTGGAGCACTATCTGTACTTATTAGATCAATTGACTTGTAAAAAGTAGTGATAGTATCTGGTGAATTATAATAATTTATATCTAATAGCAGTATATCTTAATTGTGTATGAATTATACAGTGTGTTTCATATTTAACTTCCCAATTTCAATAAGGTATCAAACTATCCAATTTCAATAAGGTAAATTAGAGCTTCTTAGATGTTTATTTCGATCAACGCTTACCTGCGAGTTGGGAGTTTAAAATTTTTAGAGTTTTTAAAGCCTTTTAGAGTTTTAAATTTTTACATTTTTTAAATTTTAGTTATACTTACTTACTTCTTACTTCAGCCAACGTCCGTCCTTGGCCTCTCAGCCATCCGACGCCGTGCCTCCCAGTACAATGTAGCGAGTCCTTCCCTGGACTCCCCGTGAAAGATATCTTTCAGGCCGTCACAAGTGGTAAGATGCTCTGCCGTCCCTTCGTTGTCGGAGCAGAGTGGACAGATTGGTGTGTCTACCACTTTCATGCGATGCAGGTGTCTCTGTAGGTAGTCATGTCCAGTGGTCATCCTAAACAAAGCCACGGCTACGCCCCTCGGAAGATCCAGTGGTATGCTTGATTGGATGATCTTTTCCCATTGCTTTCCTGTAGCATCTTGTTTCCTGTCCCGTTTCACGGAGTCGCTGATAGTGCTGTTTATACTCCGACAGACACTACGGTATGAGAGGGGAGGATCGGCTGCGCCATGGAGCAGCCAAGCTTGGCCAAACTATCTGCTTTTTCGTTTCCTCTGATGTCACAGTGCCCCGGCACCCATTGTATTGCGATCTGTGTTGTTTTCTGCAACATGCGGAGTGTTTTCTGGAAGTTGTTTATTTCCTTCCTAAATTTTAGTTATAATAATTGAAATTTTGTTCATAATAATATTAGTAGTTCAGGGAAATTGGCAAATATTAAATTTTTTTTAAAAAATAACTTTTGTTTTAACCCTAAATTACTTATGTCTAAATTTTGTCACACGATTACTTATTTATCGTCAATTTGACTACTCCAATTTCTTTATTTATATTTGCCAAAATAATGTTTTTTAATTTTTGTGTTTAAACATTGTAATATCCCATACTTCTTTAGCTCTTGGAAAAAATATATTAGTAGCTACGAATCCTACTATTAGAAAGAAAAATAATAATTGCGATGACTACGTTTTAATGGAATAGTGAAACACAAATGTTTAAAAAAGTCTTTTTAACATAATGCTGAACACATTTTATTTACAAAAAACACAAAATGTAACAAACGAATGAGTTGTAGAACAAGTTTTTAGTAAAATGAAAGAATTTTTACAAAAATATATAAAGCGAACACAATCATAAAAAGTCACATTATCACTTATGTATCGTCAAAATGACAACGCATGCTCTGTTTCACTAGGACACAGTCATTAATATTTCATAACAGTTTCACTAATATTTTGTCACAAAACTGTGCATTTGACATCTGGTAAATAGGTACGAAGGTACGGGGAAGATGGATGCGGGTGAACCGCTCATTTGTCAAATACAGCAATTTTTTAAATGGACTGTCATCATTTTGACTAGGGTAAAATAGATATTTAAACTAATGATATATAACTTTTAAATATAATCCATATATTGGTTTTAATATTTAAATAAGCAATTATTAAATAGTTACTAAGGTATTTATAATTTACTGTTTAGTTTTCAAGCTGGTAATCTCTTTCAAAGCATCCTTGTAACAAGCCTTTTTACTGATTAATTATGAAATACCCAACTCTTTCATCTGAAGTCCATTACATGTTTGTAGTCGGCTGAGGATAAGATATGCTGATTCTTCAGAAAACAATTTTGAAGCAAATAGATAACCTCATAGTCTACAGTACCTTCTTGCATTTTAGGTTTGGATGTTGACCATGGTCAAAAGAGAGGTAGTATGTATTAATAGTTTCATAGCTGTAAAATGCAGGAAACCAAATGCAGTGCTTATGGGCTTTATTTTGTGAATTCCTCATCCCTTCAAAAGTATATTTTGTCTAATATATCTTCTTTATATAGTTGTTTTCAATAAGAATGCAGTCATTTAATGCAAGTAGTAGAGTCAAATGATCTATTTACTAGACCTTTAGGCAGTATTGGATTTTCATCGAAACTGAATGTTTTGTTAGAGTTGTTAAGGATAAAATAGAGTATTTTATTTGTATAGTTGATCTTCTGCTGTAACTTAAAACATTTTGATATTTATACTTTATAAATACTCTTAACACCCTTTTATTCAATTCCTTCTATTGGTTCCCTCAATAGAATACCTATTAGTTCCTTATATATATATCTTGACCAACATTTCAATCATTAGTAATACATTTTATTCATCCACTCAAGTTCAAATACATTTTTTTAAAACTTGTAGTGGATTAACCTTACTGATGTTAATACAATTTTGTCGAATATTAACCCTCATGCACGCGCGCCTTTTTATCTAACGTAAGTAGGCGCGTTGTTGTATTTTATACAACATCTCGGTTTTCTACATTTTCCTTAACTTTCAATCGAGTTATTAAAAGTTTGGTCTTACCAATGAAATAATTACTTGTGAGTTCACCCCAGCAATGTTTATCAGAGCAAAAAATAATGCAACTGGCCATCTTCTTGTCCTCCGGGCAACGCTATATGTAGCATAAAGCTGGTCATTACTATCAACTCCACCTTTCGTTCTGTTGTACTGCAATATAATTTCTGGCTTATTTGTTTGTTCGTCAACATCATCTGAGTCGTGCATAGTCGAAATCAATATTACAGCTTTATTTTTTTTGTCGTATATGAGACCATGGCTTGATCATTCTGGAACCCAAACAAGGAAGTACCTGGCTGATTGGTTTTATTAGGCAGAAATTCTGGTGGAATTTCCCGTTTGTTCTTACGTAGAGCGCCAATCACCTTCCAATTCACTTTCTGAGTTATGATCACTTTATTAAGCTTCACCGTCGCTCAGATCATCGTCACTTTCAATAAAATCAGCATTATCAATTTCTTCATCAGAAAGATCCTGTAAAATTTTTGGAATGTCTTCCAAATTCACTCCTAAAAACATGAAAATTTATAAAAATGTTGAATAAAACAAATAATTACATAATTCTTTAAAAAAATGTATTTAAAAAACTTACGTTCCATCGTGGAGAAAAAAAACTGCACCGAAAAAATAAAAACGTCAGAAGGCGCCTTGTATTTTGTACAACAGTGATGACTGACCAGAACTAATCACACACTGAGGCTATGTTGATAGAATAAAGACATTGATGACAACTGATAAGAGTAGTGGGGGGACCAATAGAAGAATAGGACGGTGATTTGAACAAATAACTACCAACAGGTTTCAACAAGAATCAAAATATTAAAACTGTTGTACTTTTTATAACAGCGTGCATCCTTGAGAGTTAATTCAATAATTAAATTTAATAAATTAATTTTAGTTTATATGGGAGAAAAACGTTTCACAAAATGGGAAAGGTATGCAATATAATTATTTCTCCCTATTTAGCTTAAAATAAGTGATTTCATAAACCAACTGATTTCATGTTATAGGTTTCGGGGTAGAATAGCTGTTTTAACACATAGGTTATGAAACTTTATTTCATTTAATTGTAATTATTTAATAAAAAATACTCCTATCGTACTTCAAATTTTTTTGTTTGTATTACTTCTTTTGAACATCCACTTAAAACCAATGAACCTCTACTATCAAGCTACATCCTGTTCCTTCTTCAATTTAAAGCTGGCTGAGATAAGCAACCCTCCTCATACCTTTCCATTATAAGGCAAACCCTTGTCCAGCCATAGTGAACTAAAGAATTAATACCTGTAATAAAATTAAACCCATGACTTTTCATTTTGTTTGTTTTTAGTGCAATGTCTGCTAACCTCAACACCGTGGCTGGGACAATATATGAAGACTTTGTTACTATATTTTTTAAAACAAAATCTGAAGCAACTGCATCACTGATCATGAAGATTATCGTAATTTTAGTTGGAGTGGTATCTGTCCTTTTGGTTTTTGTCATTGAGAAACTGGGAGCAATTATTCAAGTAAGCTGATATTAGGCGACAAAGGTTCTGTTATTTATGCTCACTATCAATTTATTCATGAAGCTAGATTAAGAGTTTTCACTATGCAATGCAAATGCTTTTAAGAATTAGGCTTATTACTAGCATTTACATTTAAAACTTACATTTAACATGTTATTATAAAGTAACATAATCCTTTTAATCAGGATTAGGGAAAAGTCAATTTTGAATAATCAATTGGCATAGCTTTATACATTAATTCGTGAATAGTATTAATATGTGAGCCATAGTTTAGGATATCAATTTACCTGTCTGTCATTATTTAAATTCCAAGTTTAGAGATTTCTATGTATTTGAATACTTTTATTTTTTTTTAAACTATAGATACAGTGACCCCTTGAGCCTACAGATTTACAATAGCCCTATTACTTATGCCAGACTACCTCATAAGTAGGTTTACAATGGTTATTTTTTACCAGCTACTTTGAACATAGTCTTTCATTATATATATATGTGTGTGTGTGTGTGTGTGTGTGTGCGTGCATGTGTGCGTGTGTGTGTGTGCGTGCGTGCGTAAATGTGTGTGTGTGTTTATTAAAAACTGAATTTTCAAGAAAATGCAAAAACACTTTTGTAAAGGATAAAATCTGTCAAAGTTACATATAAAAATTAAGAAATAATTAAAACATGGAATAATTACAACAAACACTTTAAGACAGCACATACACCCTTTTCAAAAACAAACAGACCAATGTAAACTATCAGGTATTTACAAATTAACATGTAACAATTGTCCCAGCTATTACCCAAAGAAAACAAACAAACCCAAAATCCAGCTACGCAAAACACCTAAAAAACACACACACACATGAACATATATACTAATTTAAATGTTCTACACGCATTAAAACAAAGTAAAAACTAACAACCTTAGTAAAATACGAGATATACAAACACTACTCAACAGAAAACATATTAAATAACCACACACATTTTGAAGCCAACAGCCTTTTCCATTACATGACACACAACCAAAGTAACCCACCCCATCCCACAGTCATTAATCTATCCCATTACAGGCTTTGTACCTAACTGATGCCGCCAGTAGGGGGCTAGTTTTGTAAAAGGAACGAATATTTTGACACACGTCAGCAAGTAAGCAGTTACGTATTCACTTAGTTAAGTATTTTTTTAAATATAGTTAAATTAAAACATCTTTGTAAAATAGTAATACATACTTAAAATTGCTTGTTGTAATCATCTTGAATTCATAACTTTTTAATCAATTTCTTTCATATGTCAAAAATGAAATATAAAGCTTTTAAATGAAAAATGAAAATAATTGAACAAGAATAGTTCTATTATCATGTGTTGGATATTATAATTTTACAACACATTCACTAAAATGTGTTACTATAATCAAATAAAGTAATAAAGTATTAATATTTTGAAAAATACTGTTTCAAACATTTTAATTATTTCCTGAAAATTATGGTTTTTGTTACTAAGTTTTTCATTAACCCTTCAGTTATAGAACCCATTTAACATTCAGCAATATCTCTGACATTGAAATAAAGACTTTCCTTCATTGTTTCAGATGGCACTGAGCCTTGGCGGGATGACTCATGGTCCACTCTTGTCTTTGTTTATTTTAGGCATGTTTTTCCCGTGGGCTAATGCTAAGGTAAGTTTTTCAACTATCTCTAACAGTAATCTATTGTTATTAGTATTAATTATAGCATCACATTCAGTTAAAAAGTTCTAACAAGATATTCTTTGTTAAAACCCAGTTTTCCATGTACTGCAGTAATTTCATATAAACATACATTTTACAGTAATTAAATATGTTACTTAGAGGTCATGTTTAATATAGGAACAATTTGTGCACTACACCCTCACAGGTTGTCACTTGATGTCTGTTTAAAGTAGCTACTCTCAGCCAGTCTTTAGTTACTGGTACATACGTTTCATGTTAGTCGGAAATTGATTTTGATATTTTTTTGGTTGTCATGTTGATCGGTAATCCCATCGGTCCTATTTTTTAAACACCATGACAAAGATGGGAACATTTTTTGAATCACATTGTAAGTGGTTATAGAATATTATTTAAGAAAGCAAACAAGAAACTTCAAAATGGCCACAGTTTTTTGGAAAGAAAAGGCATTCTTCTGATAGACTTTCTCCCAAGAGGTTTAACTGTAAATATTGAAAGACATTGTGAAAACGTGTTCAAGCAGTCACACTATTTAAAACTGCAGTGAGGATTTCTCCATAGCAGCATAGTTTTACTTCATGATAACATTTGACTTCTCGTTGTAGCACACAAAAACTTGTAGCATCACAAGTTGTGATGGGAAATAGAAAACCACCCACTACCCATTCCAGAATAACACTATAAGATTATCATCTTTTTCTACATCTTAAAAAATTAAGCGCTTTGGATATTGGTATGCTGGACAAAAATACATGGACAAAATAATGAGACAATCCATAAACTTGAACAGAGAAACACACATAAAAAACAGAACAAACCTCATAAATAAAATAAAAGACATAAACATACCACACAATTCAATACTACTATCACTCGACATGACATAAATATGTACACCAACATACCCATATCCGAAACGCACAACATCCTAGAAACCCAATAATTACAGAACAACATACCTAAAATCCACATTTCTGAAATAATAAACATCCTCCAAACCATCACCAAACAAAACTATTTCATCCCCAACTCAAACTTCTATTCACAACCAGATGGCCTACCCATAAGAAGTCCTATCAGTAGTGTCCTAAGTAAAATTTTTCTACAACACATAGAAAACACCAAGATACTCACAAACAATACACACGCACACAAAATCATTTACTGGCATAGATACATCGATGATATCATAACACTATACAGAGGTATTTCCCGACAAAGCGAAAAACTCCTCACCTACACTAATAAAATAAACCCAAAATTCCACTTCACTTCAGACATTGAAACAAACCGATCACTAAACTTCCTCGACCCAACCATATCAAAAAGCCACAAACAAAAACACAGCTTCAACATTTACAGGAAACCCATAACGATAGACACACTTATCCACAACACCTCAAACCACCATACCTAACACAAACATGCTGCCTTCAGATCCATGCTCCATAGACTTAAAGAAGTTCCAATGACTATAGAAAACATAAACTAAGAACTAAACACAATTAAATATTTAGCATACAAAAATGGATACAACACGACAATAATAGACAAACTATGGTACAAAATACAAAAAACACTAAAATTAACACTACAGACAGGGAAAACAAATACATCACATTAGCATACATAAACAAAATTGTCCGTAAATTTAAAAAAACAGGATACAAAATAGCATACAAAACTAATAACAAGTTACAATATAAAATACAACATGACACCAACAACAAAGATAAACTACAAGCACCAGGCGTATACAAACTAAACTGTGACAAATGTAACAAATTCTACATTAGACAAACAGGTCGTAGCTTTAAACAAAGAGTCGAGGAACACAAAGAGAACACCAACTCAACATTTTACAATCATATAAAAGAAACAGGACACAAATACACAGACATTTACCATAACCTATAAATCCTACACATCAACAAAAAAGGACCACATCTCAACACACTAGAACAATATGAAATTTACAGACACACAAAAACACAAACTACAAACATATTAAACAAACAAACACAATAGAAATCCACATACTCTTTGATACTATCGAAAAACTGCCTTTAAAACCATCACCGCTTGATCCATCATCTCCAAGCAGAAAACACTGATGAAGATCGCCACATAGCGATCGAATACATTCTGTATCAGTAAATTTGAACAAATTTACAAAATTTAAAGTTCGGATAGTCATAAACTATTGTTTAAGTGAATAATTAAGATTCACCGATGTAATGGACTACAAAATTCAAGAATAGAAAACTTAGTGGGAAGGGTAAGGACATGCTAGAGAAACTTAAGTGCAGAAAAGCCATATTAGTCTTCCTTCGACTGAAAAAGACAGTAAACGGGTAGTGGAAACCAGTTCATATGAATAAAGAAAAGTATTGTGGTTATCAGCGTATACAAAGTAGAATCATAAAGAAAATTGTTTTTAATATCTTGGGAAGAGTTGTTTGTTACGTAGAAGGAAGTTTAGTTTAAGTGATTAATTATAAAGCAAGTAATTTAAAAAATGTTTTCAAGCAAATTTTTACTAATGTTAACAAGAAACAAATTTTTATTATAGTTACCCTAGATCACTATTTATGTTATTGTGTGGTAACCATGGCAACAGTTTAAGGTTGTACAATGAAAGTTTCGACCACAACCAGATAGAGGAAAAAAAAATCATGTACGTCTTTGAGAAATATAAAACCTGGAAAGTTGGTGCTACACATGTAGAAAAGTAGGCGCTAGACTTTGAACACGAAGATTCTCAGTTCGAATCCAGCTGGACACTAAAAAATTTTATAATTGAATTATTGAATAAATATTTGAAAGAACTGTATTAACATCAATTGTCATCCACTATAGGTTAAACAAAATTTATTTGAATTTGAATGAATAAATACAAACTTGTTAATAACTATTGAAAATTTGTACAAGGTATATATCAGGAGAGTGTGAGCTAATTGAAGAATTTTAAAATAAAAATGTACAATTTTCTATAAGTTTTAAGAATAGTATCTTTGAGCCAGAGTGCCAGACTAGCTTAAATGTGAAGTGGCAGGGAAGGAGAAGCATCGAACTAACGAGGAAGTATTAGGCTGAACTTGAAAGAATAAGCGTCACTGCACTTAAGTACAATTTATTTAAAACAAAAAAAGACTAAATTTTCAGGTCAATAGGAACATATTTTAATAACTGACTTTAATAATAAATTCATTTAAATACAGGAAGTTGTTAAATTTAAACAAATAAACATAGGAGTCATTAAACAACTATATTTCAATGATACAATATCAAGAGGCAAGAATTTACTAACACCCTGAGAATATTAGATATAGGGAACTTGAATACTGTTTTACCTAACATAATTATATATTGTTTACCTAAATAATCTGTTCAATAAATAATAAACTAATTGTAAGGATATACTTAAGGTGATAAAATCAACTGCTTGGTTTGTTATACTTAAATCAATGCCATAATAATAGTTTAGTATCAAAGGAATTGTAACCAAGTTTTGTTAGTTTTTTGCTGCTATTATTAATTAATGTGCCATTTTTATAGAGAAAGGATTGAAGACCAATGTGTTTGAGGTGGGTCATAGAGTAAGGTAAGATAATTAAATAACAGATAAATAAATTGAACAATAGGTAATCTGGCGCCCAACTATTATAAATAATATAAAGATTTATTCATTCAAGTAATACAACAGTAACAAGTAATAAGAAGTAACAAAGGGTGTATGTTATAATATATATATATATATATATGAAGTTAATATATTACTATTTTTGAGTAATTTTAGTGTGATTCGACAATGGTCAAAGACCGAAAGGTGCCTCATCACTCAAGGTAAAATTATTGCACTTAATGGTGAAAAATTACTCAAAAATAGTAATATATTAACTTCATAAAGTCAGTGCAACGGAAAAACAATGGATAATATTAAATATCAAGAATATATATATATATATATATATATATATATATATATATATATATATATATATGATGAATAGTAACTATCTGGGAAAACGTCGGCTCTATACAAGCACCACTGCGATAGAGTACATACCATTGATTTCCGTCTTGCCGACAGATTGCCTAAGAGGAAAACTACAGGACTAGAATTATACGTGAGGCTGTCAAAATAGAGAAGCAACAGAGTTTTAATAAACACAATGAAACTTTGAATTTGCCTGCAGTGTGGAAATGTGTCATGAATAGATTTTATCAGCAGAGATGTGAACAAAAAGAAAAGAATGTGAGTAATTGTTTGGCTCAGGTGTGTGTGGATTGACATCAATGGCTTCATTTCTCTCTATATAGGAGCAGAGTTGTCTGTGCTCTTCTCTCGTTCTTCAACTGTTGTTGGGTTCACCTCGTCAATGCTAGATGAGATTCTAGCAAAACGTCGGGACTGGGATTTCATGCACTGCAAGATGAACTAATGTAGCCTACTCGAGATAATTACTACTCATCATATTTTTCCATCCATGAAGGAATACGTATCAGCATATATGTATTGTTCAAACTTTTCAATAGGTAATAAAATACTTTTTATTCATCCAATTAAGTTCAAATACATTTTTTAAAACTTTTAGTGGATGACACTTGATATTAACACAGTTTTTTCAAATATTAATTTATTATTTTAAAAATAGGTTTATGTCCTTAGGTTGGATTCAAACTGTATAACTACATAGCTACATATTTGAAATCCAACAGTTGAGTTTTTTTCCCATATAAAACTAAAATTAATTCATTAAATTTAATTAATGAATGATTTTTTGAAAAAAAACTGTATTGACATCAAGTGTCATGTACTACAAGTTTAAAACAATATATTTGAGCTTGAGTGGATGGATAAAAAGTATTTTAATAATGATTGAAGATTTGAATGAGATATATACAGTCGGCGCCGCTTATTGTGATCATATTTGTCACAAGCATATTTGATAACAATAACCGAACGATAACAATAACCGAACGCTTAATCATGATGTAGTCTACAGCCGTACTGCATTGAACTCACTGTATTATGGCCACAACTGTTTGTTCTGAACTATATGTAAGCCTATCATTACATTAAGTAATTCTAATTCTGTAACACTATAATTAAACTGTACTTACCAAATTTTGATGCTATTCCGGACAGTTTTATGTACAGTAGTAAAATTTCTGTAACTTAGTTTTCTACTTGTTAAAATTAGTGGGCATATTTCATGTCAGTATATTTTATTCCACTGTAGATTTTTTTAAAACACTGAATCTAGCATAATTGAAAAAATATATATAGAACTACGTAAAACACTTGATCAAAACATTTTAACACATAAAACTTCAATATAAAACACTTCAATCTTATTTACACTTCAAATTTACATTTACTTTTTCTCGAAGAATTCCTCTATATGTGACTGTCTGTAGTCTTCTCGTAAAATATTGTTTATAAATTGTTCATATTCATAATGTTTGTTGAAATTTTCTGCTTTTTGTTGAACACACTGCCTTAGAATCTCAAGAGCTTAGTGAACTTCCTGCTTAGATCTTTGCGGTACACATTTATCATTTTCGTCATCATCGGTGCCTTCTTCTTCTTCAGTAACTTTTGATGTTGAAGCAACTACCTTAGAAATATCGTCTTCAGTCATTTCCGCTGCTGTTTTAATACTATCGTCAACTTCCATCCACTCAGTATTTTCTTTTAAGGACAAATCGAAAGGCTTCAAGTTCTCTTCAGAGTCTTTCTCAAATGTAGCTTGCTCTTGATTTTCTTCAACAAAAAACCCACCTTTTCTAAAGCAATGTTTCACAGTTTTTTCAGAAACTTCATTCCAAGATTTTGCTATCAGATGAATAGCATCGAGTAGAGAAGTTTTTTTAGCCAATTCATTTGAGGTAAGGGTTTGAAATTCATCCATATTTTCTATAATTCTAGCACACATCTCTCGTCGATAAAAACTTTTGAGATTTTTAATTATGCCTTGGTTACATGGCTGAATAATTGATGTAGTATTGGCCGGAAGTTAAATCACTTTGATGTGTTTTAGCTTAGTGCTTATGTCATTATGTGCAGTGCAGTTGTCTAGTAGAAGGACAGTGTTGCGTTTGAGGCTGGTATCCCATTTAGTCTCTTTGACTAGCGTTTCTTTGACTCATTTTTGGTAATTTACTTTACCTATCTAGAATATCAGGTTTTTGTTTAAAACTTGAATCGTGTCGTTTCTTTTGAGATTCGGACATCTTGCTATACTGTCCTTTGAAACTTCAAGTGACACTAAACTCTAAGATCTTTAAAAATTTAGTTATGTAAAATCACACTGAAATACTGTAATAAACATTCATAAAAATTCACTGTTAAAAATACAGTAGGACTGTACTGTAAATGGTTCAGTAGTAACATCAACTAATGTTAACAAACAACTAAGGTCGACTCAGCAAGGCTAGGGTGTTTGCGTAAATAAAGAGTAAGGGAGACATTCTGAGAACTGTGCTAAGTGCTGAAACCGTTATAAAGTATTTCTGTCAATCTAAAAATAAACATTCTATGAATTGGGCGTCATTGTGTGTTGCACGTGCTGTTTACACACTACTTTGTAGACATTTTTACTTGGTCTATGCTAGTATACGTTGACGCATATGATTTTGAATGGCAAATTAAATGATAATAATAAGCGAACAGATGATTACAATAAGCGGCCTAATTACAATGTATTAATATACGTCCGTGTTTGTTTTTTAATGAAAAGATAACAATAACCAAATGATAACATTAACCGTGATCACAATAAGCGGCGCCGACTGTATAAGGAGAGTGTGAACCGTATAGTAATAGTAAGAATTGAATGACTCCCTTGTATACAGTAGTTTTGCATATCTTCTTTTTTATACAGAATAATCATAATTTTCAGGGGGCATTGGTAGGCACACTGAGCAGTTTAGGGATAATGGCTTGGCTTGTGATTGGCACCCAGACAATGATAGCGGAGAAACGATTGCGATTTCCTGGTAAAATCACCAACATTGATGGCTGCCCTGGAAATTTTACTTATGTCCCTGATTACAAGTAAGGTTTTAGATTCTTAACTAATCTAGTAAAAATATGTTCTCATATTCTAATCTTAACTAGTCGTTATGTATAAAAATGTTACATTCCTTTGTGTACGCCTCAAAAACACAAAATGTTTTGCAGCGATTGAGGTTAAATTTTTACACAGCATACAACCTGCTTCAAAGACTGTTTTTATATATATTTGTATCAGTAACATAGATGTGATCATGAAAATAGAGCTTTTTTACTGGTCAGTTGTGAACCAGCAACCTCCATCTGCCGGAAATGAAGATATCACTAGACATACTAGCTAACAACAACCTCAGTCACGTGTGAAATATTACCTGTTCCCAATAACATTGTTTATTATCAGAAACAAATGTATCCACTCGGATCCCAATGTGATTATTTTTCAATCTTAATTAAATATTCAGAGTTAATTCATGTGGTATTTTAGAGATAATTGAGCTATGCCGTTCAGCATGTTTAAATTAGAGGTAAGGGGAAATAACCATACAAGCTTGACAGCTTCATTTAATGAGGATTCATACTGTGAACAGAGCTACAACACCAGTAATCTCCAGTCATATGTCCAATCAAGCCTTCCCGAATTAATATCTGACCATAAGGGCATTTAAAATCGCATAATGCAAATGATAAATGACAGAGTTGAGGAGAAATTTTTCTTCAATGTGTCAGAAGAAATTATGAAAACATTTCTTACTAGGCAGATTAAACTGCTATGAAACTAATGCTTTGTTTTGTAACTGATTTCACTTTCACGCAACAATGTGCCACAGCAAATTGTGGCAGGGTATTAATAAAGCTAGTATTTAATAAAATGTTTAGTAACTGTGATGATGTACAGACTAGCTATTTAGAGAACTTTTGCCGTAACCAAAGTTTTGATATTTAAATAATACATAAAACTCTTAATAAACAACAAATTTATGGCACATTATTTGATTAAATCTTTAATTATGAGCTACTAGTAGTACACATTAAGTAAACACTTGTTAACACACATGTACCATAGATAGACATAATAAAGATTTAAATATAGCACTTGGTAGGGACAAAGGAACACATCTCCTAATAAAGCCGCCATCATATATTTAAAACATAAGTGGTGCTATATGCAAGGGTTTACATATAGTTTATTGTGTATAGGTATTTTTTACATTGTCACAACTTTTAAAATTTCTTAATATGTTCACTGCTGATAACACCAGGTTGATCAGCAATTCTGAATCACTATAAAACCTTCACATAATTTTGTCCTGCCTTATCAAATTGTTTGTATCTATCATATTGTTCAGTCTTTTCACAGTTTATTAGCTTTAGAGTCTGTTTTTGAGCTATCTTTAATAGTTTGTAAATAAATAAATTTCCAAATAAGCAGTAAACAGATCCAATAATAATTCTCAAACTGTTTAGTCATATGACTGTTACTGAAACTGACCGAGAATTGAGTTCTGGTGGATTCTGAAGCAGTAACAGATCCAATAATTCTCAAACTGTTTAGTCATATGACCGTTACTGAAACTGACCGAGAATTAAGTTCTGGTGGATTCTGAAGCAGTAACAGATCCAATAATTCTCAAACTGTTTAGTCATATGACCGTTACTGAAACTGACCGAGAATTGAGTTCTGGTGGATTCTGAAGCAGTAACAGATCCAATAATTCTCAAACTGTTTAGTCATATGACCGTTACTGAAACTGACCGAGAATTAAGTTCTGGCGGATTCTGAAGCAGTAACAGATCCAATAATTCTCAAACTGTTTAGTCATATGACCATTACTGAAACTGACCGAGAATTAAGTTCTGGTGGATTCTGAAGCAGTAACAGGTCCAATAATTCTCAAACTGTTTAGTCATATGACCATTACTGAAACTGACCGAGAATTGAGTTCTGGCGGATTCTGAAGCAGTAACAGATCCAATAATTCTCAAACTGTTTAGTCATATGACCGTTTCTGAAACTGACTGAGAATTGAGTTCTGGCGGATTCTGAAGCAGTAACAGATCCAATAATTCTCAAACTGTTTAGTCATATGACCGTTACTGAAACTGACCGAGAATTTAGTTCTGGCGGATTCTGAAGCAATAACAGATCCAATAATTCTCAAACTGCTTAGTCATATGACCGTTACTGAAACTGATTGAGAATTGAGTTCTGGTGGATTCTGAAGCAGGAAGTACAGGGAAAGGTGTATTCGAATATAATTTTATATAAGAGTGGTATTGGCAGCTAGAACCAAATATTTGGCTGTTACTTATATAGGCATATAGTATATGCTGGTAAAAAGATTGGAAATATTAAATACATAAAATACTTTTTTATATTAATCACTTTAACATTACTTTATGACTATCCGAACTTTAATCGTGGACTGCAGCTTGTCTTGCTGTGTTAAATTCTTGAACTTTGTAGTCCACTACGTTCAGTAAATCTTTATTAATTTTTTATAATTTTTTAATAACAATTGTGTTAATTTCGTAAGAAAACATAAAGGTGATGTTTGCTAAAAAACATTTGATGCTATTTGCTGGTGATGCGAAGTTGTGTATTACAAATAATATGCCTTTTACATAAATACATTTAATAACATTTGTTGATTCCATCTCCACGTGAGTTACTAGTAATCACTAAACACTTTTAAATGTTTTAAAACTTGCCTATAGTAGCACTTACTTTGCTTGTTGAGGTTGGCCGTTTCGGGAGATGTGTCCCTTTGTCAACTCATCCAAAACCCACAATCTAACCAACACACTACGAAAATACAACTACAAAATAGCGTACTCCCTACAAAACACTCTCAACAAACAATTTAAACCCAAAAACAAAATCAATGACATTTACAACACCACTGGAGTTTACAAACTAACTTGCAGTTCGTGCCCCAGTTTTTACATAGGCCAGACAGGGAGGTCTTTCTACACACGCTACCACGAACATATAAAAGCACTAAAAACAATAACTACCAATCAAACTTCGCCGATCATCTCAACTCCACAAAACATGACTACATAGACATAACATCTAACCTACAAATTCTTCATAAACAACACAGAAATAACCAACGCTACACAACCGAACAATACGAAATTTACAGGCACTTCGAACTACACCCTACACACATACTCAATACACAATTACATTACAACTCACACGCACTTTTTGACATCATAACTCCTAATACACACAAATACACCCACACCACCAAAATATCCCACCCCACCCTAACCTACATAAACCTTCAGATCAGTTACGGTCTGAGTTGACAAAGGGACACATCTCCCGAAACGGCCATCATCAACAAACAAAAGTAAGTGCTACTATAGGCAAGTTTTAAAACATTAAAAAGTGTTTAGAGATTTAATAAATTTCAAAAGAATAAACATGGTTATGTAAAATCAAGTGTTTCAGTATTTGATTTAACAACATGTTTAAATGTGGCAGTAAAAATGTTAAAAAAGTGCAGAAATCTCTGATTTAAAAAATTTTATGTGCTTATTTTATTTATTTCTCAAATGATTTTCTTCTCTTAATGGTTTATATAACTATTCAGGTCATCTTGTTGATATTTCCTTCCTTCAATGCGTTTTCCTTATTAAACTTATGTTTCCTTTTCAAAAGATCGATCCTCTAATAACTGAATCTTCCATATTATTCCAGTTCCTTGATAAGGAGGTTATTACTTATCTGTATTGTATTCAATGTAAGTTTTAACTGGTTATTGATGTCAAAGAAATAAATAACATCTTTTTTATAGCACAACACTTTCAAAACTGTCTTCATATACCGGTGTTGGTAGCCCTGTGGTGGCCGATGACTCCGTATTGCAGTTCTACCAACTGTCTTACATGTATTACAATCTGCTAGGTGCATTCATTGGCGTAACAGTAGGCCTTCTGGTTAGCCTTGTCACAGGGTGTCAGGACACGTCCAAACTTGATCCTGATCTTGTTGTTCCACAGATACGTAAATTCTTACCAAGAAAACAATCTAAAAGTGAAGTAGCAATATCAGTCATTGGAAGTAAGTCGAACATTGATAGAAACTAAAGCAACAGCAGTGGGAATTATTGTACTAATTCTAGTAATGAGAGAAAAGTCAAGTAAAATTGCTGAAATGTTAATTATTGTTGACCAATGAGGGGTAACACTATTAAGCACTATTTTCTTTCATAAAAGCGATTTATAGACAATTCGTAATAAGAGTAGTCAATTACTATTAAATTATTTACTTCATCATTACCTTCTATATAATTCCAATTGACTTTCATTAAAATCTTTAAAATTACTCTGAGGTTTTTTTCAGTTATGGTATAAAAATGAATTAATATTAAAGACTAAGGTGATAGTAGTTTTCTAAGTGCGTAAACGTTTTAGATTGAAAGAAAAAAATTGCTTTATTTTATGAAAAGAATTACCTTATGTATATTTATTAACTTGGAAGAATGTTACCAAATACTGAGGTTTCTCAGTAATACTTGGCTATCATGGGCGTCCATATGAAAGTTTGTAGGGGGCCTGGACAAGAAAGCAATGCTTGCTAAAAAATTACGCAGCTAAATATTCAACTCTTAACCTTGTTTCACCTATTACTAGGGGACTTATAAGATACTACACCATGGTAATGAACATGTTCACTGCTGAAAAAATTTGTTACATACCAAAAGTCCTAAAGAATATTTTTGTACAGAAACTTATCTTTATGTATGTTTTGATGATATGTGATGTCATTTCTATGATTTCTTTTCAAAAGTCGATATTTGGAATTTTTTTTGGTTGATGTTCCGGAACAACACTTACTCCACACCACTCAGTTAAAATTAAAGGTTTGAAAGTAATCGTTTTCACACCAAATGAAGTATTATGGATTGTTTCCACTATATATTATATATTTTTTTTATTATTATATTAAAATTATGACTTTAAAAGAGTTTTTGTACTGGTTGTTCCTGAACACCTAAAGGACACTAGTCACACAACACAAAATTCTCCACCTTCTGTATGGAATAATGAACATTGATAAATTCCTAATAATTGTAAAAGATAAATGTGAAAATATTTATAAAACATATGCACCAAAAATATTTATAACACTTCAGTGTAAATGGTTTTATTGCCGGTTGTATGTATCAAAACAACTAATTGCACAAAGTCCTGGCTTTTCAGTACAAGCAAGACACTAATATGTCATCTTTTTATGCTTTGGGCACTGGCAACATTTTTTTGCGATATCCTGTTTGAGTATGGTCTTTTTTAGTGATTCTGGAGGGCGCAGCAAAAGTTGAGGTGTAGGTGGCAGCTCAGGAATAAGATCATTCAGTACTGAATGAGTGAAGTCATACAGGTTCGTTTTTTGCGTTTGTTCACAATGTTCACCTCATTGAAGGAATATTGAGCATTTCCAATTAGCATTCAGTTAGCAACGAGGCATCCAAACAAGAAGATTTTGTCAGAGTCATGGTTGTACTCCTCATCCTCGAGTTCATTTTCCTGATTGTCTGTACCATTACTAGAACTGTCCTCATCTGTATAGAGACTAACACTGTTTTCTGTAACACTGCTAGGTCCTTATACCACATTCATCATTTATAGCACAAGTCACTAATCATACGGAGTACAAAATATGCTGACCCAGACTTTATCACACCACACAATAACTAGGAACACTGCACTTCCTATAGTCTATCTTTAAATATAGTTTAAAGATATTTCAACTATACCACACTAAATCACTCTACCGTTTATGGCCAAGCAAATAAACATATCCTCAATCCAAATCTCCAAAGTCATGAGGAAAACAGGTTGATTTATTATGACAAATTTCTTGGTTGACCCGGAACAACTACCACACACGTATGACAACCGTTGGTTGTTCTTGAACAACCTCAACATCGAATGTGTAAATGTATAGAGAAAATAAACACATTAATGAAATTAATCAAGTGATATATAGAAGCTAGCAGAGAGAACATCTTTTGGTTTTAATAATAATACATAAATACAATTTAAACAATAATATGTAAGTACTCAACGAAAACACACACGTTTTGTTTATAAATATTTTAGTTCTAAGTCATGTCCAACAATACACCAATTTTTAATATTATTTTTTTGAAAAAATGCACTGATATACATATGCCGCTTGGATATTTATGTTGTTTTTTAAAGCTGGGGGGGGGGGGTATAAGCTAGGGGGCAGTAGCCCACTTGCCCCTGGGTATGGGTGCCCATGCTTTATATTGTAATTTATATCTACTAAATATTGTAACAATCAATACGAATTTACATACTCTTGATTAACAAATTGCCACCAAATGCATATAAGTTTAGTAGAGCAATTTAATCTAAAATGAAAAATAACAAAATCTTATTTTCTATGTACATTGTTTTGATATTATGAAGTACAAATTTAGTAGTCCATTATGTTTTAGTTTATAAGCAACAATTTGATTTAGTATAGAAATTGAGCTTTTTTACACTTTAAATTTTGAAAATATAATAAGAATTTTAAAAATTATTACATCTAGCTTTCCTTTATTAACACTCCTACTAAAAATATACACCAAGCAGAAGAACAGCACATTAACGTGTGTAAACAATCACTACTGTGCTGAAAGAATACAGGTCAAGTTTTGTGCATCTACAGGGATTATTAATTGATACAAAGTGAACCTAATATATGACTCAAAACCATATTAAATACATATGATATAAAATTAAATTAGCCCATATCAGAAGAAATTTTTAAAAAATACTAAAATTATTACATAGATTTAGCAAAGATAGAGGTGTGCATTTGAAAAGTTATATAAAATTAATCATTGAACATTTCATTTTGAAGTTTGTAACTAAAAATTTCAGATAGTGTAAAAATAGGATTTAGAAGTGATTTGATAAATATAAGTATAATGTAACTAGAGATATGAATTTCCTTTGCCTAAAAGATAATAGTAGTAGAAAAGAGATGTCTAGATTCAACCGCTGTGTATTGTTGTTGAATAATAGGCGGAATTAGATAAAGATATGATCGTGGTATTACAAAAGAAGGTAATCATAAGGTCGGAGACACACTTGGCGTTTTTCGTCTAATCGTTTTTTTATCATCGTACCATATTAGTATTGGCTTGTAGGTTGTTATTGCTACTTGCACATTATGTGGAAAAATGGACAATCAGATTATTTAATGCCGTCGGTAGCAATTCAGCCACTCACTGCCACTACATTCGACGGATTTCTTACCGTTGCTCCTGAAGTAGTGGCATATGTGACTAGATGTGCGATTACACACTAGTCGCTCAGTCTGCCATCGGCAGCTTTTGTGTGAATTTATCATGGATGAAGTGGTTGTAATTGACAATGAATTATTAAATAATTAAATTTAGTTTTCAGTACACATAGTAACTGTTATCTGTGTAATTGTACTAATTAGTGACAATAGAGTTATTTTTTATAACTAGAAAAAATAATTAGATTTTCTCACTTTCTCTTTAATTGACGAAGTAACAATAATTCCAGAAGCTGTTCTCTATTCATGTTATACACAACACTATTAAATATAAAACCACTATTAAATAGACAGTTGTTGTACAGTGGTCAGTGATCGACTGATGCAGAGTAAGTGTGACGACTAGACGGCGACAGATATTTTACTGCCCAGTGTGTAAATGCGACATTATGTTAGAGCGGCGGCGGTAAACAAAACGATCAGACAAAAACGCCAAGTGTGTCTCCACCCTAACTGAAACTGGCTGAGTTCTTAATGTACAACTTATATCTAGGGAGTTGGTAATGTGCTAAAATCTTGTTAACCCACATATGGGAAAGGCTGAAGAGTCCCTGGTAAACATTCCAGATGGCACAGGTGATATTAGTGTTAATATGTTCTTGATTTAAAAGACACATATAATATGAAAAACATGCGTCAACTGAGAATGTTGTGTTTGGTTGAAAAGGAAAAATCAAAAGATCTTTATCAGAAGCATTACATTGTATGGTAAGATGTAAGGATTTTAAAAGGAGGTGACCAATCAAAAATGTAGAGAAGTTTTTTTTAAACTTCAGGTTGAAAGGTAAATTCAACTCTAATTTGTCTGTACATATATAGTAAGAGAAACCGTAGGTTAACAGCCTAACAAATAGAAAAGCAACATGCCAAAATACAGGTACCCAAAGAGGATAATTCTTCAGAGTGTAGTAGGTAAACCTCAGTTATATTTTTTTATCATAAATGTATAGAAATAAAACAAATAAACTTATTCAATATAATAATATACTAAATTGTTTATTAAATAAACTAAGTTTAATATTTATTTATGTGTTCCCCCAAAACTAATCTGCTTGGTAGAGAGCAAGAAAGCAACCCTGTAAATATAAACGATGATTTTACTTCATAAGAGCATCATGTCTATTATTGAGTTCTTGATTTGTCTACGTATAACTTCTTATTTTTTTCTACACAAGAGTATATTGGTTAAGGGACTCATGATCTCATATGTCTCTACGTTACACTATCTTTTCTCTATGAAAATATGTCAATGGTTACAATGGAAACAAATACAATGGTTAACAGTATCTGACAGATTTATAATCTTTAAATTAAAAAAATACATACACACAAACATGTGCATGTATAAATAAATAAATATATATATAGTTCACTGTATTTATAAACAGATAATCCTGAAGCTCTCATCCTTTATTGGTGTTTTTAAACTATTTTTGGATGCATTTTTCCACTCCAGTTTTTCCATTGCATTTTTAGACTGGAGCAGCATTTTTACCAAATTCTGTATTACTTAGTTAATTTTATTCAGGTATTTTTTCCAGATAGGTTCCTCACTGAGGTTCTTCCTAACATCTTCATTTATTTGTCTAAAAAATTTAATAAAAAAAAACTAAACCTTCTGGTCAAATACAGCTGGTTATTTAACTCCAGCTCTATAATAAGAAAAAATTTTACATGACTTCTCTGGTTTATTATTATATATTAAAACTGTCAGCCACTGAAATGAAACATTTCATTCCTATGTCTATATTAAAATATTATATCTTGCAACAAACATATTTATAAACATTTAGATTTTCATATAAGCCTTCTTTTAGCTTTTAGTCACACAAAGTGCTATTTGTATTTTACCTGGGTATAAAACTGTTTCTTACAATTTAGTATAAATATTTCTGCAAAGCCGCATTGTAATAGCTACACTTACACCTAGTTAGTATTAGTGGTGGTTAGGGAATATAAAATAGCTTACTTAATATTAAACTAGTCACATGATCTTGGTAGTCTTGGTATTTAGAATGGGGATAGCCATGCTTGTATGGGTAAGGTTGCTTTCCTGTGGAACGCCCCTGATAGATTGTTTACCCACTCCAACTGAAGGGTGGTTCAAAAAGAGCGCTGGTTTTTAAACAGCTGGTAAATAAAGGAAGGTTTCCTAAGGGTTAGCTTACTGTGTCTCAACCCTTCAGCCCTGATCTGCTCAGTGGTCCGTTCAGTGCTCACAGTGTCTTTCAGCCATCCACCTTCGCACTATCATCTTGACCATGGATTTGGAAATACCTACCGCAGGCTCCAGTCCAATCAGGGGAGTCGAAGACCCCTCTCTGGCCAGCGCATCTGCAGCTTCATTTCTAAGTATTCCCCTATGCCCTGGCACCCAACCTATCTTGATTTGATTGTGCCTTGCCAGGGCTTGTAGGTTATTTAGGCACTCCCTGACTATGGCCGAGGTGACCACATGTCCGTTTAGTGCCTTAATTGCTGCCTGACTGTCGGAGAAAATAGCAATCCGGGTCCCGTGTGTTCCCCTTCTCGCTATCTCTCCCAGACAGGCATTTATAGCATATACTTCGGCCTGAAAGACAGAGGTATGCCTCCCCAAGGAAAAAACTAGTTTTACCCTTGGGTTTTTACAATACACCCCCACTCCAGTGCCGAAGTCCATCTTGGAGCCATCTGTGTACCAGATCTGAGCTCCCGATTTTAATGTCCCTGACCATTCCATCATAGTTTGGTGGACCTGGTCAGGTGCAAACGTTCGAGTAATGTGGTCGCTGCCCATTTCCAAGACGGGTTCTTTGACCACGCACTCGATACTCATTGTTCTCGCCCAGTTGTTCGAGTTGCGCAATCTCCATGTAGCCAGCCTCACCTCTCCCCTAAGGACAAGCTCGAGGGGAGGGAGGTTAAGCATTACTTCCATTGCTGCACCAGGTGTAGTTGACATCGCTCCCAGTGTGCACAGACAGGCCAATCTCTGGATAGAGCTCAGTTTAACTCTTGTCTGTGCCTGGTTGGCCTTTGTCCACCACACCAGAGCTCCATAGGTAATCATAGGTCTTATCACCCTCAGATACATCCAGTGCATCATTGATGGCTTCAGTCCCCATTTCTTACCCACCATTCTTCTCACAGTCATCAGTGCCCTTTTGGCCCTGTTAACCGTCCTCTCAAGATGTGGGTTCCAGGTGAGTTTCCTGTCCAGAGTAACTCCCAGGTACTTCACCTCCCCCACAAACTCAAGGTATTCACCAAACAAGCGAGGCATCCTGGTCGTCAGATCTTTTCGCTGTCTGGTGAAGTTAATAAGATCAGTCTTTTTCGGATTTACCCTAAGGTTCTCCTTATTACACCACTCTTCAATCAGTCGTAGAGGATTTCTGATTACCTCAAGGACTGTATCAGGGAATCTGTCCAGGATCAGAACAACTATGTCGTCCGCATATCCTAGACAGAAGTACCCCTGTTCATTCAGGAGTTCAATAAGGTTGTCAACCACTAGGCACCACAACAGAGGAGAGAGAACCCCCCCCTGTGCACAGCCCAGACTTGTCTCCGCCCTTCTGACCTCCCCTGCCACCTCTACAGAAATGCTTCTGTTTGTTAACATGGAACTTATCCAACCACAAGTGGTCGCATCCACTCCATGACGTCTTGCACCACTTACCATCGTCTCCACTGAGGGGTTATTGAAAGCCCCTTCAATCTCGAGGAAGGCACCTATAGCACAACCTTTCTTAGCGATCATTTGCTCAATCCTACCAACCACTTGTTGGAGAGCTCCCTCGCAGGATTTCTCCGGTTGATAAGCATACTGGTTCCAGTGCAGTGGTTTTATGGCCAAAGCACCCTCCCCCTAATATGCCTATCAACCAGTTTTTCAAGCCCCTTAAGAACAAAGGACATGAGTGTAATAGGCCTGTCTCCTTTCCCTTCCGATTGGTTACCGGTGGGCTTAGGTATAAAGACCACCTTACTAGATTTCCAGGCTGCTGGCACATGCCCTAGAGCAATGCTTAGCCTGTATAATTTAGTAAGAACCAGCACCAGCTTATACATTCCCTGCTGCACCAGCACAGGATAGACCCCATCTGGACCTAGAGATTTGTAGGGTTTAAATGTGCCAATAGCCCATCTTACCCTTTGTGGAGTTACTATCCTCCTTGCCACTTCCCAGTCCTCCCTCTTACCACGTCTTGTGGAGAGTTTGGCAACTGGTTCAGTGTCTGCTCCCCCAAGTTTCCTCAGAGTACTGGAAGGGAAATGTGTTCTGATTAATTCTTCCACAGTTTCCCCTGCCGTTTATGTTATATTTCCCAGTGGGGTTCTTAGCATCCCCACCAGGTTAACTAGGTCCTTAGAGAGCACTTTATACAGTCGTGCCCCTTCCTGAGTTTTGACAATCTCTTGACAAAACTCCTTCCAGGACTTCCTGCGTGCTTCTCTAATTGCCCTGTTGTATTCAGTTAGTGTTTTCCTATACTGGTCCCACTCCCTGTTCTTTTTTGCTCTATTAAAGAGTCTCCTGGTGGTCTTCCGAAGTTTGGCTAGCTTCTTGTTCCACCATGACGGATCCCCTACTTTTCTCCCCTCACTGAGAGGGCAGTTATCAGTAAAGGATTCTACTATAGCCTCGCCAACCAATGTGGCAGAGTCTTCTAGCTCTCTCATCGCGCCATACTCCAATCCAGCCTCCTCAATCCGAACGCCCAGGTCCCTCCTGTAGGAGTCCCAGTCTGTTCTTCTTGGATCCCTGGTTGGCCGAAGCATGACTGGATTTAGGGAGATATCATACCTAATATGTCTGTGGTCAGAAGAAGACGGTTCTTCCGACACATGCCAATTTAGTACATACCTAGCCATCTGGTTCGATGCTACCGTAATGTCCAGGACCTCCTGTCTAGCCCTAGTGACAAACGTCGGCTCTTCCCCCTGATTTAAGACTAGTAAATTCTTAGAGCTAAGATAAGCTAAAAGTTCCTCACCTCAAGTGTTGGTACCTGTACTTCCCCACGAAGTGTGATGAGAGTTAGCATCCATCCCCACCAGCAGTTCCTCATCCACAGCCCCGCAGTGCTCGACCAGCCTCCTCAGCTCATGTGTAGTCAAAGGGAAGATATGCCGTGGCCAGGTTTAGCCTCTTCATCCTCCCCTCCGCCCGCAGCTCCACCATCACTGCTATCAAGTCCCTGCAGCAGAAGTCCGTTAGTACAAAAGCACTCAACCCCCTCCTAACCAGGATACACGTCCTGGGAACACCGGAGTCCTTATCATATAACAACTTACCTCCAGATGTCGCCAGCCCGCATATTCTTCCTCCAGAAATCCATGGCTCCTGGATAAGAACCAAGTCCACCTCTCCCCTGTCCAGCATCCTACACACGACAGCACTAGCCGCCCTGCTATGCTGTAGGTTCACTTGGAGGATCTTGATCATTTTTCTGCTTACTTCGCAGTTGCCTGGGTCCGCAGATCAGCCCCAGGACTAGAGAGCACCTTGAACATGGCCTGTCTCAGCCCCACGTTCACCCTCAGGTTGTTGTTCCGCAGTGCCCTGAGGAAGCCCTCTCCTATATACAGGATCAGGGTAAGACCTGCATCCTCCCTTTTCCTAACAATCACCTTCAAGTATCCTGAACTATCCCAGGGTTCTGGGTTTTGACCACCTTGAGGATCTCTTCCGGCTCCTTGTCATTGTAGGGTTTGGGCACCCACATTGAAACCTTTGCAATGCAAAAGATCTCCCTGGGTGGCCCTGCCCTCAACTTTACTCCCTCACTCAGGGTGAAGCTTGGCAGGACCCGAAGGACCCACTCCAGGCTCTCCCATGAGGAGCATACGACATTTAGAGCCCCCCTCTCTAAGTATGCTGTCCTGAATCCTCTATCCCCACTCTCCGCCTCAGCGGTCAGCAGTTCCGAGAAGAACAGCTCCTCCAGCTCCAACGCCATCTCTTCCGAGAGTTGTCTCTCTGGGTAACTAACTGGGACAATTGCTAGCTTTTGCCGAAGGGTATCGCCGTATGTGCCCGAAGACACTGCAGCATCCTCCCTTGTCCCAGCTTCACTTTCTTCTTTCCTCCCTCCACTGGAGAGGGATTGGAAGTCGCACTTCTAGGCCTTTTGGACGTGCTGGGGTTTGGTGCTCTTGGTTGATTGCTTCCCTGTTGCACCTCCCTCCTCACAACATCCAAGTCCTGGACTTTGACAGGCTTGGCTCGGTTTTGGCCTCCCCTTTGTTTTTTCAGGATTGTTGGCACTCCCGCTGCTCTCGCCTGTTCTCTTCGAAGCCACCTTTTGGCCACTCCACTCATACGCTTTCTCCGTAAAGACAGCGTGCTCAACTCTACAGCCACTTCACTGGTTTCTGCAGTCGGCAGCTTGACAGCCGCCCCCGCACCCCCAGTGATGGTTGCCGTTGATACCTCTGCTGCAGACTCACGGTTTGCCGTCTCATTGGCTCCCGCTGTCTATGCAGTCTCAAAATCAATTGTTTTATTTTTATGGTCCATTAACGTCCCACGAGTATGGGGGAAATAACGGTCGACTAGAGCAGAGCCCCCACTGCCCTGGCAAGACAACATACAATGAGGTTTTGTCTGGTTCCTCAAGGGGATCGTGTGCGACTGCATTTTATACCCTGCAGCCATTCATCCTTCGGCACGATGCCTTCCACCTTGGATTGGGTATTCAGTCACTGACCCTGAAGCACACCCCAAGTTTAGGACCTTATTAACTGTTGCTCATGGAGCGAACAGCCTGCTTTACTCTCTTTTTTACAACTGTGTCGTTAGGGTAATTTCCCGCCCATACTTCACTGTCGCATTGCCCTTGGTTCACCTGGGAGGTGAGAGTAGCATTGTGAGGACTTAATTCCCAACTACCCCAGTCTCCCCAGTCAGAGCAGTTATTTCTACCACACCCAACCGGTTGACTGACGAGGAGGGATAATTCCTCACCTTTGAACCATTGTCTTGGTCCAGGCCTGCTTATTCAGAAACCTTCCGGGATCCTTATTCACAGGTAACCTACATATCTGTAGGCCGTCCCACTATCCGCCACCTGTGGACCCGCCCGGTTGCTCAGGCGAGCTAGCCGGGGCTTGCATCTTAGGAGTCATCTAAAGTCATTGGTGTATGCCAATAAACCACAAAACATCAATGATTTGAAGGAGGAAATTTGACGGGTTATCGGCGAAATGAAAGTGGAAACATGTGCAGTCATAGTGAATTTCATGGACAGAGTTGGTGCTTGCAAGTGCATTCGAGCTGGACACATGCATAACATAATTTTTCATACATGAAATCAGAAATTTAGATGAAAACGTTAATGTATTTAATTTTAGTTTTTCATAAAAATATATCTCTTAATTTGGTATATCAAAACTGGCGTTTTTTTTTTTTAATCACTTTTACATCTGAAATAATATAACATTAACTATGTTTGCTTTTAGACTTGGGAGTCCCTGCAATATCATCAAAATGAATTATGTTTTAACAATCATATTAAGTTTGTAATAGATCTTTTAACAGTTTTAGAAGATTGAATGGAATATTTTTTTAGTCATACCATATTTCTCCAGGGTAAAATAATTATCTTAATTATTACTGCACTAAACTAAGTTTTCTCACTCAACTTTACTTCAATTGACTTTAACTGTTAAACTTAAACCAAAATAGTCTGTATCGATCAATATTTATGTTAGAGATGCAACAAAGTTTTATGGTGACATTGTTTAAACACCCACCTTCATAAACACAAAGTTATTAAATTTAACCTAATTTAATAATTATATGACTAATAAGTTTGATTTTATAAAATATCCTTTATGTTACTATTTTAACATTATTATTGTATTGATGAGTATCACTGTAAGATATTCTTTCTGGGCAAGGAGCTGGTAGCTGAGGGTAGTTTGAAGTCCAGAAAGGACTAGAAGCTTGTATATAATGGAGAAAAATGTTTTAAAAATTAAATACCATTTTATGCCATTATAATATTGGCTCACTGAATGGAGGGGCCAAGAGGTCCGAGCCCTTCCCTTGTAGCTTGACCAAAAAATAGAAATTAATAAACTAACTAAAAATTACATTATTACAATTATATGTTTTATCTGAGTTTAGGTGTGAGATAACACAAATGGCAGTAGACAATATCATTTAGCCTACTTGTAACATGAATGTTCTGAACCAGTACTTCCTCTGGTGAAGGGACTGTAGTAATATATTTCTTCTAATATATATATACATATACATACACATAATATATATATATAATTAATAGTTTTTAAGATTGCCAAGCTTTAATTAGGCTTGTCAGTTTAAAACACGTTTCTGAGATGTCATGGTAAGAGAAGTAGCAGTTTTAATAGCATCAACCATATTCCGGCATAAATTCTGAGACCATTATAAAAAAAAAAATCAAATCAACTTATAACCATAAATATCCAATTTATTTGTCAAAGGATGATTTTCTTTCCTGTCCATGATCTTGGAATTTAGTCTGCAATTAGAAAATTTATTTTAATATTATAATTTTGTGAGTAGCAAAAAAACAATGAGATAACTTCAATGAATGTCAATGGTACAGGAAAGAAAATGTAAAGTCACATAAGGTATTCATTGAAAAATATTAAATATTAAAATATTAAATATTAAATATTCATTGAATATAAATATTAAAATACTATGGCCTAAAACACACAGATTTAGTCTTGATTTTTTTTAGTGCTAGAAATGCTTAAAAGATGAGTTTTAGAATGATACAAATTCAATATTTTCTATGGGTGGTGAGGCAAAAATCTCCTTGACAAAATCCTGTGAGCACTGCTGCATTATAATGCTTAGAATTAAAAAAGGAAAAAAAACATGAGTGAATAAAGTTTGTCCTTAGTTTAAAAAACACTCCAAATTCAAAAAGTGCTCAATGAAAGTTAAGTTTAAGTACAGGTACATGGTATTACTTATATACACATTAAATCTAAATACATGTATAGGGTGTTATTTATCTACAAAATCAATTTAAAGGTTTGCAAGAAATAACAAGTTTTTAAAATACAAACTTTAGATTTTCATTTTCACATACTGCAATTTCTCTATAAACAAGTAATATAAACAAAAATGTGTTTGAAGTCAATTCCTACTTAGGTCAGCAAGTACAATTTTTTATTTTAGTTACTTTTTATTTTTTATTTTATCTAATATTCAGGATTAGATAATTATTTTCCTGAAGATGCTGGTTGTATTTTATCGGCGAAAAGCTTTGAATAAATATATTCATTAAAAGTATTCTTGTTTTTGAAATATTTTTAATTTATTAACTGTATTACAAGAAAACATATCACCATATTTAATATATATATATTAAATATCGCAATATGTGTTCTTGTGTATTAATAATTAAATAAGTCAAAATACAAATACAAGAATAATTATTGAATTTACAATTCAAACCTTTTCGTTGGCAAACAGTACCAACATGATCAGGAATATTAAAAAATAAAAATTAACATGTGTGCAAACTAGATCAAATAAACAGCGTTGCCAAATCTATTACAAGTCTACAAATATTAAATCAAATAAACAAATCTATTACATCTAATACAAATAAAAGTTTGACAACATTGTAATAGATTTGGCAACGCTGTTTATTTGATCTAGTTTGCACATATGTTAATTTTTATTTTTTAATATTCTTGAAGATGTTGGTACTGTTTAACAACGAAAAGCTTTGAATTGTAAATTCAATAATTATTCTTTTATTTGTAATTTGACTTATTTATATATATATATATATATATATATATATATATATATATATATATATTTAGGTTAGTTTTGGTTGGTAAAGATTATTTAGATTTTTTGGACTAGGAGACTGACAGACTTACCTTGGTAAGAGTCCACTCTGTAGTCTTGAAATAGAAACACATAAAAGCACTTAAACAATGATATATTTCAACCACACAATGGGTGGACAGCAACCACCCAATAAACATAAAACGATCCATTCCATACAGTCAAGCAATCAGGGGTAAGAGAATCTGTTCGAATGATAGGGAATTGGAAGATTTTAATAGAAAGATATCAACAGCCTTCCAGAGAAGAGGATACCCAAAAAAACTCATTGAAAACCAAATTCATTCAGCACAATCCTCGGTTCACCATAAACCACAAACACAACAAAATAAACTGTCTTTAATAACAGACTACCATCCTGGTCTACATAAACTCAACAAGATATTGAGAGATGGCTTCAAAATTCTTCAAGCTTCCGTCCACACCAAAAATCTTTTCACCGATCCACCGCAAATTTGGTACAAGCAACCTCCCAACTTGAAAAACATCCTAAACTACCAGACCCTGATGCAGAGAAACCACACAAACTCCCTCATGGCTCCTTCCCATGTAATAGACCTAGATGCAAGACGTGTCCAATACACCCCTCAGCAAATAGTTTCAACAGCCAAACAACAAAAATGGTCTTCAAAATACAGGGTCATCATACATCGAAAAATGTCATATACCAGCTACAATGTAAACTTTACTCAGCACAGTACATAGGCCTGACCACGGATGGTCTGAATATCAGAATGAATGGCCACAGACATGATGTTAAAATTATGAATATGGATAGACCAACAGCTCAACATGCTGCGAGTCACAACATCACAACTTTTGATGACTGCTATACCACAAAAATAATTAAATCACTCCCCCCTGATTGCAATCCCTCAGAACTGAGAAGGTGGGAACTCTCATACCAGTGGTATACCAAGTCCAGAGAATCCCCTAACCTCAACTTTTTTTTTCCAAATAGCCTTATCTCTTTTCCCCTGACAGACTTATATAAACTATAATCACTCATATGTTCATGGAAACAATATATATATCTTTAATCTGTGCATCTGTGACATCTGATTTCTACTCTACACAATCTGTCATTACAATTATTTTATTTCATTCTCTCATATTTCTTTTTGTGTTTTCTCTTCAATAGACAAAGACCACTGTGTGGTTGAAATATATCATTGTTTAAGTGCTTTTATGTGTTTCTATTTCAAGACTACAGAGTGGACTCTTACCAAGGTAAGTCTGTCAGTCTCCTAGTCCAAAAAATCTATATATATATATATATATATATATAAGTGTGAACTAATAGAAGGAATTAAAAAAAAAAAATTTGAAATTTTATTGCCAATAAAAAGTCAAGAGAATATACATTGAAGAGAATCGTGTGGGAATATTTGTGTTTAAGATGGAAATCATATATAGAGTACCAATGCTTGTCACAGATGAAAGGGATTGAAATGCTCTCTTGCTGTTCAACATTTACCACATTTTAAATGTAATGTAACACATTTATTTCAACTTGTTTCTGTTGGACACAAAATTTACATACAAGTTTAATAGAGTAAAAAACGTGGGGACCAAATGTGAGTTAACAGAGCAAAACAATGACAACTGAAATCCATTAGCAATCACTGCAGGCATAACAAGTTCTCACACAACAGGTGCAACAGGCAAGAAGGGGTGGAAGAACAGCAGGTGTGAGGCAACACCCATGTTTAATTAGTTATTGCTGCAATGATATGCAACATTTAATCAGATCCATTAGGTTTCTAACAGTTCTTGTGATGTATAATAATTCTTAAACATCTCTTGCTCTACTTTCTATTTCTCCCTCCTCTTTATATATATATATATATATATATATATATATATATATATATATATATATATATGTTGATACATATTCCTTCACAGATGGAAAAATATAATGAACTAGAGCTTGCAGGGGCAAATACTCCTATTCATATTGAAACAAATTTTAAACTTTTGTATGGTAATTTCATAATTTAATACAAATTAATTTAATATAATTCTAATTTTTCATAACACAGTTTTCTCATAAACTATATTTTTTGTGAATGCATTTTCAATTTGATTTTTTTGACCAATTGTATTACCAATATGTATCTGTAATCCATCTTGAAATTGTACTCTACTTAGTAAAGTTGAGCATATGCAAACAGGTAAAAACAGGTATAGTCGATTGAAGCCTTACCTATAATTATTGAAACTAAGTCTCAATGGAAATGGGTTCCTTTTCCTTTGAAATGGTGTGTTAGGATCTGTTGATGTTAATTTAATCATTGGTAAAAATATGAAGTTTCCTTTTCCAGAACCAGTGATTATTTCTAATTTAATAGACTTGTCAAACTCATCTAGTACGATAAGACGTAAGGAGTTACCTAAACGTGATACAAAGTTCATAATTATTAACCGTTAATACTGTTAAAATATTTGTATTTAGCCGTTTTTAATATAATATTTGCACAGCTGTTTCTCAGCTGAAACATTTGAAAATTATACTCAGCTGTTTTTCATTGCAATGTATTTCTTACAGAGATTTTGGGTATTTTAAGTTCCTCAAAACCCTATAAATTATTTAAATTCAGAAAAACCTATGTTTTTCCCTGCTCCTTCGTGTCAATACCTCTAATTTGAGCTATCTTCTAGCTCTGTACAACCTTCCAAGCTCTCACAATTTTTCTCTGGAAATTCAGCTTACGAAATTATATATATGGATAGTGAATATATGGAGAGTACATTTGTCGATTAAATAGTGCATAAGTGCAGTTTTGACTTTTGCTAGAATCTCATCTGTCATAGCATTAAAATGAGAAATGTTGGAACAGTTTTACTACACTATAATATATATACATGTATACACACACACACACATATATATATATATATATATATATATATATATATATATATATATATATATATATATATATATACTTATATATATATATATATATATATATATATATATATATATATATGTTAATATATATATATATATATATATATATATATATATATATTTTCCATCACAGATGGAAAAATATAATGAAAAGTTAATATTTGGAGAGTACATTTGTTGATTAAGAAATGTTGGAACAGTTGTACTACACTATAATATATATACATGTATACACACACACACACACACACACACACACACATATATATATATATATATATATATATATATGTGTTAATATATATATATATATATATATATATATATATATATATATATATATATATGTTAATATATATATATATATATTCCATCACAGATGGAAAAATATAATGAAAAGTTAATATTTGGAGAGTACATTTGTTGATTATATATTAAATAAATGCAGTTTTGACTTTTGCTAAAATCTCATAGAGTGTGTGTGAGTAGACGCTATGATAGAAAAACTGAAGTTCTAACTTTCTCATTCATAGGGGCCTATATATTTATTACTACTAAGATCGATATAATCCAGAAAGAGAGTAACTCTCTCTGACAATTGCAATCCTGATGATTCTCTCCCACATCATGAGTTTTCTGTATAGTTTGTGTTTAAGATTCACAATGTTTTTACATTTATAATATCCAATAACAGCCTTATTAATCTGACTTCAAGCGTTTACCCAGCGACTTGCTTTAGGGGGGGGGGGCGATCGATTGATTATATATATATATATATATATATATATATATATATATAATATACTGAGGCAAATTAGACTTTTTAATAAATAATTATTCCAGTTTCGGTAACACTTATGGCTAGAGAATATTATTAATTTTATAATAAGCTATTATAATAAAAATTGTTTATTAATTAATATAAGTAGTTATTCTTCCAACACAAACAATTCCGGAGTCAACTGCGAATATTACGCTTACAAAATTACATATTGAAAATCAAATGTTCGAGACTAAGCTTCACTAGCGCTATCTGTTGTTAAAACTTTTAGATGTTTAAGAGGGTAGGCCGAGGAAACGCGTCATATTTTCAAATTAAAAATTAAAATTTTATTTCTTATTTACGATAAAAGACGAATTAACTTAAGTAAATTAAGTTAAAATTCGAGCGTATTTATAAATATTGACTAGCATTTGATAAGTGATTCTATTTTTGTAATTATTCAAAGAGTATTACAATGTTACAAAATTATTATTATGTTTATTACAGTTAGGATTTTATTTTTGAGAATATATAATAACTTAATTATCGAAAAAAGTCCTAATTTAATAATATATTGTCAATTTTAACCGAAAGTTCTTGAAGGTTGGGGGGGGGGCGTGGATACGCGCCTGGGCTTGTAATGTGGTTGCCTTACCCACATGCTAAACCGGTGTGAAATCATGTATGAATCAAGATTTAAAATTAAATGTTCTGGTAACAAGTAATACAATAGTATTATGCGACAGCTGCATTTTTTTTTACCCTGGGCCAGCTGTAGAGACAGCCAACCTCTAGGCTGCCGACATAGTTTCGCATGTGCCAGCCTGATTTTTCCCTTTTTGTGTTTAGTGCTGCTCTCTGATGGTGACTTTTTGAAACACTTTCTGTGTGGTTTCAGTTATGTCTGATAGATAGCGATAGTGGTTATAATTTCCTGTCAACGAGGCAGGGGCGGAGCGAGGTTTTGACCACATTAAAACATTCTAGAATAATGATAAGTTCTTTTTAATTCTTCTGTTTGGTAGACAAAATTACGTTAAATTGGACAGTTATACAAAAATCCGTAACAAAGATTGGCTAATATTAATTGCAAACATTCGTAAGGGAATAAAATTTAATTAAGAATAGGAAATTATTAGCCTATGAAGAGATTTAACAAAAACCATTGCATGTTCAAGATCATTAATATAGGACCAACCTAGTTTGGCGGGGCCGCATATTTGGGAAATAAAACGTAGGTAAAGCACCTAAATATCTAGTTTCGGATTATATCCACGAAAAAATTGATGTAACAGAAGATTCAAATTTTATCAAACTTAAAAAAAGACTTGTAGTCTGAATATTTTACTTGTAGAATTGTAGTCTGTGAAAATGAAAATTCAAAGTTTATTTTTTTCATTTTGTCAAATTGTGTTTAATTTTGAGCGTTTGAATTGGGAAAGTAGCATTTATTTTTCAAAATTTGACCAAAAAAGTGGTTTATGCTACAATCACATATAGGAAGTCTGAAACATTTCCGCAGACGTAGGGCCTCACTCACCTTTATAGCTTTATTCCTCATAAATATAAAATTTTTCATTTTCAATTTAGATTTAAAATTTTTTGATGACTGCTCTCAACAAAGCAAGGAAGCAAAATATAATAAGTGATAAATATAAACCAGGAAAATCTTAGGGAAAATTGTATAGCCTATAGTGTACACTAAGTTTTAAATTTAGGCTATATAATATAAATTTTCTTTGTCTCAGTACTTTAAATTTAACAGTGTTTAATTTTATTTAATAAATAGTATTGGTAGTATTGTGACATGTTTCCTCATGTGATCTGTAGAAAAGTGAGGTCTTTGTATTTCAACAAAATTTTGTAAGTTATTTTAGCCAGTAGCCTATTTTTGTGGCTAGGGCTACCTTGCAACCCAAATTTGCATTTGATTTCAGAGTTTGATTTGTAACAGGTGTTGATTTAAAGAGAATAAATTAATTTGATTGAGATTATTGGGTTTTTGTTCACTGTGTATAGTTACTTCTGTCCAACGTTTCAGTTGGTTATATTTTTCCGTTTTGCAACATGCCTTGAACCACCTTAGTTTTCCTTCTCTGAGCTGAGTTCTACTACTACCTGCATCATTCCTCTTCCATAGTTCTAGTTCTAATGGTAGTGTCCATTCAACTATACATCCTTTACATGTCGTCAGGTGTAGCCTGACCGGTGAAATACGAGAAAGGGGAAGGCAGGTAGACGCGAGAGGGGAAACGTTGTAGCTATGTATATTACATTAACTACTACCTTGTTGACGGTACGATACATGTAAACTCAAGTTGTTTTGGTCGTCTCAAGGTCACAGGTCAGGCTAAACCTGACGACTTGTACGCTTATTCCAAAAGCTAACAAAACATATGCCATCCACAACTCTAACAAGCCGTATTATCATATACTGCCTCTCTAACGTATAACAAGAGAAACAACGTGTTTCATCTTTACGAATTGCAAAAAATTAATAAAAACACTTTTTTGACAACGACAATCAGACATATATTAGATGAATATGGTGATTTGACACATGTTCGTGAACGTTTTTATGTCCTCCAGGGAGTTTAAATGTGGCGTTGAGGGGAGATGCTTCGGCCATTGACAGTGCCATTGCCCGTCACATCTCTCTCTCTTTTTCTCTCTCTCTCTCTCTCTTTCTCTCTCTCTCTCTCTCTCTCTCTCTCTCTCTATATATATATATATATATATATATATATATATTCTTAAAGTTTTTAGTAAACATAAATTTAATAAATAATATTCCAGCTGGCTTGTGAATGAAAGTTATAATTAAAGAATGAATATGCTACAACTCACAAATATAGAAACTTTATTTTCATACGTCGTTTCAACGACAATTTGTCATCATCTTCAGTGATGCTACACAAATCAAATTAAGCATAACTAAAAAAAAACACTAAACATAAACTATAAAGTTTTAACTTTATAGTTTATGTTTAGAGTTTTTTTTTTTTTTTAGTTATGCTTTGTGATTGTGACTAATTTGATTTGTGTAGCATCACTGAGGATGACGACAAATTGTGGTTGAAACGACGTATGAAAATAAAGTTTCTATATTTGCGAGTAGTAGCATATTTATTCTTTAATTATATATTTAATGTTCCTTAAATGTATTATAATTGTTGTTTATTTAAATTAGATTTATTATTTTAAATATAACCAATATTTGTTGTTATATATTTATTTATAAAATGTGTTGTAATATATTAATTCGTTATTTATCTATTTGAGTGAGTTCGTTGGTTTGGTCGACACTTACCTTGTTCAGCTATGATGATTGAATCCGATTTTACGTCAGACAAAAAGTTAATTTTGAATATTTGAAGGAAATATAAAATCCTCTGTATTAGGAAAAATGATTTTGTAGTTAACTATAATTAATAACATTTCGTTGTTTAATGCCAGTATAGATCGTAATACCTGTAACTCCATACAATGGGTTAATACATCCTATAAAGGTATTTTACTGGTTTATATAGATTACCACGCCACACAAAGTATTATTGAATTATAAAAGTCTTAGTTATGGTATTATTTCGGCCAAAGTAAGTCATAACCTGAAATTACAGTATTTCAGTTGATAATAAATCTGAAAGGTTAATATTGGCCACACGGCAACCGTAAAATAATCTCTTCTTGCTATAATGGCCATGGGATATATAAGCAGCCAATTTTTATTTTGTCATTGAAGAGGAAAAAGGGATACGCTTTTATGGTTGTAATATATTTTCCATTTTTACTTTTACATGAACAATTCCTTTAATATTCGATCACCAGGATGAAACAAGAAAAATACTGTCGAATTAATAAATATTTGGCCCATATATTTCATGATAAATACAAACTGATAAACTATGTTTGAGCTAATGACAGACAAGACGCCAAACTATTAATAGCATTCTCACTTGTATTCTCTTCCCTTCCCCTTCTCTCCACCTCCTTTCCCTACCTCTCTTCAACTCGCCTTCACCTTTCTCACCTCATCGCACGTTCCCATCCCTTCTCTTCACTCCTCCATTCATCACATTTCACTTTCACCTTACCCCCTCTACCCACTATAGATCCACCTTCCACTTCTCGTCGCTCTTCCCCTTTATTCCCACCACCCCTTCTTTTTTCACCTCCCCTCCCTACCTCTCCCCATCTGGCCTTTACCTTACTCACTTCCCCGCACATCGTATCTACCTTAACCATATCGTACCACCTTCCCCTCTCTTTCCACATCCCTCCCCTCTCTCTCCCTATCTCGCCTTTACCATATCCACCTCTCCTCACCTCGCCTCTACTTTCCCCTCCTCATTTTACCTTTCCCACCTCGACACCTTCTCCTCCCTTCAAATCTCTCCCCATCTCGCCTTCACCTTCCTCACCTCTACTCACCTTGCTTTCTTCCTCTCTACCTCCTCGCAATTTCCTCTCTTTTCCTATCTCCCCTTATTACCATTCCCCATATCGCTCTCACTTTCCCTACCTTTTGTCATTCGCCTCCACCAACGCTAGCGTTTTCATCTTTCTTGACATCTCTTCTTTCTCGCTTCAACCTCTTCGTGGTCTTCAACCTCTCCTCATTACATTCCTATTCTTTCTGTCCTCTCCCCTATTTTCTCCTCTGTCTTTCTTTCCTCTATGCTAATTATATACACTCATCTTTCTCTGTCCTCCTATTTTATTTCTCTTTAATCCCTTCTACTATGTCCTTTTATCTCCTTTTATTCATTTTCCCTTACCACTCCTCTGTTCCGCCCTCTCTGTACGCCTTCTCTTTTCTCCCCTTTCTTATTCACTCTCTTTTCCTTGCTCTTTAAAATGATGAGTAATGAAGTGATATAAGTCATAATGTGTAAATGAGGACCTACTTGCAACGAAATGAGAATTATTGATAAGAAACGATTTAAGTACTCATAATTAAACGAGTTTAGAATCTAAACTTCTTCATTGAAAGATAACTTTTGTTTATGTATTTTCCATTTCCCAGATAATCAATTTGAAACGGAAATGTTTAATCAGCCACTAAAAATTGCCGCGGTAACTTTGAACGTAACTCGTTCGAGCTTGCTTTCAACCGGAAACTCGATAAGAGAGTTAAGCTGCTGCGGTGCTAAGTAAATGGCCGCTGGCTTTTTGTCAAGTAATTGATTCTATATAACGCGAAGAGATCGTTTCATATTTTGTAATATTTTCATTGCCTTTTTAATGGAGTATTTACAATTTTCACTTAAAAATATTTTTACATGAAGTTATTTTGCGGTAAGCAGTAGAAAATGTTATTCTGAAAAACGAAGCCCTCACTGTTACACTAAATACGTCAACAGATAAACGCAAGCTACCTGTATTTTCTCTCATAGAATACGCGTAGAGAAAAAATTTTTGTTGGAAAATGTGTTGTATTAATAAATTACATTGTAATATAATACAATACAACGCAATGAAATACAATACAATGGAATATAATATAATATAGACCTATATAATATAATATATTATTATAATAAATTCAAATATATATTGTAATATAAATGATAATATTTATTCATTACAATACTATTATTAATAACATAACCAATACAAACAATTAATATAGGCTATATAATGAAATTCCTATACTCATCTTAGTATACAATTCTTCCTACTTTTTGCATATTCCGTCCATACTTCCGTCCATATTATTATGCAGGTTTGCTGTGTACTTAGGCCCTAGTAATTTGCTTATTAGTACCATATAGTCGTACATATTACTTTTCAGGTTGGCTGTGTATTTAGGCCCTAGTTATTTGATTAATAGTACCATATACCCGTCCATATTATTCTGCAGGTTGGCTGTGTATTTAGGCCCTATGTATATGCGTATTTGTACCATATAATCGTCCATATTACTGTGCAGGTTGGCGGTGTATTTAAGCCCTATGTATTAGCTTATTAGTACCATATACGAGTCCATATTGCTATGCAGGTTGGCGTCCATTTAGGCCCTAGTTATTTGCTTATTATTATTACATATTCGTCCATATTGCTGTGCAGGTTGGCTGTGTATTTAGGCCCTAGTTATGTGCTTATTAGTACCATAGCCGTCCATATTACTCTGCAGGTTGGCTGTGTATTTAGGCCCTAGTTATTTGCTTATTAGTACCCTATATTCGTCCATATTACTCTGCAGGTTAACTGTGTGTTTAGGCCCTAGTTATTTCCTTATTAGTGCTATATACTCGTCCATTTTCCTCTGAAGATTATCTGTGTATTTAGGCCATAGTGTTTTGCTTATTATTACCATATACCCGTCCATATTATTCTACAGGTTGGCTGTGTATTTAGGCGCTAGTTATTTGCTTATTAGTACCATATACTCATCCATATTACTCTGCAAGTTCGCTGTGTATTTAGGCCCTAGTTATTTGCTTATTAGTACCATATACTCGTCCATATTATTCTGCTGGTTGGCTGTATATTTAGGCCCTATGTATATGCGTATTCGTACCATATAGTCGTCCATATTACTGTGCAGGTTGGCTGTGTATTTAGGCCATATGTATATGCTTATTAGTACCATATACGAGTCCTATTGCTCTGCAGAATGGCGCCTATTTAGGCCATAGTTATTTGCTAATTAGTACCATATACTCGTCCATATTACTCTGCAGGTTGACTGTGTATTCAGGCCCTATGTATATGCTTATTAGTACCATATAATAGACCGTATTGCTCTGCAGGTTGGCGTCCATTTATTCCCTAGTTATTTGCTTATTAGTACTATATGTTCGTCCATATTTCTGTGTAGGTTGGCTATGTATTTAGGCCTCTGTATTTACCCATTTGTACCATTTGTACCATATACTCGTCCATATTACGTTGCAGGTTCACTGTGTATTTAGGCCCTAGTTATTTGCTAATTAGTACTATATGTTCGTCCATATTTTTGTGTAGGTTGGCTATATATTTAGGCCTCTGTATTTACCCATCTGTACCATATACCCGTCCATATTACTCTGCAGGTTGGCTGTTTTTTTAGGCCCTAGTATTTTGCTTATTAGTACTATATGTTCGTCCATATTTCTGTGTAGGTTGGCTATGTATTTAGGCCTCTGTATTTACCCATTTGTACCACATACCCGTCCATATTACTCTGCAGGTTGGTTGTGTATGTAGGTCCTATGTATATGCGTATTTGTACCATATACTCGTCCATATTACTCTGCAGGTTGGCTGTTTTTTAGGCCCTAGTATTTTGCTTAATAGTACCACATACCGGTCCATATTACTCTGCAGGTTGGTTGTGTATGTAGGCCCTAGCATTTTGCTTATTAGTACCACATACCCGTCCATATTACTCTGCAGGTTGGTTGTGTATGTTGGCCCTATGTATATGCGTATTTGTACCATGTATTCGTCCATATAACTGTGCAGGTTGGCTGTGTATTTAGGCCTTATGTATATGCTTATTAGTACCATATAATAGACCGTATTGCTCTGCAGGTTGGCGTCCATTTAGGCCCTAGTTATTTGCTTATTAGTACTATATGTTCGTCCATATTTCTGTGTAGGTTGGCTATGTATTTAGGCCTCTGTATTTACCCATTTGTACCATATACTCGTCCATATTACTCTGCAGGTTGGTTGTGTATGTAGGCCCTATGTATATGCGTATTTGTATCATATACGAATCGATATTGCTCTGCAGGTTGGCTGTTTATTTAGGCCCTAGTTATGTGCTTATTAGTACCATATACACGTCCATACTACTCTGCAGATTGGCTGTGTATTTAGACCCTAGTTATTTGCTTATTAGTACCATATACTCGTCCATATTACTCTGCAGGTTAGCTGTGTATTTAGGCCCTAGTTATTTGCTTATTAGTACCATATACTCGTCCATACTACTCTGCAGATTGGCTGTGTATTTAGGCCCTAGTTATTTGCTTATTAATACCATATAACCGTCTATATTACTATGCAGGTTGGCTGTTTTTTTAGGCCCTAGTATTTTGATTATTTGTACCATATACGAGTTCATATTGCTATGCAGGTTGGTATCCATTTAGGCCCTAGTTATTGGCTCATTAGTACCATATATTCGTCCATATTGCTCTGCAGGTTGGCTATGTATTTAGGCCACTGTATTTACCCATTTGTACCATATACTCGTGCATATTACTCTGCAGGTTGGCGTCCATTTAGGCCATAGTTATTTGCTTATTAGTACTATATATTCGTCGATATTGCTCTGCAGGTTGACTGTGTATTTAGGCCTCTGTATTTACCGATTTGTACCATATACTCGTCCATATTACTCTGCAGGTTGACTGTGTATTTAGGCCATAGTTATTTGCTTATTAGTGCTTATTAGTACCATATACCCGTCCATTATATTCTGCAGGTTGGCTGTTTATTTAGGCCCACGTTTTGTGCTTATTATTACCATATACTCGTCCATCTTACTCTGCAGGTTGGCTGTGTATGTAGGATTTATGTACATGCTTATTAGTACCATATACGAGTCGATATTTCTCTGCATTTTGGCGTATATTAAGGCCCTAGTTATTGCTTATTAGTACGCTGTGTATTCAGGCTCTATTTATATGCGTATTTGTACCATGCACTCGTCCATATTGCTAGGCATGTTGGCTGTGTATTTATGCCCCAGTATTTAACCAATTGTACCATATACTCGTCGATATTATGTCTGCAGGTTAGCTGTGTATTTAGACCCTAGTTATTTGCTTATTAGTACCATATACCCGTTAATATTACTCTGCACGTGGGCTGTGTATTTTAGGCCATATTTATTTGTTTATTAGTACCATTGACCCGTCCATAGTACTCTGCAAGTTGGCTGTGTATTTAGGCCTTAGTTATTTGCTTATTAGTACCATATACTCATCCATATTACTCTGCAGGTTGGCTGTGTAATTAGGCCCTAGATTTTGCTTATTAGTACCATATACCCGTCCATATTACTCTGCACGTGGGCTGTGTATTTAGGCCATATTTATTTGTTTATTAGTACCATTGACCCGTCCATAGTACTCTTCAAGTTGGCTGTGTATTTAGGCCTTAGTTATTTGCTTATTAGTACCATATATTCGTCCATATTACTCTGCAGGTTGGCTGTGTATTTAGGCCCTAGTTATGTGTTTATTAGTACCATAGCCGTCCATATTACTCTGGAGGTTTGCTGTGTATTTAGGCCCTAGTTATTTGTTTATTAGTACCATATACTCGTCCATATTACTCTGCAGGTTAGCTGTGTATTTAGGCCCTAGTTCTTTGCTTATTAGTACCATATACCCGTCCATATTACACTGCAGAGTGGCTGTGTATTTAGGCCCTAGTTTTTTGCTTATTAGTACCAAATACCCGTACATATTATTCTGCAGGTTTGGTGTATTTAGGCCCTATGTATATGCGTATTTGTACCATATAGTCGTCCACATTACTGTGCAGGTTGACTGTTTATTTAGGCCCTATGTATATGCTTATTAGTACCATATACGAGGTCCTATTTCTCTGCAGAATGGCGTCTATTTAGGCGTAGTTATTTGCTTATTAATACCATATACTCGTCCATATTACTCTGCAGGTTGGCTGTGTATTTAGGCCCTAGTTATTTGCTTATTAGTACCATATACCCGTCCATATTATTCTGCAGGTTGGCTATGTATTTAGGCCCTATGTATATGCGTATTTGTACCATATTGTCGTCCACATTACTGTGCAGGTTGGCTGTGTATTTAGGCCCTATGTATATGCTTATTAGTACCATATACGAGTTCATATTTCTCTGCAGAATGGCGTCTATTTAGGCGTAGTTATTTGCTTATTAGTACCATATATTCGTCCATATTACTCTGCAGGTTGGCTGTGTATTTAGGCCCTAGTTATTTGCTTATTAGTACCATATACTTGTATTTATTACTCTGCTGGTTGGCTGTGTATTTAGGACCTATGTATTAGCGTATTTGTACCATATAGACGTCCACAATACTGTGCAGGTTAGCTGTGTATTTATGCCCTATGTACATGCTTATTAGTACCATATACGAATCGATAGTGCTCTGCAGGTTGGCATCTATTTAGGCCCTAGTTATTTGATTATTAATACCATTGACCCGTCCATATTGCTCTGCAGGTTTGCTGTGTATTTAGGCCCTATGTATATGCTTATTAGTACCATATTAGAATCCATATTGCTCTGCAGGTAGGCGTCCATTTAGGCCCTAGTTATTTGCTTATTATTACCATATATTCGTCCATATTTCTCTGCAGGTTGGCTGTGTATTTAGGCCCTAGTTATTTGCTTATTAGTACCATATTAGAATCCATATTGCTCTGCAGGTAGGCGTCCATTTAGGCCCTAGTTATTTGCTTATTATTACCATATATTCGTCCATATTACTCTGCAGGTTGGCTGTGTATTTAGGCCCTAGTTATTTGCTTATTAGTACCATATACTTGTATTTATTACTCTGCTGGTTGGCTGTGTATTTAGGCCCTATGTATTAGCGTATTTGTACCATATAGACGTCCACAATACTGTGCAGGTTAGCTGTGTATTTATGCCCTATGTACATGCTTATTAGTACCATATACGAATCGATAGTGCTCTGCAGGTTGGCATCTATTTAGGCCCTAGTTATTTGATTATTAATACCATTGACCCGTCCATATTGCTCTGCAGGTTTGCTGTGTATTTAGGCCCTATGTATATGCTTATTAGTACCATATTAGAATCCATATTGCTCTGCAGGTAGGCGTCCATTTAGGCCCTAGTTATTTGCTTATTATTACCATATATTCGTCCATATTACTCTGCAGGTTGGCTGTGTATTTAGGCCCTAGTTATTTGCTTATTAGTACCATATTAGAATCCATATTGCTCTGCAGGTAGGCGTCCATTTAGGCCCTAGTTATTTGCTTATTATTACCATATATTCGTCCATATTACTCTGCAGGTTGGCTGTGTATTTAGGCCCTATGTATTAGCGTATTTGTACCATATAGACGTCCACAATACTGTGCAGGTTAGCTGTGTATTTATGCCCTATGTACATGCTTATTAGTACCATATACGAATCGATAGTGCTCTGCAGGTTGGCATCTATTTAGGCCCTAGTTATTTGATTATTAATACCATTGACCCGTCCATATTGCTCTGCAGGTTTACTGTGTATTTAGGCCCTAGTTATTTGCTTATTTGTACCATTTACTCGTCCATATTACTCTGCAGGTTAGCTGTGTATTTTGGCCCTAGTTATTTGCTTATTAGTACCATATACTCGTCCATACTTCTCTGCAGTTTGGCTGTATATTCAGGTCCTATGTATATGCGTATTTGTACCATGTATTCGTCCATATAACTGTGCAGGTTGGCTGTGTATTTAGGCCCTAGTTATTTGCTTATTAGTACCAAATACCCGTCCATATTATTCTGCAGGTTGGCAGTGTATTTAGGCATTATGTATATGCTTATTAGTACCATATAATAGACCGTATTGCTCTGCAGGTTGGCGTCCATTTAGGCCCTAGTTATGTGCTTATTAGTACTATATGTTCGTCCATATTTCTGTGTAGGTTGGCTATGTATTTAGGCCTCTGTATTTACCCATTTGTACCATTTGTACCATATACTCGTCCATATTACGTTGCAGGTTCACTGTGTATTTAGGCCCTAGTTATTTGCTAATTAGTACTATATGTTCGTCCATATTTTTGTGTAGGTTGGCTATATATTTAGGCCTCTGTATTTACCCATCTGTACCATATACCCGTCCATATTACTCTGCAGGTTGGCTGTTTTTTTAGGCCCTAGTATTTTGCTTATTAGTACTATATGTTCGTCCATATTTCTGTGTAGGTTGGCTATGTATTTAGGCCTCTGTATTTACCCATTTGTACCACATACCCGTCCATATTACTCTGCAGGTTGGTTGTGTATGTAGGTCCTATGTATATGCGTATTTGTACCATATACTCGTCCATATTACTCTGCAGGTTGGCTGTTTTTTAGGCCCTAGTATTTTGCTTAATAGTACCACATACCGGTCCATATTACTCTGCAGGTTGGTTGTGTATGTAGGCCCTAGCATTTTGCTTATTAGTACCACATACCCGTCCATATTACTCTGCAGGTTGGTTGTGTATGTTGGCCCTATGTATATGCGTATTTGTACCATGTATTCGTCCATATAACTGTGCAGGTTGGCTGTGTATTTAGGCCTTATGTATATGCTTATTAGTACCATATAATAGACCGTATTGCTCTGCAGGTTGGCGTCCATTTAGGCCCTAGTTATTTGCTTATTAGTACTATATGTTCGTCCATATTTCTGTGTAGGTTGGCTATGTATTTAGGCCTCTGTATTTACCCATTTGTACCATATACTCGTCCATATTACTCTGCAGGTTGGTTGTGTATGTAGGCCCTATGTATATGCGTATTTGTATCATATACGAATCGATATTGCTCTGCAGGTTGGCTGTTTATTTAGGCCCTAGTTATGTGCTTATTAGTACCATATACACGTCCATACTACTCTGCAGATTGGCTGTGTATTTAGACCCTAGTTATTTGCTTATTAGTACCATATACTCGTCCATATTACTCTGCAGGTTAGCTGTGTATTTAGGCCCTAGTTATTTGCTTATTAGTACCATATACTCGTCCATACTACTCTGCAGATTGGCTGTGTATTTAGGCCCTAGTTATTTGCTTATTAATACCATATAACCGTCTATATTACTATGCAGGTTGGCTGTTTTTTTAGGCCCTAGTATTTTGATTATTTGTACCATATACGAGTTCATATTGCTATGCAGGTTGGTATCCATTTAGGCCCTAGTTATTGGCTCATTAGTACCATATATTCGTCCATATTGCTCTGCAGGTTGGCTATGTATTTAGGCCACTGTATTTACCCATTTGTACCATATACTCGTGCATATTACTCTGCAGGTTGGCGTCCATTTAGGCCATAGTTATTTGCTTATTAGTACTATATATTCGTCGATATTGCTCTGCAGGTTGACTGTGTATTTAGGCCTCTGTATTTACCGATTTGTACCATATACTCGTCCATATTACTCTGCAGGTTGACTGTGTATTTAGGCCATAGTTATTTGCTTATTAGTGCTTATTAGTACCATATACCCGTCCATTATATTCTGCAGGTTGGCTGTTTATTTAGGCCCACGTTTTGTGCTTATTATTACCATATACTCGTCCATCTTACTCTGCAGGTTGGCTGTGTATGTAGGATTTATGTACATGCTTATTAGTACCATATACGAGTCGATATTTCTCTGCATTTTGGCGTATATTAAGGCCCTAGTTATTGCTTATTAGTACGCTGTGTATTCAGGCTCTATTTATATGCGTATTTGTACCATGCACTCGTCCATATTGCTAGGCATGTTGGCTGTGTATTTATGCCCCAGTATTTAACCAATTGTACCATATACTCGTCGATATTATGTCTGCAGGTTAGCTGTGTATTTAGACCCTAGTTATTTGCTTATTAGTACCATATACCCGTTAATATTACTCTGCACGTGGGCTGTGTATTTTAGGCCATATTTATTTGTTTATTAGTACCATTGACCCGTCCATAGTACTCTGCAAGTTGGCTGTGTATTTAGGCCTTAGTTATTTGCTTATTAGTACCATATACTCATCCATATTACTCTGCAGGTTGGCTGTGTAATTAGGCCCTAGATTTTGCTTATTAGTACCATATACCCGTCCATATTACTCTGCACGTGGGCTGTGTATTTAGGCCATATTTATTTGTTTATTAGTACCATTGACCCGTCCATAGTACTCTTCAAGTTGGCTGTGTATTTAGGCCTTAGTTATTTGCTTATTAGTACCATATATTCGTCCATATTACTCTGCAGGTTGGCTGTGTATTTAGGCCCTAGTTATGTGTTTATTAGTACCATAGCCGTCCATATTACTCTGGAGGTTTGCTGTGTATTTAGGCCCTAGTTATTTGTTTATTAGTACCATATACTCGTCCATATTACTCTGCAGGTTAGCTGTGTATTTAGGCCCTAGTTCTTTGCTTATTAGTACCATATACCCGTCCATATTACACTGCAGAGTGGCTGTGTATTTAGGCCCTAGTTTTTTGCTTATTAGTACCAAATACCCGTACATATTATTCTGCAGGTTTGGTGTATTTAGGCCCTATGTATATGCGTATTTGTACCATATAGTCGTCCACATTACTGTGCAGGTTGACTGTTTATTTAGGCCCTATGTATATGCTTATTAGTACCATATACGAGGTCCTATTTCTCTGCAGAATGGCGTCTATTTAGGCGTAGTTATTTGCTTATTAATACCATATACTCGTCCATATTACTCTGCAGGTTGGCTGTGTATTTAGGCCCTAGTTATTTGCTTATTAGTACCATATACCCGTCCATATTATTCTGCAGGTTGGCTATGTATTTAGGCCCTATGTATATGCGTATTTGTACCATATTGTCGTCCACATTACTGTGCAGGTTGGCTGTGTATTTAGGCCCTATGTATATGCTTATTAGTACCATATACGAGTTCATATTTCTCTGCAGAATGGCGTCTATTTAGGCGTAGTTATTTGCTTATTAGTACCATATATTCGTCCATATTACTCTGCAGGTTGGCTGTGTATTTAGGCCCTAGTTATTTGCTTATTAGTACCATATACTTGTATTTATTACTCTGCTGGTTGGCTGTGTATTTAGGACCTATGTATTAGCGTATTTGTACCATATAGACGTCCACAATACTGTGCAGGTTAGCTGTGTATTTATGCCCTATGTACATGCTTATTAGTACCATATACGAATCGATAGTGCTCTGCAGGTTGGCATCTATTTAGGCCCTAGTTATTTGATTATTAATACCATTGACCCGTCCATATTGCTCTGCAGGTTTGCTGTGTATTTAGGCCCTATGTATATGCTTATTAGTACCATATTAGAATCCATATTGCTCTGCAGGTAGGCGTCCATTTAGGCCCTAGTTATTTGCTTATTATTACCATATATTCGTCCATATTTCTCTGCAGGTTGGCTGTGTATTTAGGCCCTAGTTATTTGCTTATTAGTACCATATTAGAATCCATATTGCTCTGCAGGTAGGCGTCCATTTAGGCCCTAGTTATTTGCTTATTATTACCATATATTCGTCCATATTACTCTGCAGGTTGGCTGTGTATTTAGGCCCTAGTTATTTGCTTATTAGTACCATATACTTGTATTTATTACTCTGCTGGTTGGCTGTGTATTTAGGCCCTATGTATTAGCGTATTTGTACCATATAGACGTCCACAATACTGTGCAGGTTAGCTGTGTATTTATGCCCTATGTACATGCTTATTAGTACCATATACGAATCGATAGTGCTCTGCAGGTTGGCATCTATTTAGGCCCTAGTTATTTGATTATTAATACCATTGACCCGTCCATATTGCTCTGCAGGTTTGCTGTGTATTTAGGCCCTATGTATATGCTTATTAGTACCATATTAGAATCCATATTGCTCTGCAGGTAGGCGTCCATTTAGGCCCTAGTTATTTGCTTATTATTACCATATATTCGTCCATATTACTCTGCAGGTTGGCTGTGTATTTAGGCCCTAGTTATTTGCTTATTAGTACCATATTAGAATCCATATTGCTCTGCAGGTAGGCGTCCATTTAGGCCCTAGTTATTTGCTTATTATTACCATATATTCGTCCATATTACTCTGCAGGTTGGCTGTGTATTTAGGCCCTAGTTATTTGCTTATTAGTACCATATACTTGTTATTATTACTCTGCTGGTTGGCTGTGTATTTAGGCCCTATGTATTAGCGTATTTGTACCATATAGACGTCCACAATACTGTGCAGGTTAGCTGTGTATTTATGCCCTATGTACATGCTTATTAGTACCATATACGAATCGATAGTGCTCTGCAGGTTGGCATCTATTTAGGCCCTAGTTATTTGATTATTAATACCATTGACCCGTCCATATTGCTCTGCAGGTTTACTGTGTATTTAGGCCCTAGTTATTTGCTTATTTGTACCATTTACTCGTCCATATTACTCTGCAGGTTAGCTGTGTATTTTGGCCCTAGTTATTTGCTTATTAGTACCATATACTCGTCCATACTTCTCTGCAGTTTGGCTGTATATTCAGGTCCTATGTATATGCGTATTTGTACCATGTATTCGTCCATATAACTGTGCAGGTTGGCTGTGTATTTAGGCCCTAGTTATTTGCTTATTAGTACCAAATACCCGTCCATATTATTCTGCAGGTTGGCAGTGTATTTAGGCATTATGTATATGCTTATTAGTACCATATAATAGACCGTATTGCTCTGCAGGTTGGCGTCCATTTAGGCCCTAGTTATGTGCTTATTAGTACTATATGTTCGTCCATATTTCTGTGTAGGTTGGCTATGTATTTAGGCCTCTGTATTTACCCATTTGTACCATATACTCGTCCATACTACTCTGCAGGTTGGTTGTGTATGTAGGTCCTATGTATATGCGTATTTGTACCATATACTTGTCCATATTACTCTGCAGGTCTGCTGTGCATTTAGGCACTATGTATATGCTTATTTGCACCATATACGAGTTCATATTGCTATGCAGGTTGGCATCAATTTAGGCCCTAGTTATTTGCTTATTAGTATTTAAGCCTCTGTTTTTACCCATTTGTACCATATAGTTGTCCATATTACTCTGAAGGTTGGTTGTGTATTTAGGCTCTAGTGATGTACTTAATAGTACCATAGCCGTCTATATTACTCAGCAGGTTGGCTGTGTATTAAGGCCCTATGTATTTGCTTATTAGTACCATATACTCGTCCATATTACTCTGCAGGTTGGCTGTGTATTTAGGCCTCTGTGATTAACCACTTGTACCATATAGTTGTCCATATTACTCTGCAGGTTGGCAGTGTATTTAGGCTCTAGTTATGTACTTAATAGTACCATAGCCGTCCATATTACTCTGCAGGTTGGCTGTGTATTAAGGCCCTATATATTTGCTTATTAGTACCATATACTCGTCCATATTACTCTGCAGGCTGGCTGTTTATTTAGGCCCTAGTTATTTGCTTATTAGTACCATATACCCCTCCATATTACTCTGCAGGTTGGCCGTGTATTTAGGCCCTAGTTATTTGCTCATTAGTACCATATACTCGTCCATATTACTCTGCAGGTTGGCTGTGTATTTAGGCCCTAGTTATTTGCTTATAGTATCATATACTCGTCCATATTACTCTGCAGGTTGGATGTGTATTTAGGCCCTAGTTATTTTCTTATTAGTACCATATACGCGTCCATACTACTCTGCAGGTTGGCTGTGTATGTAGGCCCTATGTATATGCGTATTTGTATCATAAACTCGTCCATATTACTCTGCAGGTGGCTGTGTATTTAGGCCCTATGTACATGCTTATTAGTTCCATATACGAGTCCATATTGCTCTGCAGGTTTGCGTCTATTTAGGCCCTAGTTATGTGCTCATTAGTACCATATACTCTTCCATAATTCTCTGTAGGTTAGCTGTGTATTTAGGCCCTAGTTAATTGCCTATTAGTACCATATACCCGTTCATATTATTCTGCAGGCTGTCTGTGTATTTAAGCCCTATGTATATTCGTATTTGTACCATATACTCGTCCATATTACTCTGCAAGTTGGCTGTGAATTTAGGCCCTATGTATTTGCTTATTAGTACGATATACGAGTCCATATTGCTCTGCAGGTTGGCGTCCTATTAGGCCCTAGTTATTTGCTTATTAGTACCATATACTCGTCCATATTACTCCGCAGGTTGGCTGTGTATTTAGGCCCCTATTTGTATGCTTATTAGTACCATATACTCGTCCATATTACTCTGCAAGTTGGCTGTGTATATAGGCCGTATTTATTTGCTTTTTGTTACCATATACTCGTCCATAATACTCTGCAGGTTGGCTGTGTATGTAAGCCCTAGGTGTTTGCTTTTTCATATTATTCTGTAGGTTGGCTGTGTATTCAGGCCCTATGTATATGCTTATTAGTATCATATACGATATTGCTCTGCAAGTTGGCATTCATTTAGGCCTTAGTTATTTGCTTATTAGTATCATATATATATACCGTCCATATTGCTGTGCAGGATGGCTGTGTATTTAGGCCTCTGTATTTACCCATTTTTACCATATACTCGTCCATATTACTGTGCATGTTGGCTGTTTATATAGGCCCTATATATTTGCTCATTAGTACCATATACTCGTTAATATTTCTCTGCCGGTTGGCTGTGTATTCAGGCCCTTTGTATATGCGTATTTGTACCATGTACTCGTCCATATCACTGTGAAGGTTGGCTGTGTATTTAGTCCCTATGTATATGCTTATTAGTACCATATACGAGTCCATATTGCTCTGCAGGTTGGCGTCCATTTAGGTAATAGTTATTTGCTTATTAGTACTATATATTCGTCCATATTGCTCTGCAGGTTGGCTGTGTATTTAGTCCTCTGTATTTACCTATTTGTACCATATACTTGTCCATATTACTCTGCAGGTTGACTGTGTATTTAGGCCCTAGTTATTTGCTTATTAGTACCATATACTCGTCCATATTACTCTGCAGGTTGGCTGTGTATTTAGGCCGTAGTTACTTGCTTTTAGTACCATATACTCGTCCATAATACTCTGCAGGTTGGCTGTGTATGTAAGCCCTAGGTATTTGCTTTTTAGTACCATATACCCGTCCATATTATTCTGCAGGTTTGCTGAGTATTTAGGCCCTAGTTATTTGCTTATTAGTACCATATACTCGTCCATATTACTCTGCATGATTTCTGTTTATTTAGGCCCTATTTATATGCGTAATTGTACCATATACTCGTCCATATTACTCTGCATGTTGTCTGTGTATTTATGCCTTAGTATGTTGCGTATTAGTACCATATACTCGTCCATATTATTCTGCAGGTTGGCTTTGTATTTAGGCCCTAGTTATTTGCTTATTAGTACCATATACGCGTCCATATTATTCTGCAGGTTTGCTGAGTATTTAGGCCCTAGTTATTTGCTTATTAGTACCATATACTCGTCCATATTACTCTGCATGATTTCTGTTTATTTAGGCCCTATTTATATGCGTAATTGTACCATATACTCGTCCATATTACTCTGCATGTTGTCTGTGTATTTATGCCTTAGTATGTTGCGTATTAGTACCATATACCCGTCCATATTATTCTGCAGGTTGGCTTTGTATTTAGGCCCTATGTATATGCTTATTAGTATCATATACGAGTCCATATTGCTCTGAAAGTTGGCATTCATTTAGGCCCTAGTTATTTGCTTATTAGTATCATATATATACCGTCCATATTGCTGTGCAGGTTGGCTGTGTATTTAGGCCTCTGTATTTACCCATTTTTACCATATACTCTTCCATATTACTCTGCAGGTTGGCTGTGTATTTAGGCTCTATGTATATGCATATTTGTACCATATACTCGTCCATATTACTGTGCATGTTGGCTGTGTATTTAGGCCCTATTTTTATGCTCATTAGTACCATATACGAGTTCATATTGCTATGCAGGTTGGCGTCCATTTAGGCCCTAGTTATTTGCTTATTAGTACCATATATTCGTCTATTTTGCTGTGCAGGTTGGCTGCAGTATTTAGGCCTCTGTAGTTACCCATTTGTACCATATGCTCGTGCATATTACTCTGCAGGTTGGCTGTGTATTTAGGCGCTAGTTATTTGCTTATTAGTACCATATACCCGTCCATATTTCTCTGCAGCTTAGCTGTGTATTTAGGCCCTAGTTATTTGCTTATTAGTACCATATACCCGTCCATATTTCTCTGCAGCTTAGCTGTGTATTTAGGCCCTAGTTATTTGCTTATTAGTACCATATACTCGTCCATATTACTCTGCAGGTTGACTGTGTATTTAGGCCCTAGTTATTTGCTTGTTAGTACCATATACTCGTTAATATTTCTCTGCCGGTTGGCTTTGTATTCAGGCCCTTTGTATATGCGTATTTGTACCATGTACTCGTCCATATCACTGTGAAGGTTGGCTGTGTATTTAGTCCCTATGTATATGCTTATTAGTACCATATACGAGTCCATATTGCTCTGCAGGTTGGCTGTGTATTTAGGCCCTAGTTATTTGCTTATTAGTACCATATACCCGTCCATATTACTCTGCATGTTTGCCGTGTATTTAGGCCCTATTTATATGCGTATTTGTACCATAAACCCGTCCATATTATTCTGCAGGTTGGCTGGTATTTAGGCCCTAGTTATTTGCTTATTAGTACCATATACCCGTCCATATTTCTCTGCATGTTTGCTGTGTATTTAGGCCCTATTTATATGCGTATTTGTACCATATACCCGTTCATATTATTCTGCGGGCTGTCTGTGTATTTAAGCCCTATGTATATGCTTATTAGTACCATATACGAGTCCATATTGCTCTGCAGGTTGGCGTCCATTGAGGCCCTAGTTATTTGCTTATTAGTACCATATACTCGTCCATATTACTCTGCAGTTTGGCTGTGTATTTAGGCCCCTATTTGTATGCTTATTAGTACCATATACTCGTTCATATTACTCTGCAGGTTGGCTTTGTATTTAGGCCCCTATTTGTATGCTTATTAGTACCATATACTCGTCCATATTACTCTGCAAGTTGGCTGTGTATTTAGGCTGTAGTTATTTGCTTTTTAGTACCATATACCCGTCCATAATACTCTGCAGGTTGGCTGTGTATGTAAGCCCTAGCTATTTGCTTTTAGTACCATATACCCGTCCATATTATTCTGCAGGTTGGCTTTGTATTTAGGCCCAAGTATTTGCTTATTAGTACCATATCCCCGTTCATATTATTCTGCAGATTGGCTGTGTATTCAGGCCCTATATATATGCTTATTAGTATCATATACGAGTCTATATTGCTCTGCAAGTGTGCATTCATATAGGCCCTATATATATGCTTATTAGTACCATATATTTATATCGTCCATATTGCTGTGCAGGGTGGATGTGTATTTAGGCCTCTGTATTTACCCATTTTTACCATATACTCTTCCGTATTACTCTGCAGGTTGGCTGTGTATTTAGGCTCTATGTATATGCGTATTTGTACCATATACTCGTCCATATTACTGTGCATGTTGGCTGTGTATTTAGGCCCTATGTATATGCTTATTAGTACCATATACGAGTCCATATTGCTCTGCAGGTTGGTGTCTTTTTAGGCCCTAGTGTTTTGCTTATTTGTAATATATATTCGTCCATATTGCCGTGCAGGTTGGCTGTGTATTTATGCCTCTGTCTGTATTTGCCCATTTGTACCATATACTGGTCCATATTACTCTTCAGGTTGGCTGTGTTTTTAGGCCTCTGTATTTACTTATTTGTACCATATAGGCCTACTCATCCATATTACTCTGCAGGTTGACTGTGTATTTAGGCCCTAGTTATTTGCTTATTAGTACCATATACACGTCCATATTACTCTGCATGTAGGCTGTGTATTTAGGCCCTAGTTGTTTGCTTATTAGTACCATATACCCGTCCATATTACTCTGCAGGTTGGCTGTGTATTTAGGCCCTAGTTATTTGCTTATTAGTACCATATACTCGTCCATATTACTCTGCATGTTGGCTGTGTATTTAGGCCCTAGTTATGTGCTTATTAGTACCATATTTTCGTCCATATTGCTTTGCAGGTTGGCTGTGTATTTGCAATTACTATCATATACCCATCTGCAGTGCTGTGCAAGTTGGGATCTATTTAGGGCTGTGTATTTACTCAATAGTACCATAAGGTAATACGCGCCCAAATTCCTGATACCATTCCTTTTGTGACTTCTTTCACGTCGTGTAGCCAAGATGCTGATGTCCCTTACAGATGAAAAAAGCCCAACTTGCTCTTGACATAAAATACAAGGAAACAAATTAAACATAGGTAAATGAAGTTAGTCATTGCGACTGCTTACAGAAATGAATACTCCTGTTGAGTAATGTGTTTTAGTAGAAGTTTCAATAGAGTCTATTCAATCTAGTTAATAATAGAAGACCGTGGGAAATAGAAAACCGTATTGTTGAGAAATGTACTGCATGCAACTTTTATTTAACCTGTTTAATTGAAATTTTTTTGTAAAGTATTAGAAACGCCAAAAAAATGTTTCCTTTAAAAATTGTAATAAAAATACACACACACATAATTATATTGAACTAATCACATTAGGAATTAGCGAATATAAATAAGTTGTTATATTTATCAACCGAAAAGAATAGTCAATAATAAATTTTAACTAATAATTTACTATAAATAAATTATCATTTCCTACTTGTTAAAACCGCTATTCTACAACGTAAAATCATCTGTTACATATAATCATTTGTTATCACTTTTTTTGAGTAAAAATATGAAGAGCGTCCCGTAACGTGACGGATGAAATAATTTTTTCCCGTGTAATACACAGTCATACACAGCGAAAAGAAGAATTCACTTCGAAAATGACAAACTAAATCATTGAAAATATATTTGCCTAAAAAGTTTGAAAAGTCACTCTTGTTTCAACAGCTGAAATGCCATATATATAAAGTCTGAAACAAATGTTTCTTTCTCTTCACTTCCGCTATTTTTATTCCCCTTAGAAATGAAAAATATTTTCCATTTTTAGCAGCATAATTCACGAACTTTGTGTGCACTGGCTTAGAGCTGGTACGAACTGCTTAGGGGCGTCCAACTTATCTGTAACTTTGCGTGTAAATCCACACGAGTTACGAAGAACAGTTCAACTTTCGCGGAGTTGCATCGGAAATCTGCCCAGCTTCAACTATGCGTTAAAGTGAACTGTTGTGCGGTAAAAACTTGTATACAACATGAAAAACTATTTTATAATGGAGGAAATTTTTAAAGAATGACAAACTTGTCTTAACTTTTAAATTATGAATGAATGTGATGTATTTTATTGTTATTAATTTTACGCTAAATTTTAATTTAATAGTGTATAGACCATGTAATAACTGTTGAACTCTTTTTGAAATTCTATCAATGGTATTACATAACAGACTTGAAAAGTACAACCAATTGTAGAACCACCGTCCTATAAAATAATAATTATTGACTGATACAAATGACTTTTAATCTAAACAAGTAATAGCCTTTAATTAGAAAAAAAGTAAATTCCTACTTAGGTCAAAAAAGAAGAATTTTTACTTTACATTAAATAATTATAAATAATATAAATTATCATAACTTATGCGCTAGAACAGCTGTTCTACCAAATAGCCTATAGCATAAAATAAACTGTTTTACGAAATCATATGTTACCACTAATTTTAGGCCAAATGGGCCGAAATAACTATATTGCATAACCAGCCCCTTGTGTGAAAAGATTTTCTCCGATATAAAACTAAAATTAATTAATTAAATTTAATTAATGAATTTTTATTTTAAAAAACTTTATTTACATCAAGTTTCATCCACTACATGTTTAAAAAAATGTATTTGAACTTGAGTGGATGAATAAAAAGTATTTTATTAAGGATTGAAAAATTGAACAAGATATATATATATAAGGAGAGTATGAACTAATAGAAGGAATTGAACGGAAATAATTAATTTTACTAGATTTAAAACTTGACTTCCTAATTATTTCGCCAATCCAATCTGTTAATTGGAGTTACGTTGAAAGTGTTTTCGTGAGAAAAACCATTCACAGAAATTTATATTTAAACTTTATTAGAGAAATCTATTTTACGAAATATACAGAAAAGTAATTAAATTCTTGTTAACTACTTGTTAAGAGAACCAGATGCATAAAAAGCACAGTGTTTTATTAAAATATAGGTTATTAATTGTTAGGCGGCCGGAAGTAAAGAGTAATTGTTGCCTTTTGAAGTGAGCTTCTTGTCAGCTGTATATCCATTGTCGTCATTTCTGAGTCACCTTAATTGCAAGTTCTGATCAAATAAGTAAATACTCTCGTATAACTACGATGTTTACAAGTAGTTTTCTTTAAATAAATATAAACAATTTAATAATATGTAATATTATTGATAAATTTACTAAAATGAGGTTTTTAGTTAATAATATCCTGTCATTGCCAGTTATATTGTGTAACATTGTTGTTATTAAATTTATGCTAAATTTTAATTTAATAGTATATAGACTATGCATTAACTATAGGACTCTTTTTGATATTGTATAAATGGTATTACGTAACAGACTTGAAAAAGACAAGAAATTGTAGAAACACCGTCACATAAAGTAACCATTTTTTGACTGATACAACCGACTTTTTATCTAAACAAGTAATAGCCTATACATATATTATTTTCAAGTCAATTCCTACTTTGGTCAACAAAGAATAATTTTATTTATTACTTTTCATTAAATAATTACAACTAATATAAATAGATTAACATAACCTTTGCGCTAAAATAGCAGTTTTACTACATAACCTATAACATAAACTCAGCTGTTTTATAAAATCATATGTTATCACTTATTTTAAGCCAAATGGGACGAAATAATTATATTGTATAACTTGCACCTTTTGTGAAAAGTTTTTCTTCCATAAATCTAAATTAAATTATTGAGATAATATTTAAAAAAAACTGCGTTAACATCAAGCGTCATCAACTACAAGTTTTAAAAAATTATTTGAATTTTAGTGGATGAATAAAATATATTTTATTAACGATTGAAAATTTGAATATCTATCTATCTATATATATATATATATATATATATATATATATATATATATATATATATATATATATATATATATATATAGAGAGAGAGAGAGAGAGAGAGAGAGAGAGAGAGAGACAGACAGACAGAGAGAGAGAGAGAGAGAGAGAGAGAGAGTGAACTAATAGAAGAAAATAAAAAATAGACTGTTCGACCGGTAGCAAATAATGAGGTTTTACCCGTTCCTGATAGTGTAGGATGCCTGGCGGTGATACTGTCCTCTGTCGAGTTTGCGCATTGAATCCTAGTATTGGAAATGAAGAAAAGCCATTCATCATAAGGTGGGAATTGATTTCCTCCGTAGTCGTAACTTCCGTGACCAAAGTGCCTGTAACTTGTGTGGGATGAACTCGTGTGATTTTAATAAATAAAACCTCCTAAATAAAACAAACTTTTTATTTTATTTCCTATGTACGTTTCGATTGCAAAACAGTCATTTTCAGAGGAAATTTATAAAAGAATTGTTGTAATAGTTTGATTGATATGATTGAATTCTAAGGATGACTGGTATGCAATCGAAATGTACATAAGGGGTTAAATAAAAATGTTTGTAAGATTAAGTCTTTTATGAATTAAAATAAAAATTACACCATAGTTACAATAAGTTGTTAATGTTAAGAAAATGTTTAAAAAAATACTCATTCTATTTTTTCAAAGTTCATGTTCAAAACGTAGTGTATAATTTAATTTTAAAAATGGAAACGTAGCTCTTTTTAATTAAAAAAAAAATTGAAAATCTATGAAATTATTTGCAGTTTGGTGAAAACACTGCGAATGGAAATCGTAGTTAAAGCGTTTCAGATCGGATTTTTGTTAAAGGCGGTTATTATTTTTGTTTTAAGAAAACATTACTGAAAGATAGTTTTAAGTTTTGAGTATATCTTGTTCAAAATTTCAATCGTTAATAAAATATTTTATATTCCTCCACTTAAGTTGAAATACATTTTTCTAAACTTGCATTGGATGACAATTGATGTTAATACAGTTTTTTAAAATATTAATTAATTAATTAAGCTTAATGAATCAATTTATATAAACGAACAACTTTTCACAAAAAGGGCAAGGTATGCAATATAATTATTTCGTCCCATTTGGTTTAAAGTAAGTGATAATATATAATTTCATAAAACAGCTGATTTTATGTTATAGGTTGTAGGTAGAACAGCTGTTTTAACGCATAAGTTATGTCACTCTATTTATATCCATTGTAATTATTTAATAAAAAGTAATAAAAATAATTTTTGGTATCTTAGTATGGATTGATTTTAAAATATTGTTGGTTTTGTTACTTGTTTTAGTTTCTACAAATATTTAAAACAAAAATATATATTATGTAATCCCTTCAACTGCCGGCGTCTTCAGGCGTCACCAGAGTTTGAAAAAGGGTAGTACTGTATCTGTCTTCTAACAAGAGGCACTCCACCTTAATCCCTATGTTCGGAATCTATTCTTGTCTTTCATGGGCTGTAACACACGGGTTTATCACATTAAAACCATAAACGAATTTAATTTTGAAATTTTAACAAAATATTTATTTTTGTAAAGAAAATAAGTAAAACTAATATTTTATAAAATCAAGTTTGATAGGTAATAGTAAACACAAGTACAACAGAAAAATTTTAGCTAGAAGGAGAAAATCGGGAGATTCAAAAGGAAATCTGTTTACGGAGGAAATAAGCCAGCCATAACGATTGGTGTCAAGTCGTTGCTAGCTGAACAGCCTGGTGCTGGACATAAGAGTTGAATATGTCTTTACACGAGAGATATGAATTACAAACAGATTTGTTTATTTGATTTTTACATACGACAAACGAATAACATATGCCTGATGTACAAGAAGTGACTTCTGCTCTGAAGATCCATTCACACAATAAATAACAATGATTGACAGATGGTACTGAGATATTTCTACCCCGACTGTACTGGGTACGAAACGCGCATCTATCGTTAACTCACAGAAGCTTAGCTACAAGTAAAAACTGCTTCGTTATTGATATTTAATTATTTAATTTAATTAATGAATTATTATTTGAAAAAAAACTGTATTGCCATCAAGTATCATCCACTACAAGCTTGATAAAGCGTATTTGAACTTGAATGGGTAAATAAAAATTATTTTATTAACGATTGAAAATTTGTACAAGATATATCAATACATGTAGGGAGAGTGTGAACTAATAGAAGGGATTTAAATATATATTTGACTATGCAGAAGGTCTTGAGGAACACAAAAGAATAATAATAGTTGTCGCAATCGTCAAAAATTTAAAATAAAAAAGACAAAAATAACTTCTCAATAACACCAACAGTTTTAGTACCAATTTTTTAAAAAAGAGTACTATATTACACTACACTAGAATGTAGCTACGAAGTATCTAGTTAGGATTGATTTGATTTAAAAAAATGTTTACTAATACTCGAGGTGAACAGTTGAAAGCGTTAAACACGGCCACCTTGTTTCTGCGCTACAGAAACGTATAGCAAAACGGAGACTCCAACACATTAAAACAAGTTGGCTTCTTAGCAGATTTAATTTTGTTTTTACTTATAACTAAAACCAATGTAGTTTAAATCTTCTTAGCTACAATATATTCTAATGTAGAATATACATTAAACTATGTATATTCTATTATATTCTAATGTACCATTGTACTGTTTTATGAAAAACTTTGATTTTAAAACGTTTTGTAAGTTTTCTAGATTTGCTATTGTTTTTTTTTCAAAATTTAAATCCCTATAGTGTTATTACCAGGTTGTATAATTGAGTTTACTTGTTCCTAACACTTTCTACATGTCAAGGACAACATTTTTTGCCTATATCATTAACGTCTACAAAAAAATAACTACCCAAACGCCAAGACAGTGTAAACATTTGAAAAAATGAAAATAGGTATAAATCAATGGTTTTCTTAGTTGGAGGAATCAGCCTTTCTGTTTATTTTACTTATGTACTTTTAATAATTAATTGTAGATAAATTCAATAAACATTTAACTTGAAACCAATAATTTAAAAGTTTAATAATTCAATGTTCTTTTTATTTTCAGTTCAGTTTACTTAAACTATAAATATATTCTTATATTTAAGACAATAAGCTTAATAGTTTTATACAGATACCGAAAAACTTACCGTCTAATAATTTATTGCGAGGAATAAGAACATTACAATAAACAAAGCCTACTAATCAAAGTCCAAAATTCCACAATGGCAAAACACTAAAGCGCTCTATCGGATATCTCACTAAGTAAACACTTCGTTAGTCATTTCTTTAATAATTGTAAATCCATTGTTGACAGAGATCAATAGTTTTTATTTAGTGTTCAAATGCTGCACTGGTAAGTGAGGTTATGTTTGATTCTAATATATTTGCCATTAAATTTACTAAGAAGATCATTTTATTAGAAGAATAACAATTATTTTTGAAAAGTTTCAAGTTCATGATATTATAAAGTTAGATTAATGTTTGTTTATATTCAGTTTTGATGCTTTCATAAACTAAAAGTGTTAAGACGTGTTTGTCGAACGAAGTTTGATTTAAGTTATCGTGTAGAAGTTGCATACTTGTTTAATAACAATTCTTAGATAATGCTTGAGAATATTCTTAAGTTTAATATACAAGAAGATCAAGTTAAGCCTAACTTAGAATATTTATAGTGTAAATCCAGGCTTACCTTATTCTCCTAAATACCGGATTATGTAAGCCTGTATTTAGTTAGTGAAGGAAAATAGTATTTTTTATAGCTAATAGTTTTAATTATTAGTGATAGTTTTAACGAATTTGTTTCTATTAATTGTGAAAAAATACTGGGTAAATCTGAGTTTCGTTACATCAGGTACTTAAAAATACATTATAAACAATATACAAACAATATTACAAATAGCTACAAAGTTGTTTTTGTAAAAAAAAGTTTCGTAAGATGTTAGATAAAAAAAAACTTGTAATTTCTTTTCTAAAAAATCCAGCCTAACTGGCTATTTCGTAGGTAATTAGTAATTTAGTGTAACATAATTGTTTGTTATAAAGAGAAACGTTATGTCTGTAAGGTTTTGTGAGTTGTAATGTCAGGTAATGTTTGTACATCTTCAAATTATAACCACTAACTCTGGCTTGCGATATTTATAACCATTTGTTTAAAACGTAATTACAAGTAACACATGTAAATAAGAAAAATAAGAAGAAATTGAAATTTATCCAGTATCTCTCTACAATTACTTCATTTTTTTCTTACACATATATTTTTGTGTGGAAATTTTTATCGGTAAAAACTTGTAGACTATATTTGTCCAAAATCATGATAAATATTTCTAAATCGTGTTATAACACTAAACAAGTAATATAAAATTGATTGTTTCCTTATTTCCAGTTAATTTTATTAGTTTAATTTGCTTTTAAACTTACAACACTATTTATATTTTCTGGTAGCCATGACAACAGTTTAAGGCTATACAATAGAGGTTTCGATAACCCCCAAATTTTTAAAATTTAATTATTGAATAAATATTTAAAACTACTTTATTAGCATCAAGTGTCATCCACTACAGGTTTAAAAAAATGTATTGGACTTGACAGGATGATTAAAACCGTATTTTATTAACGAATGGAAATCTGTACTGAGAAGATACATATCAGGAGAGTGTGAGCTAATAGAAGGAATTTAATAACGTGTTCAAATTTCAACCTGAATCCGTTTTCCATCATTATTACGGTGAAGCTAGTTTAAATGTAACCTCTAGTGAAGTTATTATTCTTGAACAACCCAAATCTATTTTAATCTGATCCCTCTAGGTATATTTTTGTATTAAATTTATTCTATGAGCACACTCTTCTTATATATATATATATATATATATATATATATATATATATAATGTACAAATTTTTAATCATTAATAAAAAAATACGGTTTTATTCATCCAATCAAGTTCAAATACATTTCTTTAAACTAATAATGGATGACAATTGATGTTAATAACGTTTTTTTAAATACTTACTCAATAATTA